>CALSBV010012213.1:5506356-5528903 GCA_943590825.1 Bovichtus diacanthus
ATATATATATATATATATATATATATATATATATATATATATATATGGTAACATTTACTGACAAAAGGCTTAGCACTAGAGTGCCCACTGACAGAACAGGAATGCTTTACTGTGGTATGGATGAGTCTTTAAATAAGAATGCTACTGTAGGGCAAAATTGGTGGTATATTTTCCATGTTTATTTGTGTTCCATTTTCAATTTTGAATGTATATTGATAGACAAAATTTCAAAGAAGACTAATTTAAGAAAAATAAAATAAAGCCAACTTCTTCAAATAAAAAGGGTTAGAAGTAACCAAATTGCTGTAAATAAAGACGCCCTGCCGAGAATAACTTTGACCCTGAGGTACCGATACAGAGCTCTTACATTGACATGCTTAAAATATTGATATGCTTTTAAGTTTACTGGCAGTTGAAATGCTTCTCTAAGAATGACTCTTTTGGTCTGTATAACAAACAATAAAAAAAAGACAGTCCACTTACTTTCATTCAAAATATCATGGTAGACCATGGTGTTTCTGTCTCTAGAAACCATGTAGTCAACCATTGATTAGTAAAGACACCGCTCTGCAGAGAGCACAGTAACAAGACAAGTCAAGACTTTCTTTGGCCAATTTAGGGCCAAAATAACCATTTAATTTTTAGTATGGTACAGCACATTACATTTGCAAGCAACAGCTCTCATTTCAAATCAGAGAAATAATTGCTTGTTAAAAAATGACAAACTTGCATATATTCAAACAAATCTATGTTTTTGGGTTTTCTACTGGCTAACAAATGAACAGAAAATAACGCATGCGACATATCATGGGGTTCAGCTCTAGCGCTGTTGGTATTATTTTGTTAACATTTAGGAAAATTTCTTCTAGTCTTAAAACATTCCATCTGCATATTACACAAAAGTCCTGTTCTGAGGTTTGTCAGAGCAGTGACAGCAAAAACATGTGTTCAATAAGGCTGCTTATGATGTGCACATCTCCTTGATTGGAACCACGTATCGCTTACTGTATTCTTCGTCTACTGTCGCTCAGTATGTTATGTTCTTGCAAATGGGTGTGCACCTTAACAGTGCATGTTATATTTGCTGTGTTATCAGCTTTTAATGCGTGTGGTGCTGTATCAAGCTGTGTTTATTAGTCATTAGACCATTTGCGCTCCATTTTTTTGTCCAAATTGAGAAAAACAAATAATTTTACTGAAAAAGTAACATGCTCAGAAAGATTATGATGGCAGTTGTTTTATTGCCAGTCTAAATGTTGTTGACATTTAGGTTAATGGACATCCTCATTCTGTCCCCTATTCAGCACACCAGGTTACCTCTCTTTGCTCCCAGAGGACAGGAGCTAATCTTCCCGCAGAGTACTTGTTGTTCTGACTTCTTCTGTCCGTGTAAACAGGCTTGGAGAGGGGAGGTGAGAGAATATGTAACCCCCCTTTTTCCATGAACAGACGAACACCCCATACGCATGTACTCGCACATGGCAAAGCCCACTTATCACACTGCTTTGCAGCCTCTGAGTGAGCACAGATAAACAGTGTGACGATCAAAGGCCTCTGATAGTGCTTAAGGGCGGGGGATGATCCGTCTCTGGAAAGGACTGAAAGAGACCAGGGCTCAGTACCTTGGAAATTGGAATGAAAAGAGGAAAACATATCCAAACAAAAGCCTGTTCTGTCCTCACTGTAGCCTAGTTGCACTTTTAAAATCATACTTTTCACAAAATTAAACACCCGCATGATAGAGGCTAATGGCAATGAGTCAACAACGTAAAGAGTCAGAGGAGGAAATAGAAAAAATGTCCGTAGTGTGATATGGTGGAAGCAATCAAATTTCATGCTATGCCTGTAGAATTAATCTAGTATGAAACTTTGTTTACATTCAGGATTACATATTAGAATGACATTGGGACATCCCTAGTAAGAGCACAAATGATTGAAACATTAACCTGTTTGAGCATCAGTCATTTGAACGTTTTCCTAATGTTTCAATGGATCACTAAGTGCTGGTTAAAAACTCATCTGCTTACAACAAGCACGGATATGATGTTGCAATGAATTTAAAAAAAAGGGAAAAAAAGTCCATTCTGAATGCGTTTTAAAGAGCTACCAACATATCCATCTATATTAATGTGCATTATCCATTTTTGATTGTTTTTCTTTACTGCTGCATCCTCCCAAGGCAGGATTAAGTTCTCTTTTCTGTGCATATGCATTTTTATCTGGAATATGGGTCAAGGGCCTATATTCCATCCATGAGCTCCTCGGATGAATCATAATCTCATGGCACAATCATACATTTTTTATTTATTTATTTTATTAAATTTTTTATTTATTTATTTATTTTTTAATTTATTTATTTATTTTTTTAAATCAGCAACATCTCCAAGCCTACAGAGACACATTCATCACAGCAGTGATCCAAACCTCTACCTGTTTGCCAACACTTCAAGGCATGATTAGTTAGAACTAAAACTGACATGAGAAATTAGAAGGTGGAGCACAGATCTGTACTGCTATAATGCTGATTATTCAATGAGAATACAAGGTGTTCCACACCGCACATCAGTTCATCATACACCAGTTCAACAATTATTTCCATTATTTTAAATAACTGACAGCCACTTCCTAAGAAGCTAAACTAGTTTTATAGAGACAAAAGGTCTGGATTGTGAGTTCATCCAAGTATTTAGATGTCAGAAATATATACCAGTCAATGTAGGACACAATTACTATGACTAAAACAATAGTAATTACTATGACATATATCATCATTTACTAATTTAAAATGGAAATAAAGTTTGAGTGCAGGGGGCAGACACTCCGCAACAGAGAGAGGAGAATGTGTGCTCGCTCGCCCCCCCCCGAGAGGTGCAGAGTCCCACTGTGCCATCCATTCTTCTGACATTTGGAAACTAAGTTGGCCTTCTGACAGCAGCATCAAGGGATGCCTGTTGCCATACCAACGATTATCTCAGCAGTAGCAACAAGTGCTCCTGTTGGGAATTGTGGTGTCCCTTGTAAAGAGATCAGAGAAGAGCAATGGCGTTCTCTTTAAATATTCACAGAGCAAAGCTGAAGACGCAGTAGGGGTTGCAGCATTGAGGAGGGTCAGGGTGGCTGCCCATATACACTGATCTAGACCTCTTTTGAACCAATAAAATCCAACCTCCTTACCCCGTGATCTTAAAATCAGCTCCACGTAGAAAATTATTTTTTTTCTTCAGATTATGGCCACAATGAATTAGTTTGAGGTCATGTTGTGAGATGTTGTCCCACATTTCATGTGTTTAATAAGCTGCTTAAGGAAATGAAGAAAAATCCATGCTCCAGTGAAAAGCAAAACAGTACCTAGGCAATAGGAAAAAACACAGCAAGCTTGTTTATGTGCAATAACCCAGCATTTTCTAGACTATAGTTGCTTCAAAACTAGAACACTTTCTGGATCAGTAAAGGTGAGCAGCTACATTCGCCTACAAACAACAGCTCTAATAACAATAACAACACGCTTTACTATAGCATGTTTTGGCAAAGGACAGTGTTTTCTCCTGCCAACTACAGCTCTGGCAGCTGTAACTAGACAAGGTAGCTGTAAACACAAATAACAAAAAGGAAGATCCTATTCCTACCTGTTGCTATAGTTTCAATAGGCAGCCTTGCAGCAGCATCTAGAAGTAAGAGGTGTCAATCTGTCAGGCACTGCCAGTGCTACAGAGCCGGTGCCTGCGCTTTATCCAAGCACTGTGGCAACAACAGTAAACGAACGCTGTGCCGACCAGGGCATGATTCATTAACCAACACACAGGACAAGAAACACAAAAAAGTACCCATGGTTACTAATGCATAATTATATATGGCTTTTCACTAAATGGCTGGAATTGAGAAGAAAAAAAAAAAAAAAGTGTGGGCATCTAATCCTAGCTTTCCACTTTAGGCTGATTTCAACACAACACAATTGCTCTGGAGCCAGGGATCTTAGCAAGCTCACACATAGTAAAAATCAAAGCTTGTATTCCATTCTCACCACAGCCAGACACAGAGGGGCATAACTACATTTTAAATTGGCCAAATCTGTTAAACCAGACACTGTGAAACGGGCCTCTTCAACCCTACCTTTCAACACTCACGGGCACCCTGTGGCTAGATGGGCTGGCTGCCAGCAGGCTACAACATAGGTGCTCTTCTCCCCCAGTAACCTCCGTGGTAAGTTGGTGTCATGTTACTGTACACTGGGCTCGCCTTTCTCAGTTACGGTAACCAAGGCTGAGAACTTCCCCACTTGTCACATTGCCTTTTTTATGCTGCCTATAGACAACAAAACCACCCTTCTGTTGGTGTGAAAATGTCATGCAGGCATCCATCTATATTAAGGCCCACTACAACACACTTCAGTCTTAATGTACACCAAATGATTTGTAAGCAGAACACAGCAATGCAAAATTAAGACATTTTTCATCCAAGTCCAACAACGTAAAAATGAAGGCTAGGCTTAACTTTGCAGTGGCACAGTTTACAAACATCAACAACGAGGTAACAGGGGTTTAACTTGAAGTGTGTCATCTCATGAAGGAGGGCTTCCCACTGTAAAGTACTGCCTTTCGCTGCTGGCTGTGCTGTAAGTGCACAGAGGAGCTATGCTATTTCTAGATGGGCTGTCAATTAGCTATAACATAAAGCAGGTCACCAATATGAGTGACCTACTTCCACAATAAAATATGAATCGAGCATAAAGACTCTGTGATATTCTATAAGAGTTTTGAAATCCTCGTATTTTTATGAAACCTGTTTGTCATTGTTGCTGGTATTACCAAGTGGTACAATTATGTGACTTGTATACATATACAAATTATAACAGGGATATATTGTTGCTTCTATGACATGCCCTCATTTTGTTTTCATAACAGAGTGCATTAAATGCATATCATCTTCTTTACTCTCTGCAGGCAAATAGGGTAACCTTGCAGTGACTCATAAAGCAGGAATGTAACCAGCTTACCTGGTACACAGTTACTCATTGACTCATCCACCCATGTTTGTAAGAGTGTTCAAAGCTATTCATTTGTATCAGCTACCAACTAGAATGAATTACAGAGAGGAGACTGAAACCCTAGGAAGGTCATAAATTGAAAACTGAGAGGCATGGGAATGTGCTGCGGCCTTTAGTGTCACAGCTGCTCTAGTCAACTTCCTCCCCAAGTGCATTTCCTCATTTTACTTCATCCAATATGTCAAAATGGTTGGGTGCCTTTTCTGTTTTAAGAAACCAGACAATGCTCAGTTATAGACCCACATAACCTCAGTGCTAGCTTAATTTTCTTTACATGAAAGGGCTGGCGAATGTACAGATTCAAAATCGGCTAGTTAACAATAAAGGCAGCAGTTTGACAATACACACGGGCACCCAAGGCACGAGATCAACAGACATGAAATATAGGGTTGTCGAGCAATTCGTGTTGTTATTACAATGTTAGCTTGGCCTGTGGCTTCAAAAAAAAAATTTTTTTTAAAAATAGTCAACCATGCTCTGGGTCAAGATCTGTCACAAAGGGCGGAAGGCAGTTAGCTCAGTCGCCATCTATACCTCTAGCCAAGCTTCTCACAACTACCGACGTCTGTCGAGTCCACCACTAAACACCAAAAGAAGCTAAAGAAATACTGTAAATCACAACCACTGGTTATATATTACACATCTAAATGGTGTTGCGGTCTTGACCAGCAAGACATCAATTAAAACGCTAACCAAAGCATCGTTATCGTTAAGCTAGATGTTGTCCATGAGAAAAGCTACCTTTACTGAAACACCAATAGCTCATTGTGCTGCTACGGGTAACATTAGCCCTTATTTTATGAAATTACGGACGACGTTCAGTTTTGACAATAACATGACGTTATACAACACCTAATGTGTTGCATTTCAAAAGAAAACCCAGTGGTAACATACCGTTACTGGTAACTGTAACGTTAAAGATTTTTCTTATTGTTATTCTAGGAAATAGCCTTAGCCCTAATAGCAAGCTAACGTAGCTACATTAGCTAGCAGGCTAGCACATCCCCGTCACTTTGCTTTTACCAGCAACGTTTGGCAACCAGTCCAGAGATACGCCAAGACTCAATATATTAGAGATAACATAGTTGAGGATGGGTAACGCAAATTGGCAGAATAATGAGTGGTGATAGTAATACACGTTAACACATTTTGAACAGTGTAACGGTGCGTAGCCAGTAATGTAGCCGTTAAAGCTTTGCTGTTAGCTAACGTTAACGTGGCTACATACTGGTTCGTCTAATCATACAGCCACTCATGTAACTTACTTTAGCTCCCTTGTGTTGTGCTAATCATTTAACAATGTGTAGCCCAACTTTTAACCAGGCTCTTGAGGATGTGTGTTGTTGCAATCGTGTACGATCATATCAGAGACAAGTTCAAAGGGGTCAGTTATAGTCAGTTAGGTTCTTTTAGGTACTTACAAAGAGCAGGCTGAACATTGAAATCCCGTGACTACCCCGGAGAAAGTGGAGGGAGTGTAGAAAACGCTGCCAGGTCGCCTTTTTGTTCCTCTTCAATGTGGCAGCTTGAATTCTCGTCGGAGGTCGGGAGCTGTTGTTGGGGAGGAGCCTCCTCAGTTTGTCCGCACCTTCAGGGACTGTCGGAAATATTACTAGGCAGCCAAAGTTAATGGCAAGTCAACACAGTGGGGAAACAACTGGGAAGTCTGTCACTTTCTATGGCACGCGAGTGTACATGTGCTTTGTCATTTTAAAAACGCGCACACACAGCGAGGTGCAGGCTAGCGAGCACAAGCAATGCATTTATATTAAAACAAACACACGAGCTGGGTTTGAGGTTTAAAACGTTTGGGGGATAGGCATAAGCATATTATACTGGAAAAAAAGTTGTGGGATATTTTATTCCTTTGAAGGGAAGCATTACAATATTTTTTAAGTGATGTACCGGGCAACATTTGCATGACATTTGTTTGACATACGCGCTTCTCTCCATCTCAATCTCGCTTCCCTGTTGTAGCACATTGTGGCTCAGGGTCACTTAATTTATTCATCATAACATAAGGTCAATTAAAGCAGTAGTTACTTCTGTCTATAAGAACACGTGTGTGCACGTCAAGTACTCAGGCTAGATGTACGAGTTCAACTGGATCACATGAATGCAGCATGGTGGCTCTCGCGTCAGTGAGACGTAAGAAGAATCCGGGTGCACGATGACAGCTCACCATGGTGACGACAGTTCCAGAAAATAACCGCACATTTTTATGTCACCGCTCAAGGGTTGTTTTGTAACGGTTGTTATCTAATGTCTATCCAATCACTTATCAACTAGATCTAATAGCCTTTTGAGAAATGCATGTTATAGGATATCAGAAAGTCTATGGGCCTACATCCGGGTGGGTCTACAGTAGCCTACTTTTATTAATAAAATGTATTTATTTATTAGGCCTAGTTGTCAAATGATGTCTGTGTGTATATGTCAAAACAAAATATTCATGTTGAGCCCATATATTTTGGATGGATATCAGTGTCATAGACCGATAAAGTTAGACACACTGTTCCCAAGTCCTCCTAAGATATTTTGCCACTACTTTTTGAGTGTGCTTCTCAAAGATGGCATCTAAACACACGGCAACACAAGACACGTATCGATATTGTTGATATATTTTTATTTTAAGTGGACTCCTTTTGTTATCTGCAATAAATTGGCATTCAAAGTAACTGACCAACACACATTCCTTATCTAAGTGACACGGAAAAGCAATGCAGATCTGAGCTTACTTGCACATCAGACAAGGATCTTTCAAATCTAAAGGCCTGATAAACTGTTTTTACTATATTATATATCTCCCTCTAGTGTTCATTTCTTTACCTGCAACATATTTCCACACCAAATATACTCAGAATAAAGCCAATACTACTTATTCATGATACAAATAGCGACTCCTATGTGTTCCAGTGACTTTACATTTTCTTTATAATGTAACAAACGCAGATATAGCACACAAAATGAGGGGACCTGACACCAATATACAAGAAGGTTTTTATTGATGTGGTATCAATACAATCAAGTACTGTAGATTTTGTATAAGCAGACAAACATTTTCAATCAAAAAAGAGTGCATTTTATACCCAAATTCTATTGCATAGAGTGCACGCAATAGCCTTGTATGACAAAAATCCTATAAGTTGATACATTGTACGTTACGCAAATAGAAAATAAAAGTCCACAAATAATCCTTCACAAACAACTCTAGAATGCTAACTACATGCTGTAAATGCTCTTAACTCATCAATGCTGTTAAATACCATTTATACGTTCTAGGCTTCGGTGGTCTGTTTTGGCATCCCTATTAAATTATCATAAATGTATAAATACATCTTCATTAATTTCATGTGCAAATGGGAATGGCCGTTTGTATTTATTGAAACTAAAACAAACAAATATCCCTTAATAACCGAAGCAAGGCTTTTTTTCTTTCTTTTTTTTTTTTTTAACATCATTTTTTGTTTGTTTTTTAAAGAAAAACAGAAAACACCTCAAAGCCATTTGTGATCAAGACGGCACATGGATCTTGCTTGTTAAATGATTTGCACACAGGGCAAACTCTGCAAGCAAGTGACATTGTGTATGAAAAGATAAGGACAGAGAGTTTTAGCCACATGTAACTCACATCACCATTTCATAGGTCCAATAGAAGGCGACAAAAAAAAAAAGAGGCAACTTACAGTACATAACGAGCCTTGGACTGTCTTGTTGACTCTCATAACAATAATGATACTAACAGTTGTAGGTGTGTTCATGTCATGAGACGGAAAGGGTAAGAGCAAGTGCATTGTTTGCATTACATAGATTTAAAATACTGATTAGGCCTTATCCTAGCACTGCTTTTCCAGAAGAGTTACCATTTATGTACGTATAGTGACAGAGCATGGTAGATGATTTATAGAAACTATTGTAAATCAGTCAAACCATATACATTAAATCTGATTGCAAAGCTCAATATTTGGCACAATCCTCCTGTACATTGACATTCCTCCATCAAGGTGTAAGGTAGTCCTAAATTCAGTGTAATGATAGCGTTTGGGTGGCATAGTTAAAAGGCACAGAGTCGGTAATATAAGCAACTTTTTCTCAATTCTGCCCAAACCTCCTCTCTTCTTTAACTGCAACCACTGATACAATATCTTGGACACTTCACCAGAATGTTATTTTTTTTTTTGTTTATAACACTAAAAAGTATTGCACACCATTACGCCACTCATCGGACCAATATGTAAAATAGCCAAAAGTGTTCAGTGTTAACCAGTAATTTATGTTTAGTAAACGTTGCCTTCTTATCTCATCATGTCGATTTCGTCTCCCTTAATCTACTCATTACATTTACCAATCGTATATCTCGTTGCCTTGATTTGCAAAGGAAACATTAGAGTGTGTGGATTATTCTTAAAAACCCAAAGCAGGCTGAAAGATTTTAAGTCAGATTACTTGTGGAACATTAACAGGACTGTAAGCTCTTCCTAAGGTTTTGTAACTTCGCTCAAGTTTGTTATTATCCTCGCTGAAGTGCTCATGACCTGAGTGCCAGGGGGACAATGTGAACCACACACACACACACACACACACACACACACACACACACACGTATATTGACACAGTGACAGACAGAAGGGTACACCTACTAGAACATGCAAGCACACACACATACGCACACAGCATGTATCTTTAATGCCTCATCCAACAGAAATGAGTAAATACACCACTCTCACCTCTGGCCCACCACCTCTCCCAGAAATCTGGCAGGGGTATGTTAAATGTTACACAACCTGTGTTTCACAACCTGTGGGCCTCAGTCAGTCCCTTTACTTATTCATGGACAAAAAATGCAGATTGATTCTCATTTCCGGCTGTATACTTTTGACATTATTCGGTTCTGAAACATCTTGTCCTTGTAGCCACGGATGTTACATTACGCTAAACAATAATTCAGCTATTTTAGACACAATGGTTTGGGAATAAATAGACACTGTTTTCATTCACAAATTATTCAGAATTGCTCTCATTTACCCAGCAACAAGTCCCATAGAAACTGGCATTGAAGAAAGAAGTGGATGTATTTTTTTGTCATCCATTTGCGTCCCTATTTTCCTAAACAGTTATAGCATCTTCACAGATTCAGCAACCTGTGATGAGGGGCTTTCATAGCATGGATGTACATATTGCTCACTTTAAATGCTAATGTGATACTTATTTATTAACAGGTAGTATACCATTAGAAAGCAGTAATGTCATGGATGCCTGTGACATGGTGACGGGATTTGCAGTGCAAATGGGAAAAATCTGATCGATACAAGGAAACGGGTCATCGATCCAGCTGGACTTGTCTTTACTGTCTATTTTGCAGTTGCTACCAGTATCTATTCTATGGCATGTAAACATCAACTGTATGCATACATATTGTCCTTAATTAATATTGTCCTGAAAGTAAAAAAAAAAAAGGAATTGTCCTTGCAATATCCTCTTTAAAAGGGCATTTAAAAATTTCAATTTCTAATACTGTGAGGTCATATTTACTCTTGGATTGTATTTCTGGACAGTTCAATAAATTATAAGAAAGATAAAGGTCATTTTAAATGGTCGCCTACTAAATTCAGAAAGAAGCAGAGAAATAAGGACCCTACAGATGCCAACTGATTGTCATAATATATATCTCACTCTTAAAACAAAGATTTAATCCCATTAATAATTTTAACGCTGCAATTGTTTAGAGTACCAAGAAGGCCAAACAAAAGAAACGTGAAAAGTAATGGTATTACAGCACAAAATGCCTTGTTTTGCTATTGTTTGTCTATATTTTCTACGTTGTATCATTGTTCTTTATGTCGATATTGCCATTCACGGTTTAAATAAGAACACAAGGGGGACGTGACTGCAGCCAGAGGAACCAATCACCCCCCAGGGTCTGGTGATGTCAGAGCATTTGGGCAGGATGTGCAGTCACATGGGAAGGTCTGTTACTAGCACATTACAAAGTAAGGCACGTAATAGTCTGAATCCGATAAACAACAACAACAACAATGATGACAAGGACCAAAAAATAACAATAAAATTATGAAAATATAATAATTAAAATAATATAAGCTAAAACACACCAACATAAAATATAACCCAAAACACACGTTTGAAGGACATTGAAACAAAGAACACAGTATGAAATTCCTTCCCCTGCCTTTTAAATCTTTCCATATTTCCTTCACAAAGTTTGTTTTTTCTTTTGCTGATGTTGCTGAGGGTGAGACAGATAAAGATGATGGCAATGCTATTAATAATCCTATGGGTTTTGTGTTTCTGTTATGGCTGCAGGTATTTTAGGTTTAGGGCTCCTCTGAGGTGCCAATACAGGACTATGTTTGAATGAAAGGACAGGGTTATGTGGGACAGAGCAGGAATCCTGAGAAGGAGGAATGGATGTACTCGGTAGAATAGAGGCCATTTGCCTGATCCGAGGGCATCTGGATCCATACCTGGTCACCCTCCTTAAGCTCTAGGACAGCACTACCGGATGCCTGGTCCATGTAGCCTTTCTTGTATTCATCATAGGTGTAAGTGGCTGGTACATTGTTCTTGTACAGTGCCACCCACAGGCTAGTTCCCTTTACATGCATGTGGTACGCAAAGTAGTAGACACCAGATAAAGGAGCAGTGAACATGCCAGTGGCAGAGCTGTAGGCATTTTGCCCGTTGTATAGGGTCCTGTCAAATTTGATTGGCATGGCAGAGGGAGGGAAAGGTGTGGTGAGGATGGCTGTGAAGGCTGGTGCCACAGAGGCAGAGAGTGGGACTTGGCTGTATGCAGGCCCTTTCCTGTCCCCTGGTACTTCATCCCCTTCCAACTGTGAATCTGTAGGACCTGCAACAACTGTTTGGCCATTTCCTGGAGGACCGGGGGGCCCTGGAGGACCAGGAGTGCCGGTGTTACCATTAAGCCCAGCAGGGCCTGGTTTCCCTGGAGGACCCTGGGGACCTATAGTTCCCTTCTCTCCCAACTTACCCAGTCCTGGAGGCCCTGGAAGTCCGGCATCACCCTTCGATCCAGGGATACCCTGTGGCCCCATGGGACCCATGGGCCCCTGTAGACCAGGAATGCCTGACTGGCCCCTGGGGCCAGGAGTCCCTATAAACCCCGTCTCACCTTTAGGCCCTAGACTACCTGTCAGTCCTGGATTGCCAGGTAGGCCAATATGCCCTGCTTCACCTTTAGGTCCAGGTTTTCCAATAGATCCATTAGGACCAGGGATGCCTTTTTCCCCAGGGATGCCAGGTTTTCCAAAGGATCCAATGGGGCCTTGGTCACCTCTAAGGCCAGGCAGTCCGGGAGGGCCTTGGGGCCCCAGTTCTCCCTTTTGTCCTGGCATTCCATGTTTTCCAGGGAGTCCCATTGGGCCTTGAAGTCCTGGTGGTCCTGATTGTCCATCAAGGCCTGGTTCCCCAATTGGGCCCACCATTCCCTGCTCTCCTTTGTCCCCTGGGAGACCAGGCAATCCACCATAGCCCTTTTCTCCTTTTGGCCCACTGAGACCAGGTTTTCCATAGCCAGGAGTCCCAGGAAAACCAGGAGAACCCCTGGGCCCTGCCTCACCTTTTGGACCTAGTGGACCTGGTCCTCCAGGGTGTCCGTCTAGCCCAGGCTTCCCTAACCCAACTGGCCCTGGCAGGCCTTGTAGACCTGGAGCCCCAGCCTCTCCGGGTTCTCCTGGTTCCCCTGAGAGTCCATGATCACCTTTAAAACCAGGCAGGCCAGGCAAACCTTTTAGTCCTGGTTTGCCTATACCTGGAAGACCAGGTGGTCCTGCACTGCCTTTCAGCCCAGGAGAACCCCTTATACCTGAAGGCCCCGGCTTGCCTTGTCCATTCTCGCCCCTGAGCCCACGTTCACCTGGTTGGCCTGAAAGACCCTTTAATCCTGGTTCACCTTGAGCCCCAGAGGGGCCTCTGATGCCTGGAAGTCCAGGTTTCCCATTCAGAGACAGGCCAGCTGGGCCAGGGAGGCCGGGCTGCCCTGGAGAACCTCTGGAACCTGGTTCACCACGAGGGCCAACCTCACCATTAAGCCCTGACATCCCCTTTGGCCCAAGCTTTCCTGGGAGACCTGGAAGTCCAGGTTTACCAATTCCTGGAAAACCAGGAGGCCCCTGAGGGCCTGGCTGGCCATTGAGACCCGGCTTGCCCAGTCCTGGTTTTCCTGGAAGTCCTGAAGGCCCAGGGGGGCCTCTTGGTCCAGGTTTCCCTTGGGGGCCTGGTTCCCCCTTCACTTCCATCATGGGTGGCATATCTAGAAAAAAAAGATCATGTTGTTAATATAATAATGTATTTCCAAACAAAAAATGAAGTAGAAAACTGATCAAGGTAATAACATATAAACGTATAACAGTGTTTGTGTGTAGTGGACTGAATGCATTTTGAGCAAAACAGAAACAATTCTTTCAAATTGTAGGTCAAAGAGATGCAAAAAGACTAGAGGATGCAATACTTATGTACACTAAAGCCAACTGCATCTCACAGCTACTGCACCAAGAGGTTCATTCAGAAGGCAACACTGCTTCATCATCATGTAAGATGGTTGGAAAACTGGACTTAAAACATTATTGCCACTTAGTGGTAAGGGTGTCAGGCTTTAAAAAAAATATATATGTATATATATATATATTTTAAACATACACGCGTTACAATCATCAATCACTTAAAAAGTGCACCAAGTTCTATAATGATCTATAATGATCCAGACTGTAACACGGGAAAGCTCTAGGTCAACCAAGTTGATTAGATGACAGACTGCGTTGTTGCAGCAGGGCATGTGCCAATGGACAGATGATGGATTAGATACAAAACAATTTCATTTTTTTACTGCTGATATCAGTAACTTTTGATAATCCACTGAAGTTTTGAAATGTCATTGTTAATATACGGTAGAGACAGTAAATGTAGCAGCTGCAAAGGCACTAAAGAGAGAAGATATAAAAATACACCTGGGGGTGTCTGAGAAACATATCCATTGTCAAGGAAAAACAACAATACAGGGCAGAAGGAATTAATCATGAATTAAGTAGGTACATAGGAGAAACAACTGACATCATCATTACCTGGGAAATCTAATTAAAACTTCAATCACAGAAATTGTTGACATCTTGAATTTCACAAAAAAATGTTTTTTTAATTACATGTATAGTGTCATGA
The DNA here is from genome assembly GCA_943590825.1 of Bovichtus diacanthus. NCBI lineage: Eukaryota > Metazoa > Chordata > Actinopteri > Perciformes > Bovichtidae > Bovichtus > Bovichtus diacanthus. The sequence goes on from CALSBV010012213.1 coordinate 5,520,593, forward strand.
ACTCTCGACAGGTCTCCAATTCATATATAAAACAGTATATGCTCCTGAGTTCTTACATAATAATGCAATTCTGCAGGAATGAACTTTTCTGTCTTCCAGCTGACTTAATTGGGTTTGAGAGTGTCTGTAAAATGTGAATTTTTTGACTGAAGAAGTATGCCACATGTAATAAACTGTCTCATTATGCTTTCCTAGCAGAGTGAAGCAGAACACAGCTAGGCCACAAAAAGCAGAAACACAAGCTTGGTCCAATCACCCCGAGCCAATTTCGTCCAGTTTGTGGTTTGCCTTATTTCAGCAGCACCTTTCTGTATCTTACTCATCTATGAAGGTCAGAGGCCAGACGGCAGCTCACCTTGAATTAATGTTATAGGATAAGGAAAATGACAAGTATCCATATTTTGTCTGTTTAAATTTCCGTCAAATAAAAAATTACAGTGAATCAAAGAACGGACCCCTGATTAAACCAGAGTACAGTACTAATCAGTTTTGGAAGACAATCCAAGCCAGTTTATTTCTTTAGTAGTGTGAATAATTTCTCCTCATTTGATAACCATCTCCAAAGAAAGCATTTTGTAATGCATGACCTCCCAAACCTGAGCTCTATCAATACACCTGCAGCTAAACAGCAACAAATTAGATCAGGGAAAACATACTATTTCCCCTTCCTTATAAAAGCATGCTTGGCTATTCAAGTTAGAATTCACCCCTGATGTAACCACAGACCACTACTTCCCCCTGCTGGCAGTTAATGAGAATGCAGCCTTTTTAAGATCAATATTCAACACAATGATGAGAAAAAGCTTAATATTGCTAAACAGCACATGGGTGAAAGTATTGTATGATTCCAGCTGTTGTAACAGTCATGTATGTGGTAGATGTTCCGATGTGCAGCTTTCATGCAATAGGCGTGCATCATGTCGTTTGAAGTTCAAGAAGACCCTGAAGACCATTAAACCTCTCATAACATAATAAACATAATCACCCCTAACCATCATTATAACTTCTGCAGTGGTTTAAATATAAATACATTTTGGACCAGTGTCACAGGGATTATCAGGAGATGGGTCGAGCAACTAAAAGCAAAATGGCAATTTTAACAATGAGGGGTTTATTTTTGTGGTTGTGGCCTTTATTCCTATAGTTTCTGCTAATATTTAACCCTCCAACTTTATTGCAAAAAACCCTGTGAATGCAGCAACGTTGGAAAAGTCCAACGTTCATTTTAGTGTTAAAATGTACACCCAATCTGTGCATTGTACATGCTAAAATCATTTGCTTACTGTCTGACTTCCCGCTTAAACTTTGACCTATTTACCACACTGTACTTGTTTTTGTACAATAGTGAGATTTCAGGTGCGCTCACTTTAGGTTTTCACTCCCAAATGAACGGTTTAGATAATGTATCTAGACCTGAGGTTTGCCTATAAAAGCGAGGGGGCCACCCTTTGCATTGTGTTCAGGTGTGTAATGAGCATTATAGCCTCAGCTTTGTTTGTTTAGCTATAGCTCCACTGTATACTGCCTTCATACATCACCCAGAGAGAGGAAATAAGATGCTTCACACTTGAGAGGATATAATGGCTTCTTCATTACTTGTTGCCATGCTCTCCAGGATGCAAAGACTCAAGTTGCGTTTCCAAAAACATTTGAACTGAAATCTATTGAACTCTGCTCTTGTAGGAGCAAAAACCTACAGGGGTACCCAAGCAAGCTTACTGACTCCTGTCCAGCTAAGATTTATACACAGCCCACAGCTCATGCATGCTTGTAAAAACCTAGATGCACAAGTGACAGCCTTGTTGTGCATTAAATGTCTTGCTTTGAAACATTTGACACACTTGCTATTGTAGACGCTTTAACCTTTCTTTTTCCCTGAACATCTATTATTGATCACATGACCACATACATTTGTTACACTCAATATGCTGAATTGTGAGATTCTGTAGCCCTGGTCTGTTTGTTTGATGTTATACCTTTGTCTATTCTGTATAAAAACATGGACATCATTTTTTTCACACCTTTGGAAAGTTGACTTAATTCATACATTTTAATATTACACCTGATACAGTAGAACGTCTGACAATAGACAAACATATGGTGACTAATAATTGAGTCCAATGATGTTGCAATGTGGACATATGACCACTGAGGGGCAGTAGAGGCATTTTATTCATATGAGCCATAGGGCGCATTAGTTTCACTCCTCCAAATCTAAATCTTGTTTCTACAACACTTTCAAATCCCATTTATAGAAAGCGTAACTTCTTTTACCAAATCTTTGATGTTTCCCTGAGTGATTTAAAGGAAATGTTCCAACACTAAATTTGCTCTGAATCCAACTTCTGAAGTCTGTCTTTGTCGAACATCACATTATGTTACTGAAACGAAAATGTGCACCCCTCGTTTGCTTTGAAGAAGGGGCCTCTGTTAACACAAGGCACGTCTCATATAATCCAGAACTTGTATTGGTAGTTAGAGTCAAATTTGATAATGATGGCAATGACAGCATTCCCATTACTTCAGGACGATTATCACCCCCGCTCCCTTTCCCGGTTCCCCTCGCCCTCGCCTGTTCTATAATCTATTTTTATTTCCTTCACACTCTCTCCTTCATCCAGCAGCTGAAGAATATGTGATAAACAATGGGGTAACAGCATCCAGATGGCAGGAGGAACAAATGGCCCAGTGGAGCTCAGCAAACAGTGGGCAATCAGGCCTCCATTAGGCCTCAAATGAGGAACTGCCAAATGCTGCTGGACCCGCAGGGCAACGAGACACACACTTCAGTGAGCCCTTTAACTGCCTGAAGAGCCACTAAACCAGAAGCTTTAGTGCACAAGTCTGTCCTGGGAGGGTCTCCGTATCAATCACATCTTTAACTGCGATGTAGGAGACTTCTTAGGAAGTTGTTTTTCTGTGTATGTCTCTGGATTTACTTTGGAAAAAGATACTAATATTGTAAAGGAGGTATGCTGTCTGCAGGAAATAACTTTGAGTCAGGAACTATTATATATCATATTATATTATATATATTTGTGTTCACTTGAATTAATATCATAGACACAGAGACTTGTCAAAGAGATCTATCTAATGTGCGGTGTTTCATATTTAAAATCACTGTGTATTATTGAGTGTATCTCAATAATATAGGGTTAAAGCCAGTGGTTGAATGTAACTAAGTACAGTTCTCAAGTACTGTACTTTTTGAGGTACTTGTACCATACTTGAGTATTCCTACTTTGTACTTCTACTCCACTACATTTCAGAGGTAAATATTGTACTTTTTACTCCAATAGATTTCTCTGACAACATTAGTTAGTAGTTACTTTTGACTACTTTTCAATGTTGAGATCATTAATACAAAATATAAATCAGCTAATAAATTAGGATGTTTTTTTTTATGGATTGAGCTACCTGGCAGCATATAAAGTAATCCTTTCACTTGTAATTCAATAATATTCAGTAATATATATTCTTCTGAAATATAGCATATTGAGTACTTTTACTTTAGGTAAGTATCGTTTAATGCAAAGACTTTTGTACTTTTACTTAAATACATTTTTGAATGCAGGGTTTTTACCTGTAACGAAGGTATTGCTACTTCTACATATATTATATTATATATCATATTGAATCAGTTCAAAGGGACTCAGTGGACTGTTGCTGAAGTGTGTGTGGACCTATAGGCCTGCAGAGATCATGCAGCTCATGGAGGTCAGAGTGAGACCTAAAAGTAAAACAGACACACATACACCCGCAGGGATTACTCACCAACATAATGTCCCTTGCCTTCTCTGAATGGGGGTCCAATAGGCCCTTTCATCATGGGCTGCATGTACTTCATGTGGGGTATGGGGGGATAGCCTCCAGCGAGAGCACGCGCCCCCAGCATCAGTAGCACACAGGCCGGAGTCAACAGCATGGTCACCAGCATCCCAGGCTTCAGATGTCACACACACAAAGAACTGGAGAAACAAAACAGAAGAGGCAAAAGGAGGATATTTGTTAATATGCTACAATATTTCAGGGCTTGTTTAAAAAAAAAATAATAATAAAATCTTGGATTGGAGAAATAGCAGTGTAATCATTTTTATCTTTTTGAAATCCATGACCAGCACAAGAGCATGATGGGATAAAGCAGAGGTGGCTCACCAGCAGCTATATGAGTTAAGGAACCATGCTGGTGTAAGTTAGAAATCTTGCCGTTATGCTTTGGTGCATCTCAGCCTCATTTGCTAAACGCCACACATACGTATGTGGAAAAAAACACTTTATTTGAAATACTTGGAAGTTGCAAGGCACACAGTCATTTGCCCTTGCATTTACTGTTTATGGGCTGACATTAGCAAATGACTCTACTTCAAGCAATATGAAGCAATGCACTGATATTAAATCTTTTTTTTTGCTGTGAGGATTTTTTTTTTTGTCTGTCTGCAAGCATAGTATGTCCGAGCCAAGCCAGCCACACACACTTTGGCCAAAGGAAACCAAGAAAGCCAGGGAAACATGTTTCTTGCTTCGAAGTAGGGAAAGCAGAAGATATTATAAATTACATTTTATATGTCCAAACATGAGGTGCAAACACGTCGAAATATAACTTGAAAGCACATGCCTCTGCTCTCAGCTGCTGCACTGTATGCGGTGAGTATTTGGTTGGGTTAATATTTGGCTTAGATGGCCCCAAGAACCTGCGACAGACAGATCTGTTGACTTTAATTAACTTCAGGAAGAAATTACCACATCGCCCTCTGCCAAATATTTTCACAACCGTGGTTCAGGTGCGAACAGGAAACCACCAGAGGGCGGTGAGCGTGTTTGTGTATCGTAAGTGGGCAACTGCCGGCGTCCAGGACCGGCTTTAACTCTCCCCTATCCTCAGCTCTCTTTGGACTGATGACTGTCAGGAGATATTTTGTGACGACGTGGGAGGCAAAATGTAATCTCAGGTTCAGCCTGCTCCCGTTTGAATACCAAATAATGTCACGCTTATATCAGGCATGGGAATTGTGTGAGGAGGAGAAAAAATGATGCGTAGCTGTGAAGAAAGCTGTATACTGCAAGTTTCTCTCTATTAACTAGCCAGGAATTTGACTCCGCAGCAAAGTCACAACTATAACCGGGATAGGTGACATTTAGCAAACCGAATGAGACCAAAGAGAGATACACTTTGTCAAATTTAATTTCTGATTATGACCTCTTACTTATTTTGGTTGGTCCTCCTTTGTTTCTCCTGCTTCATATCATACTAATGTTGTCACTGTGTGAGTGTGAACGTTTACTAATCTCTGCAGATATGTAATGCGACAGTGGACGGAGAGTTCACTCTGAAAGTTTACAGCAGCTACTCGAACACGCGTTGACATTTTGTAATATGATAAAGATCTGACATTTTCTAATTGGAAAATGACATGAAATTATACTACTGCAGTTAATTGGAAGCAGGGATCGCGAGTAATCTGGGAGTTCACAGCAGGTTTCAACTCACACGTATTTAGCGAAAAGGTGTGTTCATTGCCACCATGTGTGCGCAGAGATGAAGTCTGTTTTACAGCTCGGCTTTAACCGACGTCTGTGATTGCTTAGCAGCCACATAGCTAGATGGCCAAATTCCTGTTTTACAGTCATTTACCAAAGTGTTTCTCTGGGTTTCTTGTCATTAGTCATAAGTGTGTGCGAGTATGTGTCTGCGGTATCTGTTTATGCTTGTTTATGGAGGCTTTGCCAGGAAAAGAATCAAAGATCACCTCTCAACTGTTCACACCAAAGATTAATCTATGAAAAAGGGAAGAAAGCAAAGACAAAGATGTTAAAAGAACTAAACAGGCGAAAGAGAGAGCAGTATTGGTAAGACAGTGCTTGCTCGTTGGCCGACTTGCAGGCTGGCTGGCGGGGAAGCTCGTCTGGTATGGGGGTCTGCGGTTTTGGCGCAGATGTAATTGAACAGGCGGCTCTGGATGCCCACCATTCTGCAGGCGTCAAACTCTCTCAAGAACCGGAGCAACACACTCAAACCCAGAAGCCGTGCATGAACAGCGATCAGACGCAGACAGGCAGTTCGCAGACAGTTATTTTACAGTATTGTGCAGTTCACTCCACAATCTGTTTATCAAATGTTTTAGTTGAAAAAGCTCTGCAGAAGTTGTTTAAAAAAAAAATCTCACGCAATCCTCTCTGGCTGGCCACCATGAGCCAGTGCTGGACCAAGACTCGTACATCCTTTCGCACACAAGAACACCCACGTAACACAACACACACGCTCGGTATGCATGAGAACACAGTATATTGTAGCTCTAGTAAGTGGTTATGCGGGTGTCTTGAAAATGCTCAAACTCGTTAACTTTCTCCCCTTTTTCACATAAAAATCAGTCCATTCAAAACAAACCGTAACAAAAGCGTGGGTTTTGAGAGGAGAGCTAATATTGAAGCAAAGCCTCCCTCCCGTCATTTAACATGAGCAGCATCCAGAGTTACAGTGAAAAAGCCTCGTCTGGCAGGCCGAGTGACACTTTATACAAAACAGATTTAGATGGAAAAAAAGAAATCACCACACACATTACGGTAACAGCTCCAAAAATACACAATGAAAGAAAGAGCAGAACCGAAAAAGTAGCATTAATGAGGAAGTAAGGGAGAGTATGACCCTCGGGTGTAAAAGGGCACCGCCAGATCCATCACTTTGCTGTTCCCACTTCCAGACAGCTGTTAAATAACTGTGCTACGTCTGACATCCGCGTCCATGGTCAGATGGATGGGCCCCTGGACATAGACGTGTAAAAGGCCCCCACCCCTGCTACATAGGAACACCGCCCAGACTGAAATAGAGGCTCTCTTTAGTTATTTTGTATCTCTGTAATCATGTTGTATCTCATTGTTATCATTTTGCGTCTCTCTTTGGCTGTTTTGCATCTCTTTCGGGTTGTTTCTTTAAATCTCTTTTGGATTGTTTTTCCCCCCCTTTTGAGCTGTTCTGCATCACTTTTATAGTTATTTAGTGTCACTTTGTAGTTGTTTTGTGTCTCTTTGTAGTCAGTAAGTGTCTCTTTGTAGTGGTTTTGTGTCTCTTTGTCATGGTATTGTGTCTCTTTTTGGTCATTTTTAGTGTCTTTGTCGTTTGCGTCACTTTGTAGTCATTAAGTGTGTCTTTGTCGTGGTATTGTGTCTCTTTTTGGTTGATTTCCGTCTCTTTGTAGTTTTTTAAGTCCCTTTTTGGTTGTTTTGTATCTCTTTGTGGTAATTTTGCATTACTTTTAGTGTCACTTTGAAGTCATTTTTTATGTCTTTGTAATTGTCTATTTCTAGCAGGTGAACCTTACTCAAAGGTACTGCTGTTGGTTCAAAAACTCCACAACAGACCAACAATGACACTCCTCTGCACAGATATTACACACATTACTACAGTAAACTATACAAAATAACGTAGGAAACCATCAAATTCAGCCTCAGATGCTTGTTATGTTTTCTTAAAGCAGAGCTGTTCTTCTCATTACTCATGTTACTGTATTTTAATGAAATGTTACTGTAACCTCAGTATGCTGTGCAGCTATTACATGAAGGAAACAAGAAACAAAAAGCAACATTGTATTGTATTCTGTTTGCAGGTTTGAATCTGACGTGCGGTCCTTTGCTGCATGTTGTACCCTCTCTCTCTACCCATTTCCCGTCTATCTACAGCTATCAAATAAAGCCAAAAAGAAAGAAATCCATCAATGCCCACATCAAAGACACATGTTGGCAAGTGTACATATAACAAACATAGACAGACATCCACTTTCCCATATCCAGTACACCTCCTAGATCTGTCTCCAAACCACCTGGTAACCTGAGTCACAGACTAAACCCAAAGCTTGCAGTCTTTCTCGAACATGTGTTGGATGCCGTTTTAACAGAGTCGAAATGCTAATCTGCGAAGGCTTCGGGCCGCCAAATCCGACTCAACAGCCTCCAAACCCAAACTCAGCAGCATCTCAAGTGGCCTGCTCAGACAGGCAGAAGAGACACAGACACCGCGGCTGAGTGCGAGCCAAGCACACATTTCCCCTAACTGCTCCGTCCGCCCCGCTAATGAAATCAACAGCGCTGGGAAGGTGAGGTTGAAGGTGCCTCCACTTCCCTTAAGCGGTACATGTGTGGATCCAGACTGCCAGGCATTTCCTACCATGTGCCACAAAGAGACTATAGGTACGCCAAGTGTGAGGATTCTGTGTCATGGAGGGAAGAAGAGGCGATTGTTTCTGTGGTGAGCATTTGAGCCGCTCCTTGAGTGGAGGAATCATCACCTGAACATCATGCGTCAGCTTTTACAAAAACA
>CALSBV010012213.1:5528913-5593307 GCA_943590825.1 Bovichtus diacanthus
CTATGCAAATAAGCCCTGAGGAAACGGTATGGCTGTTTCCATAACGTGTGTGCGTGTATAAAAGTGGCCACCTGCGCTCTCTCAGTAGTGTTTACTCTGAATCATTTATTAGGAGCGTCATTAGGAATACTGTAAATTATTATTTTTAATGTCGAGACATGATGCATACTGTTTACATTTCTACTGTAACATGCTGATGCATATACATTTGTGAATAGAGATTTGCTCACATACAAACACACTAAACAGCATATTAACACACTAATATACACACTAAATTGAAATTTTCCATCCTTTATTCAACCTCAAATGGGCGCTTACACGACCCAAATGATGTGTATTCCCTTGGGGGGCTTTTAGTTCCACTTAATGGAAATCTTAAAGCTACAACTACTGCTGCAATTAACAATTATATTCATTATCCATTAATATCACTTACTTTTTGTCTCAATTAATTTATTGATTGTTTGGTCTATAAAATGTCAGAAAGTTATGACACTACATTTCTTAAACCCAAAATGATGTCAAATTGATAATTTTGTCCGACCAATCCTCCAAAACCCAAAATACATTTAGTTTACTATTATATATAAAAGCAGCAAATCCTCACAATTTAGAAGCTGGTACCAGAAAATGTTTAGCATTTTTCCTTTTGCAAATTACTTAAAAAGGTGTAATCAATTATCAAAACAGTTGGCCATTCATTTTCTGTTGACTGTCTAACGATCAATCGCCTTACCGTTTCCGCAACAACAACGTACTTTTCACATATTTTAGACAAAAGTGACAGTAGGGCCTGTTGCATCATGAGAACGCCCCCAAGCACAAACCAAGGTCCACATAACCAGCTTTCAGAGTTTGCTGGGGAAGAACTTATCTGGCCTCACATGGAGCCCTGAACTCAACCCCATCCAACACCTTTGGGATGAATTAGATCATCAATGCTCATCACCTAGCATTCACTACTTGTGGCTGAATGAGAGCAAAATCTTACGGAAAGTGTTCAGCATCACATTAGCAGCCACCCTAGCAGTATATATGACATGTTTCAAATTCACACATGGGTTAACGTGTCCATACTTTTGCCAATGCAGTTTACATTACTGAAAGGTATAAGTCTGTACGTGACTAGACAGTTGACTTGTGAAAACTGTTTAAATTCATCAGAAGAGAAACGATGATGAGAGTCAAAGAGTCTTTATCCAGCCCAGCACACAGACCTAATCCATCTTTCTCTCTGTGGGAAGTAATAATGATGATATATATAAGGACACTCTTTCACTTTACACGTGCAACGCTTGCCTACTCAAGCGCAGGTGTATGCGCATGCAATCACATCCTATTTCTTTTGAGCATCTGTCACGCCTGCCTATGTGTCTATCGTCTGTCTTCCTTGTTGCGTTCTGTTGGGGATTCCCTTACAAACAGATTTTCAGATGTATCTGTCTTAATGTGAGTGTTTACCAAGGTCGAACTCTGTCTTCAGTTCACCCTCTGTCAACATGTTCACCCTTGGTAAACATGTTTACCAAGGGTGAACTGAAGACAGAGTTCGACCTTGGTTCGACATGTTTACCAAGGGTGAACTGAAGACAGAGTTGAAAAAAGCCTAACTTTGCTTCAGGGAAAAACCCTCATAAAACAGTCAAAGTTTAAGAGAAAAATCTCATCAATTCAGGAAATGGTACCTGTGAAGCTGGACTGTGTTTTCCTAACATCCCTGAAGGTGGTAGCGGGTGAGAAAAGGACTGAGAGATGGTCGGATTGGGGTGATTTTATGCTGATGGAGAGGTTTAAGAGTAAAAAGGGAATGGAGGTTGTATAAAGTGTGGGGGGTGAGACAGGTTGTGAAGAAAACATGGAGAGGGGAAAATGAGTGAAGAGGTCAGACAGAGGGTTTCCATTTCTTGATGACTTCATTCAGAGGAACACGTTGAATACCCCTGGGCACTTATCTAAGTGCAGAAGCAGACGTGCAAATCATAAGATGGGGGTTGATGTATCGTGCATATGAAAGCGTATGTGTGTGTGTAGTCAGGGGCAAAGGGGTAAAGCAGTCAAACTGAGGCTAATTAATCACAGAATTATTAACCTCGAGGACCTCACACATGTACAGTTGCATGGGCGTTTTAAAAGGGACCCTTATTTGCTCTTAAGCCCCTAGCAGGAACAGTTTTAGGCCTGTGAAAGGGCATAAATTTAAATATTTTAAGGCCGTCTGGCTCACCTGTTGTTTTACCGTTTCATGCTCTATCACCTCATCTTTCAGTGAAGCATTTCAGATGAAGATATAGCCAAGGGAGATAGAATGAAAGCAAAACGGCCAGGCCGACCCCTGACCTGCCGAGATGGCAGTTACAGTATGGGGGAGCTGAGAAAGCGAGAGTCTGTTGGCAGACAGAAACAGATGTGCCTTTTCGACTGACCCGTCGGTGCACCTAAACTCAATATGAGCGGCTGATTAGGTAATCGAGAAAACAATCTCATAAAAGGCGATCTGCTTCCACCTATCCAGAGCAATAAATGTTCAGCTAGACAGGTCACCGAACACATCACCACTCTCAAAAAACGGACATTACTGGATTTGTATCATTGCCTCAAATACTAAAATGAGAAATTATTGAAAGATAGAGATTTACGGATTGGAAAATACAACCATAAAGGGAATTGTGTGTTAGAGGGCACTGTGGAGATGGCCTCACCTCAGAAGAAAAACTTTGAGGACGGCCAGTAATATATTCTCCTGCAAATCAGAACGATCACTCTGTCTCTCCGTAGGTCTCGACTGGCAGCCTCGGCTCCTCTCTCTCCCTCTCCTGTTCCTCTTATTCTTTCCTCAAGCCTCCCGCTCTCCACACCGCTCATTGCTGGTGTGAATACTTTTATTGTGTGCTGCAAAGGCCTAACCAAGCAAGGCACTTCTTTTTTCCCTGTAAGTCAAATGGTAGTGACATATACTTAAGTCTCTGTTATTCTTAATTAACATAACAGAAAATGTCTAGGGAGGAGAACAGAAAACACAAAATGGGAAAAAGGAGTGTGCGGGGACAGCAAAGAAAACAGGAAGTAAAACTAACGCTTAGGTTTCCATTGTAACACAGTGCAAAGGCAGTTTACAATAATAATGTAATTCATAGTTATTTTTTAAACAGTGAATGATCAACTTCACACAGAAACAGTAAGGCTAACTTGTGCAGCTTAGCCTACGTCACAGCTGATAAACACAACTATTCACAGCAATCCATTCCTTACACTTTGTTGCACATTTGTTATACTTTTTGACACCATAGCAGACACCGTATTCCACACTCGTTGTGTATTGGTCTCATTAGAGCCCCATGTGTGTTGGCATTTGGAAATATTCAAGGTTTGACAGGCCAAATGTGCCTAGATACAGTTGCAATGCTGTGATTGGACAATCACTGTTTAGGGGCTGAGTTAGTGGTCAAGTTTTCAGTAGTTGGATAGGATTGTGTTGTGCAGGCTCAGAGATTGGATGCAGTACTTGGTAGGGCTCTAATATACTGGGTTGGACTCGGTCTGTGTTATGTCTTCTGTTTCTGTGCCATGTCTCCAAGTAGCTGTTACCTTTCTCCCTCCACTGGGTGGGTGGCTTCGCTTCTGCCAGAATGGGGCCTCTGAAATGTGCAGCCGAGACACAAGCCAGAGAACACACAGAAAACTGACTAAAAATGAGACAAAGAAAAGAGCTCAAAACAAGCCACCGTGCAAATGAATCAGGTTTTTTTTCTCATAAAGGGTTTCGCGTTGAGCATTTTTCGCAACATAGCTTTGTTGTTTCCTGACTGTGTGTCAAAATATTCATGGTGGCAGTTCATCCAAAGGCAAAGCTGGCTGTGGCAAGGAGTCAAGACCATGGGGAGAGTGTGTGCATGGCTCTATTTACGATTCAGTGCTCTGAAGGTGAGAAATGTTCTGGGGCGCTTAAATAAGGTGACTAAACCCGGAACAATCGCACACCATCAATTGTTCCATTCTTTTTTGCCAAGACTGGAAAAAATCCCAGGCTGCACGTAGCTGGTGCTAACTTCCAGGAGGGAAAAGCCCAGAAAAGTCCTCCAGTAGTCTGCTTCTATCAAAGGATTCAACAGTTTGACACTCCATGAAAACACTAAGCTAATACAGATCACATTGTCAAAGACTGCCACTGTTGGAGATGGAGGGAGATGGAAACTTGTGTCAAGAGACGGTGGGAAGAGGAAGAAAACGAGGAAAGCGCCTTATTGACCGTAAACGAAATTGAAACAACAGAAGGGGAAGAGAAGCCATGAAAGAGACGTGAAGTCATTACGACAAGCAAAAAGAAAGACCGGGAGAAAAAAAATGAAAGGGGAGCAGAAAAGTGAAAGCTTTAGCTCTTGATCTCCCTGTTGACCCACTTCAGATGCGTGCCCCGCCAATCATCTCACACACTCCTTCCGCTGGCAGCCGAAACTGCTTCACACTTACATGCACATGTCGCGCACACACAAACACACACATCAGTTGGCAGCAAAACAGAGAGGGAGGCCCATTTTTCTGTCCGAAAAGTAGGGAAGGGGAGAAAGAAAGAGAGGTAGAAGGGAGATTATAATTTAATAAGGGGCAGGAAATCTTGGTCAAATCCCCCTGAAGGAGCTGAAATGCCTCCGTGCTGGAGGCTACTGGACTACAGACTGACTGGGCTCCATCTGAATGGGCTTCTCTGGCACAAGCAGCAGGGCAGACAACCAAAAAAGCATACAATAGTCCAGGAAGAGAGAAATCCCACTATACCATGGTTTGGAGCCATATTCTTATATAAAATATTTAACCAGCAACGTGTAAATACATAGTATCAGCTGCAAGATTTCTGCTGGTTCCACACTGATGAATTTGCAGTTAGCATGTAAGTGAATGAGGCATTCAAGAAGTAATCTTTCAAACTTTTATAATTTTTTCTTCTCTCTATTGCTGATTTATGCACAATTCCTCTTATGTTTTGTCATGGTTGTGTTTTGTTTTTCAAAGATTTCAATACCGGTATGAAATGTTGTATTCACGTGAGTAGCCATACAATAACTTTGCCAAAACTTTGACTTAAATTAAGAAATATCTGCTAAAAAGCATTTGACGCTCGCTTTTAGAAGCACCCTAAAGAGAAATGACGTCACAATACTGGCCCACTGTTGGCTTGACAAGCAAACTCCGAGAACTGCAGTGCAAAAACAGAGCTATAGTGACCACTTAATACCAACGATGCCAACACTGGATTTCCACTTAAAAAGTGAGACTCTGTAACCTTTGTTGAAAAGCTGCCAGTATGGCCAAAAGTAAATGGCATTAACGGGATAATAGCAGACAAATTTTCCATTCATTTGGGAAGTTTTTTTTGCAGTGGCCCAGTCATATTAAGCCTGGACCTCTGCAACAAACATGTCTCCTGGTGAGGTATGATGTGTTTACTACTTGTTTTACGTATGCTAAGATTACATAAGCAAACGGATTCAGTGATGTCAGTAACAAAGAAATATCTATCTGAAGTTTGCTTACATTAGTGAACATTGGCCACCTCAAGTCACCGGTCATACCAGTCAAAGTAACGCCGTAGCAGCAAATCCCTTGAGTGTATTCTTGAAATGAGCAAGAGTGCATCTTATTACTTGTAAATTCTCCCTTTCATTTCTATGAAAAAGATTGTGTTTTTCTCTTTCAAAAGTAACATAGCCTCCCTCCGCAACCAGAACAAATAAATAAATAGACATCAGGCAAATTACTCAGTAAAGGCCAATGTGAAGCCTGAAGCCTGAAGCTTCCTCTTGACAGTCTACAACAAAAAGGATTGACTTAATGCAATGTGGGCTTTAAAAAAAAAAAAGCAAGAGCTAGCAAGTAAACTGTTGTTGCTCGAGGACTCAGACAGTGTGACACAGGGCCATCAGAGGATGTGGGATGGGATGACATAAAGCGATGCTGTGAGCTCTTGGAAACAATCGCAATTATGTTGCCGTCTTGCCAATACTGTGTGGAGGCAGGGGTTAGGGAAGTGTGTGTGTTTGCACTTGGGAGTCTATACAACACTTAACAAAATTGAGGATATCAGGTCACACAAGTAGTGCGCCATCCTCCATCACTCTTCTACGTATTTTTGTCTCTGCTTTAGAGGCAAGAGGGACAAATCACTTGCCTCCACTTCCACCTCCCACTATGTTTTAAATGGAAATTCATTGGACGCTTTGAATCTCAGTTAAAAGGACCATTAACTGTTCATTGGCCCCTGTTTGATTAATCACTTTAAATGCTGCTGACCCCAGCAGTCTCCGGACCTAGCCCAGTTGAAAAGCGCCCACAATGCACCTCAAACACACACAAGCATGCATGTATATAAAGCAGACAGTGCATATCCCCCTCTGACTGTGGTCGTCGCTGAAGCCCACCCCACCCATCAGCCTCAATGCAAGTCTTTATTAGCTGCTGGTTAAGAGCGCTGGCTGTGTAAGAGGATCCTGCCAGTTCTGGCCTCACACCTCCCAAAATCGACCGCTGGGCTGTATAAACATGGCTCTCCGAGTGTGTGTATAAAATGATGTCTATATCATTTTAAAGATGGTGTAAGATTCCGAGAAACAAAAAAAAAAAAATTGAATAAAATGAAAAGTAAGATGTAGGGACGCCCTGCTGAGTCATTAGGGGTCAGGGGTCGAATATTTCCCCTTTTCTCTCCCCATTTCCTGTCTATCTCAACAGTACTATAATAAAGGCAAAATAGCCCAAAGATAATCTTAAAAAAAATTAAAATAAAAGAAAAACAGTAAGGTGAAACAATTCAGTATACAGCCACCACTAACACAAATTGATGTACAGCTACAGGAAACACATACTTGATATCCAGTCATCCCTCCCATATAATGCTATTATTTCATTTTTTTGCAGGGTCAACAGAGCAGTGTCAGTGGAACAAGCATGTAATGAGTGGGACTTCTACAGTGGCTACATCTGTGCAGTCATAATCAGTCTGTATTTCTAGTATTAAACACATCAGATAAGCTATTTGGCTGCTGACGGGCCCCAAAGGCGTCACGTCACGTTAAAACTGCAAGAGAACCGAGTGAATACGTCCAGTTGGAGAAGTATAGGCCTTATGAAGGATATAAGAGCCACCAGAGAGCAGCACAGGTCAGACCAGACAGTATTAGGAATCTAGTGGTAGATACTCGGGAGGGGAGCATGACAAGTGGAGGGCTGGGATCATGGCCAGTCCTATTCACACTCCCGCATGTATCACTGCGTGCCTGCACGTCATACACACGTACTGTTCTGTAAATTGAACAACATATGAGTATCTGAGCAGCAGCTGCATATATAAGTATAACCACATGAGCGCACATACTAGTAGTAATGTATGTAGTAGTGTAACCAGTGATTACCTTGTTACATAAATATATAAATTCCACTGTATTGATATGCTAAAGAAAACATGTAATTTAATCATTTGGGTTCATGCAGTAATCAAAAGCTTTAGTTTAAAAAAAAAGAAAAAAAAAGGGTGATATTTTGGTGACAAGCAGCTAAGTAACACTGCCATCTGGGATAGGGGCTCACTGACACTGCACTTTGGGGTCCACCTATAATAAAGAAATTACAATATTCTTTAATAATTAGGCTGTGTTGATGGATTAGATATAAAGTCTTCAAGTATTTATTTCCTTGTTGTACTACCAGATTTCTTTGAAGGTAAGTAACATGCTCTGCAAACTTTGTTTTTTACAACAGGGTGTTTAAACATGTCCACAATGACCAAAAACATGAAATATCATCTATCACTACCTATATTGCATGTTCATGTAACTATTTGTAGTAAAAGCAATCTATGAATGTTGGAATTGCGTTTTGCTAAAGACTTAAATCTTTTAAATCAGGTCACAAATATACTTTCAGAAAGCTAGGAATTGTAGTTTTTACCAAATGTTACTCAAACAGAAGTAAAATGTGCATTTTCTTGAGGCCATAAGTAGCAACCTCACAAAGTAATAGAAACTTTTCCTTGTGGAAGTAAAATGTGTTCTCCAGGTCAGTCAATTAGAAACAGGCCAACATGAAAACTTGGCAATATCATGACAAAAAACTTCCAAATAATAAAAAAAAAAGGCTAGCAACAGCCAACATAATCATCAAAACATATGAAATCATATCTTTGATTATTTATAGTCATTAACTGAGATATTTCCAGATTTTAGACAGAAGACAAATTGGACGTGCAGTTTGCTGATTTGCTCGCGATCCAGTACGGCTCTACAGGCGTCTTTGTTATATATCAAGGAAGGAAACGGAGACGGAAGCCTGTTGGTTTGCCAAAAGCACCGCGTCTCGCTTCAATAATCAGACTTTTCTACACGGAAAGGGAGGGAAAAAAACAAGTGGCTGAATGAGATGTTCCATGCCGGGCCAAGACAACAGAAAGACCAACGGCAGTGTAATGGACTCACCGCTTCATGAATATAGGCAGCGATACAACTCACATTGGCGAACGCAGGCCATAATAATAACGTTTTCTTTGCTCGTTTCTGCCACAGACTATATGTTATATCAATCTCACAGTGGTGTAAAGTAACAACTGCAGCAACTGTCTTGGCCGTCCCTCTCTTCTGTCGTGTCCTGTGCATTTTCTGGTGAAGATATTGGACGGTGGAGTGTGGGATGGGAGACAGGGAAAGAAAAGAGGAATAAATCAGTACAAGCTTGGAGCCGGACAGGGGAAGCGTGCCTCGTAGATACGGGGCATACTCTCTCTCCCTCTCTCACACTGTATCTCCCTCTGACCTTCCATCCCGTCCTGTCAACACCCCTCCGCTCTCTTGACACTAATCGCGATCTGGGTGACTCCCTGTTCGGTTCCCTTGTGTGTGATTGATTTCATCGGGACTCCTTTTTATATTAAAACCAGATCTCCTCCTTCCCTGTCTCTTATCTCCATAGCGCAGTCATCAGGAGGTGATCAGAGACACACGATGGAATGTTGCAGTTGCTACGAGACAAGATATAACAGCAACGATCAAAGGCGGCGGGAGTCGACATGGTCAGTCTGGGACAGTTTAAGGGGGACCGAAAGCCGGCTGCATAACAATACTGCAAACTTATATAATGTGGATATGACTTTTAAAGCCCTCTGAAATGCCTGCATGCTATATGAGAGATGGTATATCCTTAGTATGAGTCAATTTAGGGGAAAAGGAATTAATTGCACATCTGTTACTGCTGTAAACACCAAAAAAATCAGGATAAATTTATGGTTAATGGGCTGTTAAAGTGTCTGGTCTGCTCTCCAGACTGTCGACTTTGAGTGCTGTTCATCAGGAAGGAGGGAAAAAGAGAGCTTTTAATGACAACAAACATTCAGATAATTGTGTAGTGTTGAATGAACTCCATTTCCTTGTTCACCTGCCTCATGGAATTCCTGCAGTGCAGCCAAGAGCCAATAAAACGGCACATTCAGCCTTTGCGAGGCTAGACGCAATAATTACCCTCTTATTATGCATTAAGCGGCAAATGGCTGAAATTAAGTGGAAATAAAGAAACGCTGAAGAAATCTTTTTCTGTTTTTGATTGGTGGGACCTGTTCTGTGGTTTATTCAGATCATATCTAGCATGACGGCGCAGCAGTTTGGGAGGTTATGGTAAGAGTCAGGGAGGCTACATCAGTCTGCGTACATCTAATCGTTCATTAAGGGCTGATTCTCAAGATCTGATATGTGTTTATCTCCAACCTGGCAGGCAAAAGAAGGGGACATTCTTGGGAGTCTGGAGTTAGTTTAGATTGATGGGCCCTCGCTTAGATAATCACCCGACCAAAGGAGGGCTGAAGCAGCTTCTTTGTCTCCACTTGGCAGCTGGAGGGGATAGGAGGATTGGTGGGAGGAATATGAGAGTCAGAGAGGAATAAAATTTACACCACAGACATGAGAATGAGACACATCCTTGGACACTAGAGGAGCTGTGGGGGAGGATGGAGCGGCGCTGAGAGGCGGCAGAGGCCAGGCTCCTTAAGCTAGAACCTTACCCAGAGCAAATAAATCAAAACAGACACAGAGACGGGTCCCGTTGTATTTACAGGCACAAGGTGCACCAGTTCTTCAACAAATAGTTTGGACCTTTGAAAAATCTGGGTGATGCGGCTGTTCTGCCTGAACTTCACACGTTTTCTCTACCACAAAGCTGCTATAGTCACTATCTTTATATCAATAATAGATCACATAACCACTTGTATGTGAAAGGGGTCGTTCCTAGTTATAAACCCACGGAGAATTATCATCCAACAAAGGAGTTACCAGAGTTATCAGACCAATAAAAGGTCATTATCAGTTATGACTGGGAGCATCAGTGTAATTATAATTATATTGACAGGAGCAAAGGAGGAAGTTAGGTGACGTCTGCAAGAGCTACAAAGTTTGCATAGGGAAGAAGTTGGGATGGATAGATGAGTCAGACAAACACATGACATAAGAGACTGCTGTTCATGTCCCGTGTGCAACAAAACTCAACACGTTATAACTTATTATTAACTTATGTACGTAAGTTACGCAACATCTCACGTATGTAACTTAAATAACGTAACAAACATACTTATTTTAACACAAGCCATAGTCTTTTCCTAAACCAAACCAAGTCATTTCACAATGTTAACGACGTGTTTGAAACTGCAATCATTTCAAAATGAACATTTCTGGAGTATCATAATCGTAGTGATAACAACTGATAAAAGCTTTTAGCTCACTGTTTTGGTTTACTAGCAAGCAGCTAAAAACGCTTCGTGTACGCCACCTTCTCAGCACCATTGAGCAGACAGACCCAGTTAGCAACTGGCTGTTGAAAATAATGGCGCATTTAGCAGCTAAACAGCCAGAAGTTTTTATCAGGAGTTTGTGCAGACCAAAACAAGTGCTAAAAGGAGAGTAAATATTGGAGTTAAATTCATCAGGTGTCAGAAACACGACTCTAAATTAAGAGTCCAACTATCCAAGTTAACCAAATATAAAAGTGAAGTAACATGTCAGTGTTGTGTTCACAGCTCATTTCTGCTGCCCCAAAGTGGCCAAAACATTATTGCAACAATATTATTACAAGTACTTAATTACTGTGCATTCATTCGAGCACAAGAAAACTTTTGTGCAGTGTGACACATAAAAGGTCTATTAAGGAACATTAATAACGAGTGAATGGTATACCTCCATGAAGTCATATTCAGACAGTGAACTAAACCTCTCCAAGGGTGGGAGTCTCTGCTGTGTTATTACTGCAAACAAACGAGCGACCTAGTGACCGACCCGCCAAAATAAGGAATGACAGGGATGAAGAGGAGATGAAGAGGGAGAAGTGGGTGTTGAGTGACCTCTTTCACCGAGTTTGTTTACAAGTTGTCAGTTGGCAAATAAGCGCAAAGTGGAACAAGGGGGTACCGGGCCAAGTGCGGTCGGAACGCCGCGGGTCGGGAAAAGTGACTCAGATTAAGTTGAATATGTGAACTTTCCCGGCCCAGGCAGATGCCTCCAATTTACGTGCAAAAGTAGGAGTGAGATCATCGATGAGAAAATGTGTCATTTCCTCTGGGATACACCCCTGTTAATGATCTGTCAAATTTTAAACACAGCAGACTTTATGTTCTGTTAAACACCTGATACTTTACCAGCGATAAAATACGACTCAGTCAGTTCTTCTGTGATTTATCCGACGCTTTCTCGTGGCAGTCTTTTTTATTTTATTCCGAAATAAAAGGTACAGACCTACATGGCAGACAGGTTTAACAGTGTGCCATTGTAACTGTCACAGCAAAAGATATCATCTGCAGAATGATTAAGGGACTTGAACGGCTTCCACTGAACCAAACGAAGTCCGGACTGACTTCCAACAACTGAAGCAGCAGCTAGATGGCAAGAGCGGGAAAGACAGTAGAGAGAAAGAAGTAAAGTGAGGTAGACAGAGAGAGGGAAAGTTGCTTGAGTTCCTCGGGTGACACAGAGCAGGCCGCTGTGGGAAACCTCAGCTCCTTCATTCACTGTGGTCTAAGAACATAAAAAGCACCACACTGTTTGATCTCCAGTTTTGAATACATCTCTCAGCTTCATAAAAAAATAACACTTCTTTGGAAACCATATTCCCCAATTATTTCCCCATTACCCCCCCCCCACCCAATCCCCTCTCTCTACCTCTCTCCCTCCTTCCTTCCATTCCTCCCACATTAGCGATTCGGTCTTTGATATCAAAGTGGGATGGAGATTAAAGTCTGGGTGAGGAGAAGAGTTGCGTGGTATGGGGCAGCTCGGCACTTTGCCACAGCCTTAGATGGGGCTTGATCCACAAAGTTATTCACCCTCTGTCCGCCCACTATTAGCTCTGTTCTAGTGACCGAAGATGGCTGGGAAATGAAGGAGGACTTTTGTTTCCTCCCATCAAAGCTGACATACCGAACACATACGCGACATACTCCGTTATCCCGTCACACCTCACGTTCTTAAATCTCCGGGAGGATTTAAAAGTCTGTGTCTGAGAGGAATGTGACCCTATAGCACTGTAAAAGATAGCTAAGCCTTCCTTTGTGCCTCCAGCCTGCTCT
Source organism: Bovichtus diacanthus (assembly GCA_943590825.1). NCBI lineage: Eukaryota > Metazoa > Chordata > Actinopteri > Perciformes > Bovichtidae > Bovichtus > Bovichtus diacanthus. Next base: position 5,541,500 of record CALSBV010012213.1, read on the forward strand.
CCATTTTTACATTTGTCAACCGGCATCTGCCCACCAGCTAAGCACTTGTCAGTCAAAACCTACCAGACTATCACCACCTTCTCAACTTCCAACTGAGCATGCACTGTGACAACCCGTGACCTAGGAAATGTCACCAATCATGAAGTAGTTGAAAAGGTCAAAGGGGTCAAATCCCATGTTAGTCACTTTCAAAGATCATGTTTGTTACCCTTGTCACTCAGTTGGTCAATGCAGGTTATATACCACATACAAAGAGAGTGCTATTTATATTAGGATCTGATAAGAGTATTTTATATTATAGAATTGTTTTGGATGATTATTAAGGTGACTTTGATGTCTCAGGGTTCAAGTGTATTTGTCAATACAAGTGCAGTGACAATGAACAAATCATCATCCTTCATCTTTGTTGAGTCTCTTCACGTTGCATTTTTGGCCTTAAGTGAGTCCTTCTTACTCATGTGATTTGAGGCTGTCTGTCACCAAAAATTGATGTAGACAGCGTTCCCATTTCCATTTATGATATGTTTTCAGTGGCCTTTTCCCTAATTGGGGAGGGGAATTTTACAAGCAGTCTAATTAACATACCACCGCTCCTAAAAGCTGACATCCAGAAAATACACCAACATGCCCTTATGGTTATTCATTGTGGTAGAGAATCTGTTCATGTTTTATTTCTTCACACAGTAAGCAAATGTTTAGTTTTCTTCCCTTTTTATTGTAGTTTTCCTTAATGCAAGGGCTGGAGGATGCAAAAGAGGTTCCAGAAGATCGATTTAATTGAGAAAAGGTTCTAAACTGACACACATTTTCAGCTTTTATTGTCAAATATGTAACTATAGAGGCTGACTTTCCATAAGTAATGAAAATCCAAAGTCATTGTAATGATTCTACTGAATACAGGCTCAGAATTTGGTAAAGAAACCGTTTTAGAATCTTGAAAAAGGCTAACATTACTAGCTTCAACAAAATGACGTGATTAAAGAATATTACTCAAAACAAGTATATTTTCACTTGAACCAGACTATAAGAGTCTAGAGCCAGATGATGGTGGATGGATCACTAAAGTTATTACAATTCATCCAAGCGGCAACCTCCGGGTCTGAAAAGTGAACCATATGTGAAAGTGCCTTAACCTTCAAATCTCTCTAATATCCAGCAGGGGGCAACTCCACTGGTTCCAAAAAGAGGTCTGGTTCTATAGAAGTATATGAGAAAATGACCCTACTTCTCACTTGGTTGAGTACATCAGTAAACATTTTCCTAACGAGTTTATGGTCTAAATCGCTATTTTCAAGTCTTCTTCAATACAGCATGATGTTCATTTTGTAAATTATGGTCCCATTTAGAGTAAAATACATGATACAGCAGGGTGTGCTGTAGGGCAAAGCTACCTTGTATGACTTGTATGTTGCTACCACGGCGTTGTCCAGTCTGGTGTTCTCCGTGTTTGTTTTTGTTCTTACAACTTTAACCCTTTCACAGTAGGTTTTCATTCATGTAAGTTGTCTCGAGTCACTTTTGGTTAAAAAAAAACAAGATGTCGACGGCCAAAAACTAAGTTGGCGGCGGGCAAAACGGCAAACTCAAGGCTCGAAAAAAAAGAGTCCACAAACCAATGGGTGACGTCACGGGTACTACGTCCACTTCTTATATACAGTCTATGAATTCATCCTGAGGGAGACATGAATGTGTGTCGACACTTCACAAATGAAGGGAAAAGTAAGCAGATCACCACCAAAGTCATGAGGATTCAAGTTCTGGGCTCCATGGATATCTGTTCTAAATTTCATGACAATCCATCCAATACTTAAGATATTTTAGTCTGAACCAAAGTGGCGGAACGACCTACCAATAACATGTCATCCCTGACACTATGTCGCTAGCAAGGCTTATAAGGCAGGTTATCTAACACCACTAGATCACAGAATCTTCTTTAAAACAAGTAGAACTGCACATGAAAAATATCTCAACCACTTGATGAAAAACATAATAATAGCATGCATGTTTTGCACGGTAAAAGACCCGGTCCCATGAAACCAATAAAACTCACTCCTCAGTTGCAAAAGCCACTTGGGAACATCATAATTTGTGATGACCATTACCAACACTGACTTCAAAGAAAGCAAAAGGGAGCAACAGGGGGAGTGTTTGCATGGAAACCCTCAACCAATCCTCCAATGCTACCAGGACCATATCCATACCGCATTCTGGCTTCTTATCCTTACTGACCTCATAAAACCTTTGTAAGCACTTCACAGTTGTCGGGTGAAAACAAAAAGAGGAACGAAAGCCATACTTGTAAGCCATGCATTTTTCAAAGTAATTTGTATTGGCTAAAAAAAAGGTCTTTACGAACCCAGAGGACTCATGTTGCTCAATCAAGTGCTTTGAACATAAAAATATGCACATTTTCATTTTAATATTGACATTTGTGTTCAATAGTGACACTATTCTCACATCTAAATGACTAACGGCATTGTTTCCACAAACACACATATACAGCAACAGCCTGCGCACACACTTTGTGTTTTTTGTGTGCAGCACATGGAGTGCAATTATGAGAAACAGGGATGGAGAAGGAGATGGGGTTCAGGCTGCAGACTCTGCTAAAGCAATTATCTTGTTCCTCAAACCTGGCATTTAATGGAAATTCTAGGCGTTAGCCAAACTACACGCCTGCCTTTAGGTATGATCCACGCCCCCTTCTCCCCCTCTCTCATTCCACCAAATATTTTCATAGGACATCTGACTTCAGTGGCTGGCTATTAGTTCTACAGGTGTGGAGAGACAAACTCCATTAAAACACTCTGGGACATTCCACTGCTGCACTTGCCATTGGCCCAATACATGTCATACTTTCTCTCCCTCTGTGTCATCATACAGTTCATAGTTTTAATGTCTTTCCAATACCTGTATACCATAATTACATCAATTTAAAAGTTACTCACTTTTCTCTGAACATGTGTGTGAGTGTGAGTGTTTATTGCTACAGTAGCTTGAAATATGCAACCGGCCTTCACGACTGTGAGCTGTTGTTGTTTTAAGACCCTTGGAGGTCTTTGTATCACTCCCACTCAATCTGGCACGGGATAAAAACTGCAACCAGATGGAGGACTTCTGCCATTGTTTTCCAGTTGAGCAACACCGTGCTAGCGGGCAACAAAGAGGGGAGGGAGGTGGGTGAGAACATCAGCAACCTAATCTGATGTCTGTGCTCTAAGGGCATGCAGTACCTAATGGAAATGGATTGTATGTCAAGTCTTTCTGTCTATTGTCTCCCCTCTTCTTTCCAGTTGCAAATGACAAACACCTTTCTCAAGTGTTTTTTTTTTAGATAAAAGATTTTGATTCAACATTACTGAAAGAACATGTGTGAAAGTAGGCCATCAAACAGATATATGATGGTCTGTGCAGAACCAAAGGCATGGCTGCACAAACGACCCCGAAATGACTCAATGTCCCACGTATGTAAATTGTCCACAAACCCTCTCCTTCCTTTTAAATCACTCATCTGCTGGTGAGAAAGCATAAGCCCGGCCCTGTCTGACGCTTCTCTTTAGCGCAACGCTGTATGGTTTGGAATCCAGTGTGTTTACTTAGGTTTGGAGAGGTAGGAGTGAAAACCCCAACGCTTTTTTTTCTATGCAAAACAAAAAGAGATTGGGACAGGAGACATCAACTCATGCTCAAACCATGAGTTTATACAAACTTTACATGTGTTGGAGGTAGAGGTGGTGCATGTTGAGAGTGAATTGTAAATCAGAGGTAATGGCTTTTGAATGGTCTGTAAAAATGTTCTGAGGTGTGAGCCTGAGAACATTTGTGAGGGTCGGTGTGCCTGTGTGCACGGATAAATCTATGAGCTGGGGAAAACTGCTTCTACAGGGTGTAAAGAGCAAAAGTTTCTTACATACGTAGTACATTCTAGCTATGTACAGAGTTATTGTGGTGGATTACTGCTGTGAACACCACAAATAAGACTCTATTCAGCAGCATTGTAGCAGAGAGATCTCAAAACCTGGAAAAGTAAAACCAAAACTATTTACATGGCTAGGTACCACTAACGGTAAGTAAGACAATGTTTTTTTTTGTAATTTGGGTGAAGAGGTATGAGTATTTGCGTGATTCAGAGAAAACGGATCAAAACACACAAAAAAAAGAAGAACATAAGACATGAAGCCAAGGGGCTCCGGTTACCCAACATCTTCATCGCCCTGCTCCATATTTGCACTCACTCTGCTATGCCAACACTGGCCAGGATCGCGTGGTATGAGAATGCTGTGTTTAGACGGCTTTTCACAGCTCTTCAGTTGAGAACAGTGCAAATAGACATAATGCCGAAATAACAGTCGTCGGAATGCAACGCTGCTTATGCGGTTGTTGGCCTTGGATGGAGATTTAAGGTCGTGAGGCAGACAGATATACTCCCCCCTACTTTCCTGGTACATGTCGGGCCTGGTCTGTCACGTTTTCGGACAAGGTTGTTATCTGACGATAGTCCAGGGTCTCAAAGGGAAGGGTGGGGGGTAAGTGAGTCAAAACAACAGTAGCATATAGGTGATGGGTGACACATTCGGCCGTTATTAGCACTAGCAAAAGGTGGCAAGGTGCATCACAGTGGTCAAACATCCCATGAAATGTTTCCTGGCAACAAGTTGTCAACATGGGGTCAGTATTTGGGAACTGTGGACAAAGTGTCAACACTGCCCTCAAGCCTACAGAATGACACCGGTGGGAAAAATCACAAGTTTAGCTAAGGGGAATTGAATTTATTACTGATAAGACCAGCAGGAATATAAACCCTTTGCACCTTCCTGCTGTCACTAAATCATTTCCCCAGACTGGAAAACTTGCCACCCTCACACAGAGAAAAGCAGGGAGGGGGGAATGCCATGAAAAAGATTGCAGACTTAAAAACAAACATTGTCTGACTTACTTTCCCTGTAGTTTCTTTCTACTACCCCTTACCCTGAGCCTGCCTGTGCCATTACTTTCTTTTCCCTCTGTCTCCCCTGGACAACATATTATAACAGCAGCAGTTTTTATTGGAATGACTTAAATCACCCTTGAAATGCCATTTGAATGGTAGGTGCTGGTGTCTGTCCTCTGCATGTGTATATATGTGTTTATGCACAAGTCTGTGCCGAATCCAGACCCCGTTTCCGTCAGCGATGCCAAATTTCTTTCACCCACCCAACCAACCCCTCCACTCCTAGTCCTCCATCTCTACAACCACTTCTTGATGTTCGCCACATCTCCCACAGTGGTCACACTCATTTTTGCTTGTGTGCGTCTTTTCCCCTCCTTCTTCATCCACAATGTGGGGGAAAAACACAATTGCCCTCTTACACTCATAAGGTAATGGCTACAATTTGCTTATCGCGCAAGCACAGATGTGAAAATAAATGTAGTCTAGACTGACAGTGGAGACAAAATCCTTCCATCTGGGTTTAAAAGTGGGTTTCCGAAAGCATCACAAGTCAACAGAACAAAGATGTTTTTTGTTCTGAGACACTTTTGAGAAAACGGTCCAGTCCTGGCCAGTCTTGATTTCTATATCTGTAGATCAGGTGGTTTTCTCAGCCAACAAACGTCACCATCTATTACTTTGTCTGCCTGTCTGCATCTCTGCATCTGCTCCCACCAACCGTAGACACGTTTACAGTCTGAGCTCCCCTCTTGTTGCAGAAAAATGCAGTGAAAGTGATTACAGACACATTCCAGACGCCCTCTATGGAGTGAATGATGAACCGGTGGAGAAACGTAGAGAGAGTAGATGCAGGGAGGACATAGGATGTAATGCAGCTGAGGTTACAGATGAGGCATTACACTCCTTCCTCCCTGGAGCTTAGAATATCTTTGGAGAGAGAAGACACACAGTTTTCAGCCTCTGCACAGAGAACAAGGCTTATATGTGCTGCCATGCCTCTTGACAATAGACAGAAAAGACATGTAGGCAGTATCTTAGCAAAATGCCAAAACTGCTAAAGGACACAACAGAAGACGTGATGAAAATGTGCCAGACTGAATTGAATCCACCAACAGGCTGAGACTGTGAATATGCGGTTGTGTCTGGCAGGGCTGAGAACTATTTGGACAATTTTGGACCCTGGCAGCGTTACAACTAATGCTTTTCTTTTTCCCCTCCTCTCTGAATAGTCGTATTGAGAGCAGTGTAATGGGTAGGGACGTCACATCGAGGAGATTTGCAGATATTTCGAACGCAGACTCCATGCAGTGCATTCTTTAACATTGTTCTCCCATTTATTTGATTTAGCACCACTCATCAAGGAGGAAAGCAGCAGTTAGAGACCTCACAGCTCAGATTCTGTTTCGTAGAGTTTGTCCCAGAGTTCCCCAGCACACAGTAATTCATGATAACCAGTGTATATATATATGTATCTAGGTGTTTGTGCGTAAAAATAATGGCAGCCGAAAGATATAACACGTTGTCATTGTACAGTCTTTCCTGCTCACCATGGACCACTTCCTGTTGGAGTTTACTAAATCTCTGCAGAGATATGGACTTAAGATTTCCTGGTGGTGAAAATCAAATGTCTCAAAATCAGGGATTTTTCTCCCTCTACTATCAGGAGCAATTGGACCAGAGCAGTAAAATGTTGTGCAACAGGAACTTTATCCGCCTTTGGGAAGAGCTCAGCGTTAAGACTATCATCACTTTGTGCATGCTGGGAGATACCTTTCGACAAGCAAAGCTCCAGAGGAAACAGCAAGACCCTTGTTATCAACAGAATTATGCATGGGAACATAAAGAGACACAACACAGAGAGAAATGTCAGCGAACCTGGTTTTTAGATCACACACGTATACAGCTCTCTGGGGAAAGGCCTTCAATTCATTAGGGCACTGTTAGTGTGTACTGTGCTGACTTGGAGGGGGTCTCCTCTGCAGATTCCCCACAAGTGTTGATGGGGTCTGGATTTGTCATTGTCTCTACGTGAAAGTGGATTGCTGCTTGTGCGTTTCCCTGCTGCTTTACGTCTGGCTTGTCTGAGCTGGCCTTCCCCAGCATCCCTCAAGATGAGATGCCCTGGCTGCTCCACTCACAGAGAGGAATTAAGCACAGATCTATGGTTCTCCTTATGTTTCTGATATTTTAACAGTTTCCACACAACACATATGTCTGTTTCTATACTACAAATGGAGACAAGGCTCAAACTTTGTCATTTAATTTCTGCACATCTGCATGCCGCCCTGATAAAAGGTTTTACTAAATAATTGCCATCACAAGAGGTCATTTATAAAAAAGTAATTTACAATCTGTTATATATATTTTAAGATTTTTCGATGCTTCTAAAGTGTTTTTGTAGATGGGCATTTTTTTGCAGTCCAACCATGAAGAAGCCTCTAACTCCTTCGTCTCTTCACTGTCTCTCTTTTCCCAACATGAGGTTTGAATCAGCAGGCTTTCATATGGCAGGGACACCGCATTCAGGACACATCCTCTCACTGTAACGATCTGGCGGACATGTCTGCATCCTCGTCTTCCTCCTCCTTGTTATCCCTCCCTCTTCCTTCCAGACTACAAGGGATACAGAACATGCCTCATCCCTATGATGGAAGACAGCGACTGGAGTAGAATGAATGGATTATAGGACTAAATGAGAAGTGACTCTGTTGCTGAATAAACTACAGAATATAAAGGCAGCACTGTTTGACTCAAATGTATCTTTTAAATCTTCAAAACTACCCAGATTTCTGCTTCCCTCTAGAGATTAACGGCATAGAGAGTTTAGCTGATTGCAGGAGTTCTAGGGTATTACTGAGCTTGTTGCTCAACTTAAGGAATGGGCCGGGTGTTCCCGACAGGGTAAACAAACATTGGAGTAGTAAAGAGGTTGCGGCGAACTGAAACAGAGTAATTCATGGAGGAATGATCTGTGTCTGGGAGCAAACAGACGGCCCCTGCATGTTTCTGTTGACACTGGTTCAAATCCTCGGCAAGATCAAAGACGCTACATGGTTGCTACAAACTGAATGCTCCTCAGACACAGCTTATTTTCTCTTTTCTGCTCCTTCTACCTTCAAATCTTTTCCTGTACTTTCACCTCTCCTTGCCTCTTTCCCGCAAATACCGCCCCTTCCAATTTCTCCTATCCTCTTTTTCATCAAGTACCACTTCGATCTTTCTCTCTTCCAAACGGATTCATCGCCATCCCTCTTTCCTAACCCTTCACGATGTTTCCTATATCCCTATCACACTTTCACCACATGTCAGGAAGACTTGGGTTTGTGTGGTTTCTACCCTGCTTTGGGAGAAGTCCAGGTCAGGCTCCGTTGGGCTGGTTTTCGGTTCAGCTTGCGGAGCAGGCCGGGGCCCACTGTTAGGAAATGACCACTTCTCTGGTTCAAATTAGAAATGAGGCAACGCAGCAGGCCTTTTTTGCTGGCGGCTCGCAGAGGAAAGAGGAGGAAAATTGTGGAAAGAGAGCGTGTAGCCATCTGCAGACCACATGAAAGTGAGTGGTAATTGATTCAAAGCCTTTCTAATTAAGTATTTGGTTAGTTGGCCAAAGAACATCCACCCAGAAGTGGTCGTACTTCTGTAGCTTCCGCTGTCCAAACAATCGCAGACTTTCATGGTTAACGTCAGGTAGAAGATGTTTTGTTTCAGATGTGTCAGATTATTTTTGTTCTATCATCTAAGGAACATCCAGTTTTCAACTCAAGTCATGTAAATCTTTGACCTTTTAATGAGACAGTTCACGTCTGTGTTACTTTATGCAACTATAGATGTGTTCCAACAGCCAACAGCCGCTGACTAATCTCTCTAATCTTGTTCTCATACATGGAATAGGGTGACAACATTGCATCAATATGGGTAAACTAGCATGAGCTGAATATTGTTATTGTTTGATCTGCAGAAATATACTTTATGTCATAAACTGTACAGATGTCTGCTCATGGGGCACAGAAAGTCTTTCTGTACTCTCTTGCAGTTTAATCCACAGAGAAAGCCTAGCAAATGTGTGATGGAGAGGCAAACAGTGAGGCTGTCATCCAATTAGTACGGTGTTTGTTTATCTTAGTCTTCACCATACGGAGTCTTAAATGTTCTCCATGAAACTCTACTTCGCTTGTATCCCTCCTAAATTGTCAGGCAAATCAACAACCCTTCCTGTCTTGTGAGCATGAAACAATTATTCTTCAACAGGTTCTTTAAGTACTTAGGAATGCTGCCAAATTGCATTGCCTCTCCTGTCTAACCCCTGGAAGTATTACATATATTGTACGGATAAACAGAAACAAGAGAACTGTAGTTAAGACCACATACGTGGGACACACTAAGTATAGCACGGCTCACACAGCGTTCACCTCAAACGAGCTGGAATGAGCACAAAGTCGCATTTTCATTTTATCGTTTCACTGCTTTGCTGCTGATTAGGAAAATGAAAAGCTTTGAAGGGCTAGTTGTGTTGTACGCTGCCTAATGCTTCTGAGCATTGCATTATGAAACATATATTGCTCAATGGGATCAAAGTCTGTACAGAAAGGATTAAGTCTCTAAGCCAAGGCCATTTAAAAAATAAAGTCTGAGAGAACCGGCACCCTACTTCGAACAATCATGGGATACTGAAACGGCTCAGGCTAATTTTTTTGTGTTTTGTTTGAATACTTTTTTTTAAATGTTGTTGTCTTTACATGAGATTGGAGGCATGCTAAATATATATCAGTGTACAAAAAGATTGTATGAACAACTGGAGGCGTAATTTGTGCTCTTGAGATGCATAATACAGTGTGACATTAAAAAAATTTGAATAAAGAAAAAAGTCAGAAACACGTGATGGTCTACTGTAGGGGATAAATCATCTTAAATCCATCTCTTTGAGGAACACTATTAGCCAAGCTAAATTTGAGGTGTTTATCTGGGCAGAAAGTTGAAACCTGTGCCAGTTTGTTTAAGGCTGGAAGAAAGAGGGCTAACAGATATGTGTGGCCATGTGGTGGTCACCTGCTATTGAAAGCCCACAGAGTGATTTATATATGAAAGGACATCAGAAACAGTGACCGTGTTATGTGCTTTCATTTCATATTATGCTCAGCAGCATTTATATTATCATGTGATGAAATGTCAGAACTCTCTTGTGACGTAAAAACAAATCTTTATCATTTGTTTTGGTTGGACCACCATTTAGCAGCTAAATAACCTGAGAATTCTCTCAGGAGGAGGGAAAACCAAAACAGATCTAAAAGGAGAGTGAAGATTGGGCTTACATTCACCAGGTGGAATGAATGCTTATGTTCTGTGATTACTAGATATACTTTATACATGAAACTATTTTCTAAAACTTTACCAAATCAACTTTCAAGGGTGATAATATGTCAATCTTAAGTTTAAAGCTTGTTCTGCTGCCCCCAAGTGGGCAAAAAAAAGAAAGAAAGAAAGATTAACGCTGCTTTAAATATTGTATAAATGTTTAAAAATATTATCCATTTTCTGCAACAATAAAATAATATACAAAATCTAACATGTTGAAAGAGTTTTAGAGGGATTGCTTTGGTATATTCAACATTTAGGGAAATACGCTTTTTGGCTATCTTGAACGAAAGAATTAGGGAAGCAAATTGTTGTCTGTTTGCTAAATATGAAGCTACCAATAGCAGCCGGTTAGCTTAGCTTAGCACAAAGACTGGAAACATCCAGCCCTGTTCTGTCCAAAAAGGTAAAAACAAAATCCGCTTCCAGCTCCTCGAAACCTCACCAATCAACTCATTATATCTTGTGTTTTTATTATTATTACAAAGTTTTAAGAGTAAAAAGGTCACCTTGTGGTTTTATGGAGGTTACATGTCAGATTATTTTTTATTTATAGTGAGATTAAGAGGTGCAGGCAGAATGTATGTAATGAATCTCCTCATCTAACTTTCTCGGCAAGCAAATCAATACGCGTATTTCAAAATGTCGAACTATTGCTTTAACATTTACAAGTTTAACTATGAGGTAATTGGTGGAACAAAACTTGTTGATAGATGGTAGGTATTAGGTTGCTGTCTGCTACTGAATACCGGGTTAAAAAAAACCTCTACTGTGTGTGAGCATCCAGCACAACACATGTGTCACTTAGTAAGCATTCATTTCCTACTCCAGAAAATCTGGCCCTGTGAAATAAAATTCTTTTTATTATCCTGCTCCGAGGGAACCATAAGGCCACAACAACCCCAGTCTCTTTTCTCTTTTTACGAACACCTACGCAAACGTCTAAATCAGGCTCAGACTGAACAATAACAAAGTCTGGAGCTGTTCAAATGGTCTCAGAAGAGCTGTTTCCAATCCCTTACTCAATATTGACCCTTCAGTGAGAGAGATATATCCATCCTGCATCTCAAGCGAAATAATAAAAATAAACAGTTGGCTTGGGAAGTATGCCTGTCATAAGATGAAAAGAGGGATAATGTGAGTTTTATACTGAGGAGTTGACCCCTGTTAAGAGTTGGCCCAAGAGTCCTGCTTTTGGAAGCCCCAAACAAAATCCTAGCCAGACGGTGAACTGAGGGGCAATGAATGAGGGGGAGCGGAGCAAAAAAAAAAAAAAAAAAAAACGCAAAAAAACCTACCAGCATGTACTGTACACTCATGTTCATTTGTACAGCTACCTGAACAAACAATCAAACAATCTTCATTTGGCTTCGCTCTGTGTTATGGATTCAACTTTTTTTCCCTCAAAACTATGACCGGTGAGTGGGGAGGTCACCCGCGTCCTTCAGAGACACGAGGACACTCTTGCTTCCTTGTGTTCAGAATTGAAGCGGGGAGAACTCGAGATGTCACCTCCCACTAATTAGGAACAGCCCTGTTGCTGGATGAGCACTGAGGCTCTCATTCCTGTTTGTTCCTGTTGGATTCTCTTCGAAAACACGAGCCGCCGTCCCAAAGAAAGTTCCGGCACACCATTGGAAAAAAATAGATTTGTCTCCAGGAAGCATTGCTCAATACGTGTTTTGTCCGTGGCTTGGTGGCTGCGCCTTGTTCAGGCCTCACTGACTGAAAGCAATGTCTGACGTTAGAGAACGAGGTGGCTTTGCCGCAGGGGTTTTTAGTTTGAGCCCAGTATAGAGTCAGGGTTTGATTCAAGAGGAACAAAATGATGGAGTTGGGACAACTTGAACAAAGTCGAGAAGAAAGGGGAAGTTGAAAGGGGAAGAACTGACAATGCAATGATGAAAGTGATTCTGTCTCCTAAGCGTGCCTGTGATGAGTTTCCTCTGATAGCTGAAGAGGGCATGTTGTCAAGCCCTTCTGAGCTCGGAGGCCCTGCTAAGACTGAGCCACTGCTGACAGAGTCAATGGGAGGCGGAGGAAAAACAACAAGGGGCGTCTGCCAAGCCTCCCCACTGCTTGCTCTCTCTGTCTCTCTCTCTGTCCTCCTGTTGCTGCCAGCCCAGTGGAAAAACTCCCTCTGGTCCAGACACAGTTATGAGAGAACGAAAGAGCAAGTGGAAGACAGACGAACAAAGATTAAGGGAAACTGACAAATAAATTAGAAATCGACACAGAGACAAAAATACATACGTTTAGTTGGCAAAATGTGAAAACAGAATTAGAACAATAGAAAGCTTTCCGCTGTTTTTTTGTTTCCCTCCTCCTCTTAGTACAATGTTTCTTCAAGGCTCATACAGAGCTGAGAGCCAAAACAATGTCCTTCAATACAAGGGTCTGATTAATAACGTGCTGCGCCATCCACTCTGGAGGGCCGTATGTCTGTGCAGATTCACTATCTGCCATATAGCTGACTGACTTCCACATATATCAGCTGCGTGTCGAGGCCAAGATGGCTAGTGATGATGTGCAAACAAGCTCAGAGAGCATAAACACGCAAGGCAAAAGGAAGTAGAGGGAGACACGATGCATATCTGCACGCAGCAATATGTTTCTGTCTTTTGCTGTCTCTGTCTTTTTCTTCTCCCACTCTCAGTTGAAAAACAAATCCAGCCTATTAATCTTGAATGTTATGGTCCAGGCTCTGATTAAGACCAGGGCCTGTATTCTGTTTCCACCGCCCTTCACTGCAATTCTTCACTCAGTAAATCAGCGGCACCAGTTAGCATGGCCTATAATTCGTGGTGAAGAGAGTGTGCACGTACAGTGTGTGTGTTGCTGTAATTGCAGACATGGTCTTCCGGCTTAAAAGAAAAACACACTCTTTGTTGGTGAAGCAATTAAAGGAGTGGCCTGTTTTCACAGTCTTTCCTCTTTATACTAAAGTACCTATGAAACAAAAGGGGACATTTCTGTGCCTCTGTGAGTGTGTGTGTGCGTGCATGCGTGCGTGCGTGTGTTCCGAAGGTGTTTGGGTTCCAGGGAAGTAAAGGAATAAGTGGGCGTTTACTTTTTCTTGAGAATGAGTGGCATTCTCCTTCATTTCCTGCTAGCACAGGCATAAGACTCAGAGTAATAGAAGCACATGTGCACTCTAACACACACACACACACACACACGCACACACACACACACAGTGTGTAAGAATAAAGGATAACTACCGTGAATATATTTAAGTGTTATGACGTCATTTATTGTAGAAATAGATTTGTGAGACGTGACAGGACTCAAAATGATTCAATAAAGCAGTCAGAAATACAGCTACAGGTTTTTCCTCTTCACGTCAAGATGCCCCGTGTTTGTGTCTGTCTGGAATAGTGAACTGGCTGGTATTCTGCCCCCTTGTGGCAACAAAGTGTGAACTATTTTACAAACCAAAGAAGGGTGAGAAACAGAGAAGGCATCAACAACTTCAATTTCACTTCTTTTCTTTCTCTTTTGCTGTCCACTCTTAGAAAAAAAAGCTCTTGAATCCCCTGTATGCATCCACTCTACCTGTGTCTCTTTGATGAAGCAAGAGTGAGAGATTTCTTCAGCAAAGGCTGATCTGAGAATCACGTTTCACTCTGCCTCTCTGTCGTGCTGCACTTAAGAAGATGAAATCTCACCAAAAAGCTTACAGATCTACAGAGAAGACCTTGTTCTTTCACCTTGACATCAGAACAATAGTTAACCTCAAAGATTTTTATAAAAAAAATAGCTGATGTTGAGTCTTAAAAGTCCCAACTTCAACACATTCTGGCCAATAAGGTAACTGCAGTGGGGCGCGAGAGTCTCAGCGCGGTTTGGCAGAGTGAGCGTGTTCATCTGTTTGAAATGAGTGTGTGTGAGGAGAGTTAAATCCATGTAGGTGTTTGTATTGCACAGGGCATAAAGTATGCTGTGTGTGCCGCGGTGCATTCAGCGTGACTGCTGTTTGTGTATGGTTGGTCGCGCTTCGGCACTTTGTATCAAAGGCCTGAATGGGCGGCTGGTCGGAGGCTGTTAGATGTGGTTAAATAATGTACCGCACACACAAACACACTTGAACTGCTCGTAGCCACCGGTGACAAAGTGAGTGACCGGTTGACGCCCACTGGAGAACAGAGAGTCACAGTCAGCGGCATGGTTGTCATGGTTACGGCACAAAATGTTTTCACCATGCATGTGCCAGGCATGGAAATACATGGCAAGAAAAAAGGCTGGTGATGCAGAGAGATGCATAAATCTCCTGAACTATAGGTACTTTAATAGAAATGAAGAGAGGGTGGGAAACTGACTGGAAACCACTAAATCTATGACAGGCCCTGAACTTTATGAGCAAATACTACTTTGAACAGTAAAGCAGACGCTGCTGCTGTGCACCAGCAGCTTTGCAGACCTGAGAACTCCTGTTGTACCTCACTGCCGGGGGGGGGGGAGTTCACGCTTTAGTGTGTATCCATTCACACACTCCCCTTAAAGGATTGTGTAACACCATTTGATGCTCATGCAGATTCTGTCAACTAGGAGCAGGCATGTGTGGCTGCACGTGCACCGACACACACACAGGTACATATTCAGTAGACTTTTCTTGCCGTAAGCCAGCGAAGTAGACGGATGCTGCCAAATGTTTTTGGATTTCAGAACTCCAGCACACTGTCTTTTCCAGACTCCCCCCCCTACACCTCTCTCTCTCTCTCTCTCTCTCTCTCTGTGTCTCCCTCCTTTCTTTGCTAAGAAAGTCTGCTGTTGGTGCACTGAAACACATGTGATCGAAAAATTTATCTCCTCAGCAAAGAGTGCATTTTGGAATCAATTTATTTTTGCACACGTTTTCTAAGCTTCACTAATCTGTTCCTCTTGGTTTTTTCCCTTTCCATTTTCTTCAATCTCTTTCTATCTCTCTGCCTCTCTGTTAGTTTGTCATGCGGAGGATACCTGGGGACTCAGAGTCACTGCTATCTATCCTCTTTTCTGTTTGCGACGGAGGGATGTTGTTACAATGGAATGCAGCGTCGCTTGCCAGAGGCCTCACAGTAGATGGACAGAGTGAAGCAACAGGGGGACGAGGAGAAGAGAAGAGGAAAAATGATAGGACCATGTGTCCAATTGCAGTATTCCTTCACCTCAATACATTCCACTCACAATATGAACTCTTATAAATGAAACATATACAAATCTATCACAAACCATCAAACAAGATGCAGTCCATGCCAACAGAACGTGGGATATCTATCCACATGGAGGACACTCCTCTTAAGACGATAATCAGAATATCTGTTATTGAGCCAAACCCGCTCTACATATCCCACTACCACACTGCCCCACCCCTGTACACACTCCGTGTACACACCACGCCCACTCCAACATCACCAGCAAAAGTCCCAGATGTATGTGGGTATGGATGCATCAATAATGTACCTGAATCAATAATCAATACCATCACTAATCAGGGCAAAAACACTGAAATTTCATACTTCGACGAAAGAGAAAGTCAGGATACAGTCAAAGTAGATCAATAGAGGCAGCTACAACTTTAACTTTAAACTTTAAATTGTGATCAGTATCCATTCAGTTTGTGTGTCTGGAGCTGGGTGAACAAACTGCACCAGCTCTTTTTAATCTGCACTCTATGCACTAGCTTAGGACTGAGGAGAATTAAGCGAGTCCCATGACTAAGATATTGCACCGTCTGTTTTACATTTTATTTTTATTTTTCTCCTTTCCGGTTTTCTCCTGCTGTTTCTTTTGGCGTCTGCCATTGCAGCCACATGTGATCATAGTGAAACAATGGCAGGACAGGAGGATGATAACAGAGCCCCAGAGAAACGTGAGGGCAGGTAGTGCTTACCTTTCTCTCCTCAGAGCGTTGAGGGGCAGGGGGGGAGCACTGGGTAAGGGCAGCGGTAGGTGTGAGCTTCAGGTGGGTCTCTCTTCTACCTCCCTCCTTGCTTCAGCCACGCGTGTCTCCCATGGGATGCGATGGCATCAGATATTCAATGAACATGCAGCCAAAAAAAGAGGAATGGTGTCCTCCTGGGCAAAGAGCTCGCACCCTGAATTGGTCCAGTGCTGCTCACAAACGCAGGTGGGGGAAAAAAACAACCAAAAAGTTCAAAAAATTGGATATTTTCAACTGCAGGTGGAGCAAATTGTCTGTTTAACTTTTACTTTTCTGCCTCAGGCAAAAAACAGAAAAGTCCATCCATGTGGTTTCAGGCGGAGGTGGCGAAATTGCGAGCGAGGATGAAAGTGAGAGTGAAAAGTCCTCTCTGTGCCGTTTTCAAGCTCTCCAGACGCAGGTCTGAGGACCACCTTCCCAATCTGTGCGCTCTCGCTCTCCAGGGTGGAAAGTAGGAGGGAAGGAGAGAGAGTGAGTAACAGTGGAGTGAGACTCAGTCAGTCAGTCAAGTCAGTCAGGCAGTCAGGCAGGCAGCAAGGCAGTGTATATGGAGCTAAAGGCTGTGGGTCCAAGCAGCACTCCCAGGACTTATAACCAGGGGCTGTGCACCTAGCAGCTCCAATCTCCCTGGCTTACTCAGCGATCCCTCTCCCACTGGCTTATTTTGGGAAAGACAGACAGGATTGTTCATTGGGTTAAACCCCTTCATACAAAAAGCAAGTGTCTGTGGCTGGCTGCTCTGAGGAAGGAGGGGAGTGAGCAGGATGGGGTGGGGTGGCAGCCGCGGAGAGAGGGGTGGGGTAGGATGAAGAGGGAACGAAAAAGAGACGGGAAGAGGGGAATTCGGAGGCGTCTCTTGCTCATGTTCTCCCTCCCTCCCTCCACTCTCCTCTCCCTCCCAAACATACCTTCCAAGAAATCACCCTGCCCTTTATCCTTTTGCTATGCAAACACACAAATCAAATCATCAACTCAATCTCAACATGTAGATATTGGCAATAAACGTCCCAGAGATTTTAATCCTAAAGCCTCACACAAAAACTTCTCTCTATGCATGCCTTGTAGCTGCAACGCCAAATGAATAATCTCTATGCGAGACATAACACTGGATAAGTGTAATACATAAAGGGGCATTGTGTTGTCGCCTAAAACCCGCTGCCATTTCTGTATAATCGTTACATGATAGCACTCTCTCGGGCTTAATCACCAAAGCACAACAGTAAATGACATCGGTTCACATTTCGCTACTACAGCCCGGCTATTCATTGCTACAAGATGTATCACAATTATCAGATAGACCTTACATTTAAAACGTGCCAAGCATTTGCAGGGAGAATGCATAAATTCTCATCAGCATGGTTTGGATGTTAGCTAACAACCTGGATGAACTACGGTGGTTCCTTATCGGTCACCAGGTGACTTCCAACAGAGGTTTAGTAAGACCGGTACAGGCTTAGCATTCAGTGTTTAATTGGCAACGCGTTAGTTGGCCCTGCGCTATGGTAGTGGACCTTGAAGAGAAAGCTGCTCCGTGCTTGTGATTGGCCGAGCCAGAGGAAAGCTGGCCTAGCCTTTTCCTGAAAGACCTTCTGGGACTAAGCCATTGGCTGAGTTAGAGATCAGATAAAGACTTGTGATTCCAAGACCATCTTAAATTGCTTCAGGAAGAGGAGAGAGAGGTCGAGAGAATCAAGAAAATGCAGTTTCCAACATTTGTCCAAGTTTTTTGGTGGTTTTATTCATCATCACGTCGTACCGGTCGGGGTTGATTTATTAAAGGACTGTCATTTCAGCAACATCCACTCATTCATTACTTCAATAACTGTTCAAATTCCATCTATTTACCAAAAGCTGGCAGTCCTGCTGCACGTCTGTCGTTCATGTTTTGCTCATGAAGAGTAATAAACGTCCCCAGACTGTGTAATCTACCATTAGAACCAAAGTCAGGCTAGCCTCAGCCTTTCCTTGCATGAGAACGAAAGGGAACGTCTCCACAAGAGTGTATTTGGATAATGTCTATTATATTAAATTGGAACCGCTGTTTGAAGAGTGTCATTATTGTAACATTTACGATGCAGATGGGTTTTTATGGGTTTCTTTTGTTCTCTTTTTTGCAAATTTCATCAATATCAAGATAGCAAAGTGATTAAACATGCACTGGAGGAATTTCCTTGAATTTCCTCTGTCCAGAGACATCTGTACTGTACTGATGGAAGGGCATAAACTGGCCAATTGTTGATTGTGAAAAGTTGAAAAGCAGGAAAGTATTCTGTTCATGACTGGAGCCGGCTAAATTGAATAATCACTAGAAAATAAGCAATGGGCGTCATGTCTGTGAAAGAGCCATGGTGCAGTTGTAGTTGACTGAATGGCTCTCTGAAACATGGAAAGGGTGGAGTGACCAGATGCCCAGCAATGATGTCATCAATAGGAGCCCTGTGTGGTAGTCAGGGCCTGCCATTCATTCATCCCCCCGGGTGTGTATTTCTGCGTGAGCATGCGTGCGTGTTGTTGATCACACCCTACCACAAAAGCAATAGCTTTCTGTAGCGCAATGAGCCAAAAAATTGGTCGGCGGAGACTCGCACAAAAAATACGAGAAAAGCCCCCGCCTCTTCCAGTCATGGCTATGCTACAGTTCCACTGAAGAATTCTGCCTCTGGCTGCTCAGAAATCTCAGCTCACCCTCTGATACTCTCACACAACACACATTCATTCTCCCTCGTACGCTTTGGTCAGCACACACCCCTTGAAATATCCCCAAACCATTCACTTCAGCACGGTACACAAGTCCCATCCCACTCGCTTGCTTTTACAAGGTGAAACATTCCCAAGAAGAGGGAAAAAACACCTGGTCGTCATAAGTTTCTCTTTTTTTTACTCCACTTTTCCCCTTCGCTCCGTTCCATTAGTAAGAATAAAAACAAACAGCAGCCGTTAAGTGACTGGAAAACCATTGCATTGCATCACACAGACCCGCTTCGCCCTTGATGTCGGTCAAAAGCCCAAAAATAAGCTGTGAAGGGCAGGTTAGCGTCACCAATACACTCCACCCTACGCCACACCCAGCGTCACCAAACATAAACCTACTATGTGTTAACGTATGGGGGTCTGTTCTACTCAAAAGTGGTGTGTTTTGGGTGGGGTGAGTTCATTGAGAATGTATGTTCCTTGAGTGGGTTGAGTGAATGGTCGGAGTGTGTCGAAGGGTGGAGTTGTTTGTGTTTGTGAGCTTGATTGGAATTAACTTTTGGGTTGTAATGTGACCTCGTTTATTCAAGTCAGTGGTCGCTCTCTGAGTCAAGTATTGTACGGTGGTAATTGAGTTGATAGCAAAAGCTAATGTGTTTTTGACGGTGTTTAATCTCATTACACTGGGGCACAAAAACGCCTTTAAAAGCTTCCACTTTTCAATACTGGTTTGAAGGTTTGCACCTGCACCAAATGCACTTTCCTTTAGTTAGGCTAGTTATATTTAAACTAGGAATCAATATCAAGTAAGAAAGGTCAAAGTTGAAGGTTCACGCGAGGACAGCAGAGGACAGGTGTTCCTCTCTTGCATCTCTCGCTTTTCTCCTCTGCTTTTATACTCCCTCTTTTCTCCGCTATCAGCCTCTCTTTCCCCTCGGGCGACGATTTAAAAGGGCCGTTTTCTCTCAGGTGACGTGGTCCACTTTTGTCTGTTCTAACCTTACAAAGGAATGCCTGGCATTCACCAGGCTGTGCCGACACAGGGCTGTTAAGAAGAACGAACAGAAGGTGGTGAGGGAAGAAGGTTAAGGAGAGGGGAAAAGGCAAAAGGAATTTACTAAAATAAATAGACGAGGAGCAGGAAAAAAGTGAGGAAAAGGGAAAGATGTCGTTGTTGAGAGGACAGTCAGAGAAATGGAAAGGAAGAAGAAGAAGAAGAGAAAAGGAAGGAATGGAAAGTGTATGTTAGAGGGAGAGGGGAGACTTTTCACACGCTGTGGACACACTTGAGGTCTCTGAAATTGATATAAATTTCAACAGGGAAATTCCTCTGAGATGGGCCTAGGGCTCTGAGAGTGTGGGTGGGGTGATGGGAGGGCATGAGAGGGGAGGGGAGTTAGATGGAGGGATAGATGGATGGAGCAGGTAGAGGAGGAGATGATTATGGCCGGTCGCCCACTGGCCAACCTGACGCATATTGTTCGCTGAGCTCAGTTTCCCCTCAGGTAATCATTTGACACTGATAAAAGGGGGAAGGGGGGACAGTGGAGAGAAAAAGGATGGCAGTGTTTCCACCCTGGGAAAAAGGTCTCTGGAGAGATTAGGAGACAGCCGGGGTAATTCTTCCGTCTGTTGGACCGGGGCAAGAGAAGACAAGGAAAAGAGAAATGAAAAAAGGGAGAAAATGAAGAAGAGTTGCAGGAAAGAATAACAGGAGGGCTGTTGTGCATTTTGAAAGGTGTAAGCACAGTAATTCCCTCCACACACACATGCACAAATGATTGAAGACAGGAGGAGGGGCTGCACATTTTTTAAAGTATTTCCACAGTAACTAGTTCACCGTTTGTTCTGGCACATACACACACACACCTGCGTGCACGCACACACGTGTAAATAGAAGAGTGGCGACTGAATGGTATTTTACTGCTTCTGTATTTGTGGCAGGTTATTTTGACCCTGGGTGGTCCCTGCTGAAAGACTTCTAGGGCCATTAATCATCAGTCAGGAATCAGATGTCAGGTGTGTGCGTGTGTGTGTGTGTGTGTGTGTGTGTGTGAGAGAAAAGAGGGTTGGTCAGTAACTAGAGAGGGAGCGAGAGCACCTTCTGTACTGTACAGTGAATGTGTGTGAGCGTGTTTGAGGTTAGCCTTGCGTACCAGTGGATATCCTAATCAGCTGAGCTGGAGGTGGGATGAAAGAATGTGAAGATTATTGCCTGGTAATTGTTTCCAGAGTGCAACAGTGCTGCTATATCTCAAAACAGAAGAACGTTCCTTGCAGTGTGTACGCAATAACGCAATATCTATGTACTGTGTCACATGTCAAAGTTGTAGGATACGTGCAGGAGCAGGAATCCAAAAAGAGCGCCAACGCTTTGGGTTAAAGCCAAGCGTCCAGATGATGAGGCTAATGTGAGATTTTAGTGAGTACCAGAAACCAACTTCATTAGTAGTCTTCGTCATTTACAATCTCAAAGGTGCAAGACAAAAAAACTTTGCAACTGAAATTTCCCTGGCCACTAACTTCACCAATATCCTGCCAATCTTCTGTACCCAAACAGTAAAAACAATTACACCAAGAGACCTGTACAACGCTGGTAAGCTCATCACTCTACCAGCCATTCAACAATCCAGATTTGCTGACTTGCCTCGGCTAGCCGGACCTGACAGGGCAATGAGAACGACGATCTTTCGCAAACACAGAAAGGTTTGTTTTGTTTTACTTTTTAAAAAACATTTTCCGTTTCGGAACCGGCAGGCAAGAGAGCAATTTCCTTCACAGCAGGAGCAACAGAATTCCCAAACCCAAACAATCAGATTAGAATAAATAAAGTCAAATGCCGGAGTTTAGAGATCTCAGTTGCACATCCAAAAAACTCCACCCTTAGATATGAGGGGCTAGCACTGTGGTCTAGGGATTGACAGAGTTCATTCATGGGTGTCTTAATCCTTAAGAATTAAATACTGAAACTTTTGAACCTTCTCAGTTCAGCACAGAAGGTTTAATATTTAATCTCCAATGTGTCGAAGCCCAGAGCAACACAATGTGTTTAGGATCTTTATCTCAAAATCCCATCTTAATTATCTCATCCATTCTTGACATAGCAAACCATTTTTCTCATAATTATAGCTTATTTATCTCATTATCTTGATACACCAGATAGCAATGTTGCGGTGCCAATAGTTGCATTATGAGCCCATAAGGGATGCGATTTTAATCATATTGTTAATGAGATGTCAAACATGTTGACGAGTTGTTTTCTTAGGAGGATTTGCATAATTCCTTGTGACTTGAGCATTTTATAATTGTGAGAAAATTTAATTAATTGCATCCGGCTACATTCCTCTTTACGGAGACTTGACAGAAAGACAAAATGTCCTTTCTACTGATGTAACATCTTTAAATGAAATCTGTTCATCCGTCATGGTCTGTCCCTGTGAGAGTGTCAAATCTGTCATTACGACAATCAAGATCGTGAGAAATTATTATAAAATATGAATACAAATATGAAAACAAATTTATAAAAAATAATGACACGTGTAGGCCAGAATTATGAGGAAACAATGTTTGATATGTCCGGATAACAATATAGTGTTTTCTCAGGACAATATACATATTTGTTATCCCTGGATAGTGGGATAATTAGGCTGTGTTTCTCAGATAAGCCAAACAAACATGCTAAGCAACTATGGCCAACTGAAAACAAAAGCAGGGTCAATACAGTGAGAAGATTTTACAGTTAACTGAGTTTAGAGGTCATGCAGGGTGAGGTGCGTTCAACCTGTTACTTCTTACTTTCATAGGACATACATTTCAAGGAAAATCCTTTGATTTAAAATAGAACTCAATTTTTAAAAACATTTTTTAAAGAAAGACCTTAACTTCCAAAAAAACTTCCATTTTGAAAAAATTACCTAAATTATCAAATTCTAATTTTGCTTTATTAAATTTTCAAAAAAAAATTATTTTGAAAAAATTACCTCAACTTTCATAAAAACTTTTGATTATCGAAAAATGGCTTAAATTTTCAAAAAACCTTCCATTTCGAGAAAATTATCTCAATATTCAAAAAAAACTCAGTTTTGAAAAAAGATCTCAACTTTAAAAAAACCTTTGATTTTCAAAAATATTACCTTAATTTTAAAAATATTACCTAGTTTCAAAAAATTCTTCAACCTTCAAGAAAATGTTTTATTTTCAAAGAATTACCAACATTTTCAAAAAAACCTTTGATTTTCGAAAAACATTACCTTAATTTTCAAAAAAAATCCTTCAATTTTCAAAAAATTACCTAAAGTTTCAAAAAATTGTTCAACTTTCAAGAAAATGTTAGATTTTCAAAAAATGATCACCATTTTCAAAAAAACCTATGATCTTTGAAAAAATTACCAAAAATGTTCAAAATATACTTCAACTTTCAAGAAAATGTTTGATCAAAAAATGACCAACTTTCAAATAACCTTTGATTTTTGAAAAAAATTACCTTAATTTTCAAAAGGATCCTTCAATTTTCCAAAAATTCTTCAACCTTCAAAATAAATTGGATTTTCAAAAAATGACCACAATTTTCATGAAAAAACCTTCGATTTTGAAAAGAGATCTCAACCTTCAAATAAATGTTTGATTTGGAAAAAATGGCCACAATTTTCTAAATATTATGTTTGTAGGACTACAACAACCTTGTAACCTCTTGAGTGGCAGCAATCCTCTCCCTGACCTTTACCCTCTGTGTAGCTTCTGTGATCCCAGCACAAAGGCCTCACGTGGTCCCCTCAAACCTGCTGTTGAAAGTTCAGTCCTATTATAAGAAACTAATTTACTCACTTGACCCCTTGCTAAACCTGGTGAACTTTCTAGCATTGTTTGTTTTCTGTCACAGCCAAATATCCCAACTGTGACGCTTTTCTCTGTGAAACTGTCAGTAGCGCAGTCTGCAAAAAGGGCATATGCACGTACACACACGCATCCTGCCGAATGCTGCAGACGCTCACATTCATATACAGTATAATTTGGTGTCCTGTGCCACCTGGCTTCCTGTCTAGCTTTGTGAATGTGTCCTGACCTTGATGCTCACAGGAACCTCCTCCCCAAACAGCTGTTTCCATGTGTCTCACCACCCGTCCTCCAAAGACAAGGAAACAGAGAAATTGCGCCGTAGTCATCGTCTCAGAGCTCAGTCTGCACACAATCTGTGGATATCACATCATGAATTCAAAATGATGTATGGGTAATACTTCCCGATGAATGCGTGTGGGAAAAAAGCTTGAATTACAGAAAATTGGCTCGCAGCGAGACATTCAGAAATATTAACTGTCGTGGGATCGTTTTTCGCTTTTGATCATCCTGGGAGTATAAATAGGGAACAATATGACGTTGTTCCGAGTGGGGGGAATTAGCCATAAAGCGCTAGTGACTGAGTGACTGAGTGGCTGTTTGATCTAAAACACACCCTTTGGGGAAACACTGTTTTTTCATGCAAAATTCATTAAGTTGACTTATTCCTGTGAAACTGAGAAGACAGGATGAAAATACATGTGTGTATTTTACACAAAACAAGCTGTCAAAATGGAGTATAAATAATGAGTCTGTCAACATGTGAGCCAGGCCTTTGCCAACAAACCACAGTTTATGTCAGAGGAGCGTAACTCTCACACACACGTACGGGGAGAAAGTGGCAAGTCGGTTTTGAAGGCAGAGCGTTCCAGTTTCTCTGCCTTCCTGCTTCTCCAACTTCCTTCTGTTTTTCTGCGTTTTGCCCGGTTTCTCCTCGAAAGCCTGCAGATGTGTAGCAATGCGAAAGAAAACAGGCAGCAGGCCTCCGGCTTTGGTTAGCATGGAGAGACACGCCAGAAAAACAAAGACCTCTGAACTGTACAAACACCACAGCAGAAAAACTGCAGCAAGGACCACCCATGGAGGTGGCAAGTGAGCAACCGAAAACAAAGCCAGCTTCTTGGATCTGGGTGCTACTAGATAAAGAGCACAACATGCGTGGATGGATAAAG
This sequence comes from Bovichtus diacanthus, assembly GCA_943590825.1. Taxonomy (NCBI): domain Eukaryota; kingdom Metazoa; phylum Chordata; class Actinopteri; order Perciformes; family Bovichtidae; genus Bovichtus; species Bovichtus diacanthus. The sequence goes on from CALSBV010012213.1 coordinate 5,566,398, forward strand.
AGTCAGAGACAGATGTGCCGCATAAACAGTTATATGAGAAACAAGGAGGACAGAAAAGGGAGGAAATGGAGATGTGGCCATATCTTGATGCTGCCTGGTTTCCCTGTGAATCATGTTCACCGACTGTACATCCAATACTTGTGTTGGAAGTGTAGTAGAAGTGTTCCCTTCATGTAGCGAAGAGGGAAGTAATGGTGTGGAGGTTGTGGAAGTGTTGGATGGGCGTGTAGTGCGTCCAACCTTCTTGCGGGCGACCAGAGTTTGCATCCTGTAAGAGAGCTGCAATTGTTCGTTTGCTTTTATTAACCAAAACCATAATCTTTGCCTTAACCTTAACCAAGTATTATTTGCCATACCCACGATCGTTGACTAAACTTTAGCCATACCACAGCAATATATATATATATATATTGCAAAAAGAAAGAATTATTAAAATCTTGGTGCTGAACTTTATCCTTGAATGTAATCCTTTGCAGAATTGTCCAATAACAACATTTTTTTCCAGTGATAGGGTTGCATATTGAAGCTGGAAAAGGTCTTTCTCCTCTGCAGCCTTTTTCAGTAACATGCCTCCAAATCCTGCAAAGGGCCCAGCAACTCACCGACACTTAACCAATTAGCACCAATTACAGTTTACCGCTGCAGGCCGGGGGTAACAGCCTGTCTCTCTGCACGTCTACGACTGTCTCTTTGCACACCTATGGGTGTTTATGCGCGAGAGATGAGATGTGAGCTGTGACATGTGCGGGACATCTACCATTTCTCTCGTAGATTTCCTGCTTTGACTAGCTGCAAGCGGAAGGCGTGTCTTTTCTTTTCTGAGACAGACAAATAAACATTATTGTTGGAGCTTAGGCCAGCGGCTTGTAGAGGACAAGGTTACGACTTCTGTCCGTTGTGCATGTGTGTGTGTGTGTGTGTGTGTGTGTGTGTGTGTGTGTGTGTGTGTTCAGGAAAGAGACAGCGCTGTCTTAATGCATGGAATAACAGAAAAGAGAAAATAAGCGAGGGTGAATACAAGACACATTAGAATATTAGACGTTATTATTAGTGCCTCAAAAGTTACGTCTGAGGCTGTGCATTTTGTTTGTTAGAGCATTGTTCATTTAAGTTGCCAAATAAATGCACTTTACAGCAGTTTTTCAATGCCGCTAAGTGCTGCCTTTACTTGCACAGCATGCTCCAAGGCTGCAGCCGATTACAACAAAAAAAAAACACTGTTATCATTCTGTGACACGTGGCCAAAATCACCAGGAGAGTAATCCAGTCCAGTTAAAATTCCAGGACAAACAAACGTTCCCATTTTGCATCCAACATCGTGCTACTCTTGGGCTGTAAAATGCAAATAACTTGTGCTCTCTGAAGGCAAATTTCTCGTGGGAAGGGAAGCAGAATGTGAATTACGATGCGAGAAGGTTTTGAAAAGCATATTAATGATTTGTTAGTGTTGCAATTACAGCCCAATTGCGTAAAATTGTCACAAATGAATGTCGGTGGAATTTAGTCTCAGATTTAAACGCAGACAGTTTGCTGGGCTTTTATGATGTCGTTTAATGTCTGAGTTTGTTTGAGTGTCTAGATGTCGATGTGATAGAGGGCCATAGCAATGAAAACATCAAACAAAATATGTGTATGCACTGCATGAACTTTGGATTTGATTATATAGACGCTGCAGAATATCCAATGATTTCATCTATAAAAAAAGCAAACTCGACTTTATATAAATGTGCTTTTTCTTCTTTGCTTGGGGCTAATTTCTCGGTTTCTCCTCCGCTTTTTGCCTTATAAAGCTGAAGTCATGCAATCCTGGAAAAAATATTGGCGGCCTGTGTTTTGAATGAAACCTAAAGCCACATCACTAACTTTATTCAGACCCCTCCCACCATTTAATATCGTGTAACTCTGCGTCCCACATTAATTTATGTTCACAGCAGCTGGAGTGGATAGTAGTTTGGAATAAAGCAAGGGACAAATTGTACTGAAGCCGGTATGTATAGAGAAATACTATGTTTGGTATACACTTTTCTGAGCTTTTCTTCATCATATTTGTTCCTCTATTCTCTTGTTCTCCCTCCTCTCCAGCCTCTTGCCCTCCATCCTCATATTTCTCCCTTGGTGTGTGTTATAAAGGCTGAGCCCTCAACCCAACCAGCGGGCTGTGGTTCCCTCCTAAACCATTCACATGGAACTGGTTAGGAAGACATTCCTTCCATGGAGGGAATGTCTGGCACCAAGCGCCTGTAATACAGAAATCATAAACGGGAGGTCCAGCCTAATCACATCCCGTGGCACTCTCACCCTCTCTGAGCTCCCTCTTCCTCCTTCCTCTTCCTCTCGCCCTCTCTGAGGAGCTATTAAGAAGGGGACGGGGAGACCGAGAGCATTAGCTGATCCTATCTTTTCCTTTCCTGTGTAATATAAGGGTGTAAATCACTTGTGGAAATCGAGTGGATCAGATTCTAGTGGTTGGCAAATATTCTTGCTTATCTGATCCTCTGAATCCAAAAATGTTGTGGATTAGGTGCATACAAAGGCTGTTGTGTTGTTTTGTGTTGCAGTTGCTATAACACACACCCACAATTTCTCTCAACAACCGGCTTGCAATGCCATGTTCAACAGGCTATGGTTAAAGTTTGATTAATCAACGTTGGCCGACTGCCTGCAATGCATTATATACGGCAGAGAAACCTATTTTTACGACGTCAACGCTATGAACAGAAAAATCCACAAGTACTACATAAAATAAGAACACAGCATCCCTTAAAAAACAAGTGCACATGTGATATTTCTAACACAAGTCAGGTTCCCCATGAATGTTTGTTATTGTCACTATGTCAAGCAGGCGAAGTATTAGTAAAAGTTAAAGCTGCACTAATGAATATTTTTATATTAACAATTGATCAAAAGACTAAGTGTAATATGAGCGCGGTCGCTTGTAGTAATGAACCCACAGGTAATTATCACCGGACTCTGCAGCTCCCCTCAGCTTTAAGGAGCATTTTAGTTTCTTTTAGCTCTTTGTTTTGGTTTAACGGCCCGAAACTTCACTCTCAACCTTCTTTTCAGCCGCACCAGGCAGCTGTTTTTCAGCAAAAAGGTTATCCTCTCTGCTGGAGCTTTAAATAGGCTATTGTTAGCAACAGGTACACTATAACGTCAGTGGTAATATCTCACTGTTGTGTTTGCAGCTTGATTCATTGCCCCCAAGTGTCCAAAAATAAAACAATACTGCTTTAAGGGGAAGATCTGTAGCTGGAGGTCAGGGTTGGAGGCTATTGAGAAACCGCTATAACATGCAAAACTAGGGTTAAGTCACTGACATACAGCAGGTAGCTGAACAAGAGCTAGTGCTAGTGAGTTACAATCTATGGATTCCATCTTTTAATTATTTTGCTTTTGTTGTGAAAATTATGTCTGCTTTCTTTTTTGCATAACATTTGGGGCTATGTCCTCTACAGTATTAAACCGTTGTTTAATTAATTACAGCATTCTTTTAACATTTAAAATCCGTTGGTAATTGTCTTTCCCAGCAAACATATATGCAGGCTGTGTGTTGAAGGGAGTTTCTGAGCATTGTGCATGGCTGACTGCCAGGGTGTCCTTCTGGATACTACCACTGGGAATCACCAAAGTAAGACATTTTTGGATTGTACTGACAATAGCAATAAAGGAAAAACTATGGGAATTTTCCAGCTATATTACAAATGAAACACATCCAAAAGAAGTTGGACCCTGTCATGCTCTCCTCTACACGCTTTTCCTTTGTCTCCATCAGTTATTCTGGCTCAATTTGGAGAACCTACAGATGTCCCTGCCTCTGTTTCCTCCTGCTGTTTCTCCCCTGCTGCACTTGGCCCTTATTTGTCCTCTTGGATGGAGGTGATGAAAATCTGGGCGGCAAAGGATTGCCTCTGTCTCAGTGGCTCATCCATGAAGACAAACCAGCGCCAAGTAGAAGTAGTGGGTTTTCCATTTCACGTTCCCTCTCCTGACCTTTGCTAGCTGAAATCCTACAAAAGAGAAAAACCTGGCCCAGGCTCATTTTTAGCTGAAAGCTTTTGAATTGTCTGGCTGAAATGACAACGGTCACTGGTGGAGTTTACTAGCTGTTGGTAATGAACATTTATTACGGAAACCTTTGTGATATTTTTGGGAGATGCCGTCATTCTCCATTGACCTTCTCATCTAATTCCCAGCAAAACAACAAACAAGTGGATTTAAAAACAATGCTGAAGTATTTCCTTTATGCCAGGCTGTAATTTAGGCTCAAAGTGTTTCTGGCATTGGTTTTGTACAATAGGGGGCAAACATAGCAATGACTAACTTGCAGTATGGACTAGGTACAGCCATGTTGTCACACAGAACACACGCATACATGCGGTTGGAGGCAATTGATAATTGTTTTCATCATTCCTATCCCATCCTCTCCCTCTTGTCTGTCTGATTCTAGGTCTCTCTCTTCATTTTGCTGAAATACTATCAGTGGCAGCTCCAAATCTCTCCTGGTTTGGGTTTCTAAAGGAAACACTCCATCATTGGACTCCTGAAAAACTGGCCGAGGGAAACAATGGTGCCCTTGAATTTCTCTTGCTCATTTTGCATGTAATGATATCTAGATTAAACACAATATTATTGTTGGCCCATGCAAGCCAATCACGATTTTTTTTCTCACCCACGCATCAGAGTACTGTGCTTGTGGAAATAGTCCTTTCAAAACAACAGTTTTACCTACAGCTTTCTGATGGTAGTTTTAGGGAGAGGGGTAAGGAGGAGGGAGAGGGTAACCACAGTGTACGGAGGAAAGGAACACTGAAGCAGTGAGAAAACAAAAATGGCACTTCCAACATCAACCTTTGCACTGCAGAGAGAAATAAAAAGTTTATGTTGCTTTACTCTGGCATCAAGGTCCTGCATCAACAGTAACTTTGATGTCAGGGGCATACTTTTAACTGAACTGAATGAAACTGATGCATCAGCAAAGTGATTCGTAATTTCCACCTCGTCGTTAGTTGAGACATGGTCAGACCGGGAGTCAGCTCTAGTAGAACAGACATTTTGGAATCCAGCAGCGTCACCTGCCCTACGAGGAGAAGAGCCAAAAGCACAAGAGCATCATCTCCAGACAAACCATTTCAATACAATAAGCAGCTGAACTTTTGATCTCCCTCTCTACCACCACCAAGCTACCAACATTCTTCCCCTTAATTTCTCAGCTCTCATCTATCTCTTCACCTCGGTCCCCTCAATAACAGGAGCATGCAGGAACGTGGGGTAATCTGTCTGGGCCAGTGTGCTGGGCTATGCACGGGCTCACGTTGAGGCCAGGCTAATCACCTTTCGGATCAGCTTGGAGAACAGAGGAGGCTGTACCTTTTATCCCAAACCAAAGTCAACAAGGCAGGATTCCTGGGAAGCATTGCAGACATTCTTGAAAGTAGAAAAGAAGGGTAAAAAAACAGACATTGACCCCTCTCTCCCGAATGTATGAGGAGTAGAAAGTGAAGAAAGAGAGAGTAAAAAAAAACTTCTCTTCGTCTTGGATGTGCGTTGTTGTGGAATAAGAGAAGGTGCTCCAAATGCTCCAATAATGTTTACAACTTACTCATATGCATGAAATGATTCTACTTTTGGTGCATTTAAAAAAAAATCTAATTTTTCTCTACCTCACCACCCTCACCCCTGCTTATTTCTTCTATGCCTTTGCTATTTAATGTCACCTCTCCCCCTTTCTGCGCTCCTGTGACAGCCCAAAGGTTTGGACGGTGACCCGGGGTAATTAATAACTCCCTCAACTAGGTGATGTTTGCACAGATGGACCTCCTCCTTCAGAACTGGCCACACTTTTTGTCGATGCTATTTCCTCCCTCCCGTTAGCCGGAGCTATCACATACTGTGTAAACACTGACGCTCGCTGAACATGCCAAGCACAGCAGCGCTCCTGTACGAGTTTGAACGTGTGAGTCAATTCCACTAAGTGTTGCCCATGTAGGATTTATGCCATTACATTCTCCATTTTTGTGTCTCATACCCTTGTTATTAAAATAGTATGTGCTCTCTGAGTCATAACAACAACTTCAACCACATCTTAGAGGAGAAAATAAGAGAAATTCAGAAGAAAAAAGAAGAAAAAGAGAAAGATGAGAGCAAGAAGTAGAGAGAAAGTCAAGAGTGGGGGCAGTAGGAGAATGGGATTGGAGACATTTTGGCCAGGGATGTCAGAAAGGAATCAGTGAATAACTTGGCTTGTTTCTTTGTGGTGAGAACCGCATGGGCTAGAGGCCTGAGCCAGAGCCCACAATGTCTAGCCTGGAAGGTTCTCTCATTAGAGATTGGAGCGCGCAACCTCCTGGGAACCGCAGCGCCAGTGCGCAGCACTCATCAGAGCCCTGGGAACGTTGACTCTCAAGGCCATCTCAGGTATAAAGTTGTGGAGAATTACATTTTTCCCTGTAATGGCTTGTCTTTTGTCTCCATGCACCATGTGTCTTAAGTTTGTGGTGATGCTTGGATATGCCATGCAAATATCCCACCCCTCTGTGTTTGTCGATTGAGAATGTGTCTGAGAATATCCAACGAGACATGAGCAGAGTCTCTATACTGTCTCCAACGCCAGAAAAGTCCCCTTTGAAGGAGCGCAAAGGCATGCCAGTGTTTTTTGTTAAAACACTCGTTTTATGGCTTTCAGGGAGCAAAGCTTTGCTGGTTGGCAGGAGAAATGACAAAATACAGAGAAGGAGCAAGAGAAGGAAGAGGGAGAAAAAAAGGCTAAGGGTACAAATATTCCAGCGTGGGGTCCTCGGGGTACAGATCATCGGACCATCTGTGGCGGACTTTAACGTTCCCCCTTAAATGAGGGAAAAAAATATTTGAACCTGTGTACTCAGCCGGAAACCATAAACGGCCAGGAGCCTTAACAAGAGCCATGCATATGTAATTATAACAATCAAAAAGTCATAGCGATACACATGTAGAAGTGTGCTCTCTCCTAAATTACCCCTGACATGTGGATCCAATAGCAGGTCGTAAAATACATGTATATTTGACTTTAAAGAATCTCATTTAACGTTTTTTGCTCTTTTGCTTTAGGGATAATGAGAATACTTTTTTTAAAGGTTATTGCGTAAGCTAGTGAGTTTAGCTTGCGGAAAGCTGTGTGTGTGTGTGCATGCGTGCGTGCATGTGTGTGTTTGCCTGAATGACTTACTGCCTGACATTGTGTTTTCTGTGAGACCCTCTGTCTGAGTTTATCTTGTGCTTACGTAAGCATGTGTGCGGCTTGTCAGTGGCTATGTTCAAAAATCTGTTCAGGAATAATTTATATGACGAGTGTATGACTATGACCTCAACTGCAGAGCTGGTTCCCTGTACATGCGGCTATTAAAAGTCCTCAAATAAAACTGACAAAAACCTGGCAAAAGGTCAGGAGAAACATTTCCAACTGACAGGGTTCAAACTGATGAAGACGAGTACAGTAACCAAAGGAGTCAAGGAATTATATTGTCCATAGTCAACATGCACATCTTACTGCTACTTCAGTATGGGTATGATGCATTCAGAAGTTTGAATCACTGTAATTTACATTTCACTTGTGAATCTAAAAGAAGGCCAGAGTCCATATTTGTATTCCTTATGGCTATTCCATATTACTCTTAAAATTTTACAGGGTACTAATGTTGACAGTGAACTATTTTGGCAATTATACTATCCATCAATCTTTTTTTTTATCAGCTACTAGCATATCCTGTGCAGGGTAGCAGTAGGCTGCTGCCTTTTAGTGATATTAATTACATAAAGTACATAGTGTATATTGTACAAAGTGTTGAGACGCACATCTTTACAGGTTGATGCCAAAACAAATCACTGTTTTTCCCAGCAGTGACACACGTCATTGCCTCCTACTGCAGCCTCAACCCTGCAATGTGATTAGCTATTCTGTGTAAAATGGCCACTGCTGCTTTTTGATTTCTTCCGTCATAATTAAAAAATGTATACTACCAGGGTGATATCCAGGTAAGACCAGTGGTTGCATTAGACCTTCTTGTTGTCCATCATTTTGACGGACAGGGCCATAGTCATAGTCAACTCTATTTTCTTTGTTATTTCACACACACCTCAGTATGCGAATCTGTCAAAATGACGGACGGCCTTTTTGATTTTTCCGTCATAATTAAGAAAAATCAGTCAATGACGGAAAAATATTTGGTTAATGCGACCTTTGGGTACGACATATATTCATGGTGCTGTTGGTGCTCGTCCTGATGGTAGCTTGGAACACAAGCTACGTTGGAGCGCAGTGAGACAGGTACGTTTTGTTTGAAGACAACTTCAAGAGAAGTTAATGAAAACGGCATGCTGTTCTCCAACATAATGCAATGTTCTCAACCCGGGGCAATTTAATCTGCATGAAAGAAAAGTTGTAGATTGATGCAACTGGACATTTCAACACAAGGTCTAGCTGTTTTTATATATGTTTTATACTTGCAACAAATAAATAACATTAGAAGCAGTTCCTACGTTTTTCTTTCACACCACTAAAACGTGCAAAAAGCCTAATCTAAGTGCGCACTACAAGGCCTCAGTGGAGCACTTTACTTAAAGCCGCAGGTGTTTCAGGACTGAGCCCGGTCCTCAGCAAAAACAGCAGGCAGCTATACATCTGGGGCTTTTAAAAAAAAGTTCATTCTTTATTTTAACAAACTTTTGTGGCTTAGTGTGTGCTTTCAAACATGTGGACAGCTGGTTGTGATTGAGCAAAAGTGCTGGGTTTAGGGACCTGGGTACCACAGGTGAATGAGGGATTGTTACAGTGTCAGCCACCTCGAAGCCATGACTCAGCACTTATACGTGACTTTTCACTCAAGAGGCCGAAAAACAACACTTAACCATGATGAAATTGTCGAATAGGGCATGTATTCAAATGTCAAAACTGTCATTGACATTAAGAGCAAACACAAGCTACTTTTACAGAACACCACTTATGACGCTCTGCTCAAGCCACTTCTCCCGTATGTTACTGTTTTTCTAAATAACAGCTCGGCAAAGCGCACAGTTGCTACCCTCATCATTTTCTTCTACGTCAATCCTCAAAAGGTCAAGAGCTTGCTCTTTCCTAAAATACCCAGCCAGAACCTTTTCGACATTTACCTCATGACTTGTGTGAATGAAAAGGCTTCCTGTATGGAAAACTAGTGATTAATTTTGCCCCCAGCATCATAACTGTGTTGATTGTATTCGTCCTGCAGGGACACATATCCAAGTTGGTCCCAATCTAAATGAATGATTTGACATAGAATTCATGTCCCACAGCAAAGAGAGCTTTCTGAAAACTGACATGCCCCCCTGAGCAAATTGCTAAGACAATACTGAAAGCATTTCACTTCAAATAAATGGTTTTGATGCTGGTGCTGTACTCGGGCCATGTGCTAATTTGGGGTCCCCTTATCCTTTGCTTGCACTGGTATTTCACTTTCATTTTTAAACAAAGAGCCACTGCTTAAATCTTCAATTCACAACCTCTTTATTCTATTAATTAAGCTTAATGTCCTGAACACTCTTTAATGTTTTCACAAGATTCATATTTTGCTATAAAACAGTGTAAAATGTGATAGTAATCTTCACATGGTCATTCTTTTCGTTTAAAACTACCCTGTGATCATTAGTTGGGCGATCTTGGCACAAAGTGTGGCACCACTCCAGACCGAGCCTTTGAATTTACATCTCAAAGCGAGCATGCTTCTTGAAGCACTTAAGCCAAATTAACTGCATCCGTCAAAACTAATCTAAAGAAATAATCAGCTAAAATCACATATCATTACCCTGCATATACAGTATGTTTATGAATTGATCTACAGTAGAGAGTAATATGGCCAGTCAAAAGCCTTGAGTCATGATTATTTTTTGTCAGTATTTTTGTAACATATTGGTCATTTTCCCTCATGCGGATTATGCTAAACACATTGATTGGCCAATGAACTTGAAGTTTGGGTGGACCAATGCTCAGGCCTGAACAAAATCCTACTGTAAATCCACAAAGTGTCACATGGAGAAAAACACTGCAAGGTCGCCAGGGAACAAGGCTATAGTTGGGGCTTCATTGCATGAGTGGAAGGATACGAACCTGTGTTACCCAGTAGGAGACAATAACTGTTATGGCAGATTATACCTAATGTACAGACACATCCAAACACACATTATTGACAGGTTCATGTCTCTCAATCACCATGTATGAGTTTTGTGCAGCCCTGTTTTAAGAAAATGCAAAGGGGCTACGTTGGTGGGATTGTGTTGTAAATACGATCTAAAAAGTCCAGTTGGAGTAAAAGACCCACACGTTTGAAGGCTTGTTAGACACTTAGACTTATATCGTCTTAAAAAAAATCTTTTAGCATCTTTGGGAAGTTACCAAGGCAGTAATTATTTCATCTGTCTTAGCGACGACCGCCAAGTAAACAGTACAAATATGGCTTTCGTAACCCTGACCATAGGTTGGGCTTCGCGGTCGGCATCTAAACCCCGAAGCCACGGAGGCGCGCTTGGACCGAGTCTATTGATTGCTTGTTTAGAGCAGAGTTCTCTCTCCTCTTTATATCGGCGTACAGTGCACTTGAGTTGTGCACATGTAATCACAAATCTTGCCAAATGCCTTCCAGATAGTGACCACACTCACGCCAGAAAACCCTGTTTCCGGCACTTCCCGAATCAGTGACAGACGCTTTGCTCCGGCTAACACTTTTGTAAAAGCACTTAATTGTGTGTGTGCAGGTGTGCGTACAGTGTTATCTGAGTTTCCCCTACCATGCACACATCTTACAGAGAGTACATCCTGATAAATCAAGGCCTCTGATCTCCCAGCCAGGAATTCCAGACTGCCTGGGCCACACCATTCAGATCTGTGAAATACGGAAACAGCGGCTCTGTGCACCAAGAATTCAAAGAATGCCATTAGACTCCATTTGTTTTCTGCTGAGGTGACAAGGAGAGGGAGGGTAGGGGGATGAAGACATTTTCGGACTTTTGAACAATTGAAATAATCCACTTTTAACCACAACCACATGTTGTGCTTTGGGTAGACCACACACGAACACTGAGAAATGCATAAATTAGCGCTAAGCCACATGCAAAAGAACCCAGCGAGCACATAACACACAGCAAAAAAACATGAATGAATTACACAAAGACACACAGCCGAAAGTGCACATATACATTACACTTCATATCATGTGAATCAAAAATAACGCTCCACTCAAGTTTATGCTGCATCAGAACGGATTTTTCTCAAGCAGCTTCTCTCCCATCATGTTGCCTTCAGCCAGCTCATTAGAGGGATTGGTGTATTGTTACATGAGGACAGAAGAAGGTGTGTGGAACACAGGGCTCTGTGCATTACCTCAGCGGGAGAAATAGCCTGCAGCTGCAGTCTGAACCGTTACCTTCATACCTTCGTCATGTCTGCTGTGTATGCATAGTTCCCGAGGAATGTTCCAGGCGAAATCACAAAGAAGATGTCAATTGTTCATAATGAAAATGTGACGAAAACGTGGTTTGAGTTTGTTTTGGATGTGGCCACCGATGCCGCACAGGCTGCAGGAGTGGAGAAACCATTTCGCACCAAAGTGGCGAGATTTTCCTCTCGTTGTGATTTATGCATCAGTTCTGATTAGCAGTAAAACGAACAAAGGAAACATTAAACTGACCAAAATGCAAAGCCAAACGTGTCCAAATATCTACTGATGTTACTTTAATTGGCTAAGTATGTTTGAGGAGAAAGAGTGTGTGTGTGCATGTATATGTGGGAATATTAAAGGAGACACTGTGGGCAGAGTCACACAACTGGAATTTGCAAAAAGAGGAGCTGAGAGTATAACCTAATGCCCTGATCAAAAGCCATAGAGAGGACACTTGACATCATAATTTGAGTTAGAAGCCCACAGCTTTAGGCTCGGTTCTTTGTTGTGGTGTGGGCCCTCTGCTAACATCTCTTTATATCTCTTCGGGGATAAAACAAACACCATTTACACATGACAAACTGCGAACACTTCCCCCTCTCGGGCACATGAGAGAAAGCCTTATCATCGATTCAAAATGTAACAGGAAACAGTTTGAGTGCCAAAGACGCATTGGTTTAGGTGCTATTCTGCGTGTTGGGTGAGTTCCCTTTCTCAGAAGAAAATAAAAGTCCTATGTGTGACTTCTATGACTGACAGTTGAGCTGGTCCGGATCAGCCAGCAACAGACTTGAACTCGATATAATGCAAAATACTCTGAGAGACGCTTTGTTGATGTTTTGGAAGCCAAGTCCCAATACAGGAAAATGGGATTCTCATCATACATCCTCTTTACTCTTTCCGAACATGTCTTTCATTACAAAAATGGAACAACTGAACAACTTCAAATTTCATTTAAAGATCAGAGTCCAAAGTAAAATTTCCAATCTTTATCCTTGTTTTCATGCTTGTCAGGTCACTGCAAACGGCCAATGCTGAATGAAAACATTCACCATGGCAGTGTATTATTGTCTCAGAGCATGAGAAGGAGCTGGAAGCTTATCAAACTGCAGCTCTTTGAAAAGGGAAAGAAAACATTTCCAAACATGTCAGATTTTACTCACAAATCACCAGCTCAGAAACAGGTAATCTCTGCTTGAATGGACCTGATAGTTTTGGGAGCCAAAGGTTGGGAGGTCAACAAGAGCGCTGTTAACTTGAGTTAAAGTGGACTGGTAGCAACCCCCTTTTAATCCGGTTTCATCAACTTCTTAATAATAGAAAAATACGTTTCATTTTGATTTGGTTTCTAGAGTCTACAGGGTAATTTTGATTTCACACCGATTTCACACCAAGCAAATACAGCAAAGTCTAAATGTTTTACCATTTTAAAGCACAACATGTGGTTACGATCTCTTCCCCGTACATGTCCACTTGTTATCATGACTGACAACTGAACCATCTCCATGACAACTGAGGCTATGAAATGTGGTTGAAAGCTCCAGAGGAACACTTGTGAGTTGAGATTGTTTTTGGGGTTGTGATGCTAAGAACATTTTCTTTATTGTTTCAAAGTCATTTTTGTTTTTCAGAATAAGTGTGTGGGAATAAGGAAGTGGAGGAAGTTATTTAGGGCACAATCATGTCGCCTCAAGGCTGAAATCACAGCATAGAGTTGGATTAGTCATTTATAACAATATTCAGTTTATCTCTCTAATCATAGGAATTTGGACATTTTTAGACACTTCACATAAAATTTTATTTTTTAGATTTATTCAGTATTTTTGGGCATTCTGCGCCTTATCAGAGAAAACAGAGCTGACAGGAAATAAAGAAAGAGAGGTGGGGAATGACATCCAATTTTTATATTACATAGTCAGCCTCTTAAAGACCTCGGTCAACAGGTTTCCCTGTTTACTATTTCTTGCATTATTTTGTTTTGAAATGTATTTTTGTATTTATCCTCCCAATATTGCTATTTTTTTGTCTGTAGCACTCATACAAAAACATTTTTAGTCTTAGTTATAATCATGTGGCTTTAAGTGAAATGTTTGGAAAATATCTGACATTTTATCTTTTTGGATCTTTTAACATTGCTTCATCAGAAAGCTTAAGTTTAGTGTCTCGTGAACCTCAGTGGAGTTTTGCCTAGCTATTGCCATAATGCTTTTTTAATGAAGTGCGGCCAGGAGTCTGTTCTCAGGAAGAGGTGATTAGTTTTACTGTCAAAATGTCAAAACTGAGACTAAACTGACACCACATCTTGACTTAGCCATACAACCGGCAGCTCAAGCGCAACCAAAATGAAGAAATTCAAAAAGAAAGTTAACTGTAGTACACACACACATGCACATGCTCAGCCAGGTGTATCTGTATAATACACTGCAGGCCACATTTTATTGGCCCTTGTTGCTAATATAAGCTGTTAGCCTTTCTATGGCGAATATCTGCCTGCTCAGAGGCAGAAAATGACATGCATTAGATCATTTAGAAACAATGTCCATATTTCTTATACTTTTTATTTGAGTGCTGTGGCCTATATGTCTGAGCCTTTGCATCGTGGGCCTTGTATAACCTGGATTTTAACATGCCATTATGTTGTAACATTGGGACGCCCTGCTCCTGTTGAATATCCTGCTTGCACTCCTTCCCAACTTTGGGTGACCGCTCGTTGGCTTTTCCCCTCGCCGTCTGTGTCAAAGGGACACGTTTCATGTGGCATGCCAGTGTGGGCAAAGAATGATGAAAATGTGGAGGAATTGCTTAGATTGGATCGGAGAGTGCAGGGGGTGAGGTTGGAATTTGTTGCCGTTGATAGCATTTTGCCTGTAGCACAGCGGAGGATTACACTTAATGTTACACAGCTACAGTACGCACAGTATGTCAGCACATGGGTGAACATGGCATCTATATTTATACACGCTCCGTCTCCCCCTCCCCTCTCACCATCTCCGTGTCCTCTGGACTACCTATGAGAGTCCTCGAGTGATGGCTGGAGGTCAAACATTTTTTCTGAGCGATAAAAGGAATCCTGGGGGTGCTGTTACACCCTGCTCCAATCTCTTTCCTCTTCTCCTTCTTCAGTGGGAACAGCCCGAGGCTACTTAAATACATCTGACCCTTGCCCTGTATTTGACCTGGCAGTTAAAACAAATACACACATTGCTCCCTGGACGACTTTCCCTCTTTCCCTCCCCGTCTTCTTGGCTGAGGTAAAAAAAAAAAAAAAGAACAAATAGCGCACCTCTTCACCTTCATGTCCTCTCCTGTGCTCTTTTGTTCTCTCATTCTCTGCATTTTTTCGAATCATATTCTCTCTTTTAAGCAGGTTAAGGTCACTGTTTTCCACTGGCTTGACAAGAAAGGGAGAAAGAAAAAAAGCTAAGAAATCTATCACACACTATTGTTTAACAGGTCCAGTCATTGGGGGATGACAGGTCCAGTTTGGATGACGATACTATTCGCTGGAGAGAAAGCAAACAGATGAATGACTGAGGGATTTATTTTATCGTCCCAGAATCCCCTGAGGTCTGGCCATGCTCTCGACACAATGCCAACAATTCACTGCCCATTCCTTTCACAACAGAGCAATTCATTGTCAGTCAGCGGTGTACCTTTTCCACTTTGTCTGGTCCAGCGCATCTCCCCCAGGTTTATTTTGACTACTATCTCTGCACAGAAGTCTAGACATGCACCTCGTCACTGCCGATTCTTTTGTAAATGAGCAGTGGTGGTGGGGAAAAAAGAGAAGAGAGAGAGATAATGATGGGAGCATTCCTTCCAGTTCCTAAAAAGGGATCACACAGACGCATTTTTGCCATAGTTCCGAATGGAGGAAAGAAACCTGAAAGACTGTGATGGATAGTTTTGGCAGGTGAATAGACGAGTGCAAAGAGAGACAGAAGAATGCAGTGTTTGTCTGATAAAATAAACATATTCATCAGCCTTGATTTGGCTGCCGTGAAGTAGTTTATGACTAGAAGAGAGAGGCTGTCTAGTTCCATGATAAAGCTGTCCTAAGAGAGCAATACACCGCTTATCGCTGCAGTAATTTCCTTTTTGTTTCCTTTATGAAACTACAACTGCATGCAGGGAGTGAGACTGGAAGAGAATGTGTTTCCATGTTTGTGAGTAGGGACATACAATAGATCTCATCAAGCTTCAAAAGAAGAGCTTTTTATCCTTGAATATATCAGTTAAAGAGTCACGTCACCCAAATTACACAAAGGTATACATTCATATTTACCTCTGGTGGTATCCAGCTTATGCAGATTGTTTCAGTAGTTTTTTTTTTCAGGTTTTGAGACACCTCAATACGATGGAGGTGAATGAAACAAACATTTGGCAGCAACCAAGTATTTCCAGAAATAATCTCCCAGTTAGTGGCGGACAGCTCAAAGCCTCGCCTCATAAAGCTGAAACCGTCTCGGCTGGATAGCAGTCGAGGTAAGAGAGAAAACACTGTATGATTATTGGTAATTTAGGTGAATCGATGCTTTAAAGAACATTTTTGTTATTTACGACTCAACGCTTACTGTAACAGCTGAGATCTGGAAACACGGGGACATCGCAACCAAAACTGAGCGCACCCTTAACCTAACTAAGATGGAAGAAGTCTCTGTCTGTCTATGTCTGTCCGACAATTTTCGAAACAACCGTTGTCTGATCGACTTCACACATGCTGGTTCGATTGCTCAAGACCCAATGAAATGCAGCGTCGAGTGCGAGCTCTTGAGATCTACGGGACACGTATTCCTAGAGTTTCATGTGCACGCTGTGTAGTGTATCGAGAGGGGACCACTATTAACTGTTATTAACACCACTGTTGGGCGGCTGTGGCTCAGGAGATGGAGTGGTCATCCACCAGTCAGAGAGTCAGTGGTTCAATCCCCAGCCTCTACAGTCAGCATGTCAAAGTGTCCTTGAGCAAGATACTGAATCCCAAATTGCTTCCAATGGCATGTGAATGGTTATCTCTGATCAGCATGTGGCACCTTGCATGGTAGCCTCTGAATGTGTGTGAATGCTGATGTGTTGTAAAGCACTTTGAGCAATGACAAAGATTGGAAAAGCACTATATAAATGCAGTCCATTTTAACAGCATGCTCAGTACAGCTCACTTGCTACAATAGGCTACATTGGACAACATAAAAAGAAAGAGAGGCCAGAGATCTATAGGACATATTTATTACTCATTTTCTCTACAACCGCTCATCAGATTGACTTCGCACTTGTGCGGGGGTATTGCTGAGGAACCACGGAAGCGCATTGTCGAGCGCGAAGTTGTTTGGATTAGCGGCTCTCGAGAAAGCTGCAAACAGCAATAGCGGATGCCATCCAATCAGCTGTTTGGAACAGGCACGTTTCGAACGGGCACAGCACTAGTGTTGCTCATAATCCATCATCGCGCAGTAGAACTATGTAGTGTAAATTCAATTTTATCCTAAAAGTCAGTATGTAAACTAGGATGGATGTTTACGATGGGTAACAATTGAATTCTTCGGCTTTATTTTTTCTTTAGAATAAGTTTGCCTAACCTGGGGAAACCTGCCTGATCGCCTGACTGCTTGTGTTTCTTTCTCCATCAGATTTTCTTTTTGTCTCCACGTTTCTAGGATTTAGCAAGTAACTTGTTGAGTACAATGTTATTAATATTGACAGAAATGATGACCAAACGTAGGAAAATAAAACCCAGACTATGAAACCAAAATGTTCCTTTAAGGCTGTCACAGCTTTCTCAGGCAAATTCGCTTTTACACTTTCTCCTTTGCTGTGCAGTTCTAAAACTCCATGCCAACCTTTTTTTTCACTAGGGCCAGTCAAAACATATACAGTCAGCCGCTCCTGTCCTCTCCCAGCACGCCTGATCAAAGCGCGTTGCTGAGGAGCGTTTCACCAGACTCTTTGCAAGCCATCAGCGGATAATTCCAAAATCCTATGCAATCCCAGACCATGTCATCGCTCATAGCTTCTTCCGGATATATCGATCAAACTTCGTAGAAGAAAAATGTTTCCAAAGCGTGGCTACACACCTGCGATCACTTGCGGGAAAAAAAGCATGCGATACAGCGGGACACCCGCTTGGAACAGGGAAATACTATATATTTATCCTAGGAAGAAATGTGCTTTGTGGGATTGAAGAAAAGATTATAAAAGAGAAATAAAAGAAAGAGGGGGAAAACGTGAGCTTGTCCTTGAGCAACAGAGAGAGAGAGGGAAAATGTATTTTATATTTGCAATCATTGCACAACTGAAGTGTGCAACCGAATTCACTGTTTGTTTTCTCACTTTAATTTTCCCTCCTCTATTTTGGCTTAAATGAATTTTCTCATCCTTACCCAAATACACAACTGTCACTTCTCCAAATATTCAATGTCTCAGGGAGAAGAAATGTTGATAATCTGCCCAAGAGTTCTCCAACAGCAGCAACCTCATCTCTTTCATCCGTCATTTCCCATTTGTATAGGAATCCACTGCTACGGGTTTAACTGGGCCTGTTTAAACACATTGAAGAACGTTCTATTGTGCAATTCTTTTAAGTAAAATAAACATATTTGGTCATTTTTTTCAGTCAGAAATGATCAACAACACAAAAGCCACGACAGAAATGTTTGAGGCTGGGTAGAAGTAATCTCTAATCCTGTTTCCATCCAGCTGTGCAGACAATCTTACATAAACATGTAACAAAACAATGTATGGTGAGTTAGGTGTGCTTTGACTGGCAAGGGAAAGAGAAACGATAAAAAGGACCTAACTTCATCAGGAAACACTTTGCTATAAATGGTGTGTGATTACTTATTCATGAAATATGTTTCCATTGTTATTTAATGCAGACATTCACATGGCATTTCTTTCAAAAACAAACAAATGAAAAGACTTTCCTGCCACTATGATTGCTTTAGTTTTGACAAAAGAAAATACTGAATAACACTGTAACCATTTTAAGCTGAAATACTGCGGAGACTGCAGCAACTACTGTCAAACTCCTTGAAGGCTGTTAGTACCAAACGATGCAAAAAATGACTTGTTTCTGCGAAAAGAAACATATTTTGCATCAGAACTGATAAATATGTTTGAATGATGATGTGCTTTGACCAATGGCTCCTCAGAGGCTTACAGAACACCGATTTTGTTTTATTTCCATTCATCATTTCAGCCTTTAATTCCAAGATCCTCTTGCTGTGAGCGGCCAGTGCTAACAACTGTGCCAACTCTTCAATTTGATTGACAAAAATAAACAAAGTGCATAGTTTTTAATGAAATAAGAACTTAAGCATCACTATGGGCTTAAGAACAACATTCAAATCATTAAATGGACAAATCATAGCAAGTTAAAGATTATTTAGGCTTCAAAAAAAGCACGCTGCTCAACACAAGCTCTGATCATATGATCAGGGCACTACATCAACTGCTTTCAAGCCAGGCCAGAACTTTACTTCACACTGTTTATTTAATTTTTTCCAGTCTAAGTAAAACTGAGTTTAAGACAAGATAATGCTGAGCTAGCTTCTTGTCTGTCTGCTATGAGCAGTGGAGACTCACATGCGGGCCACACGCTCAGAATGGACCTTTAGTCCAAGACCTACCAGTTGGGAAACACAGGAGTAGACCATAAAT
Source organism: Bovichtus diacanthus (assembly GCA_943590825.1). Taxonomy (NCBI): domain Eukaryota; kingdom Metazoa; phylum Chordata; class Actinopteri; order Perciformes; family Bovichtidae; genus Bovichtus; species Bovichtus diacanthus. Next base: position 5,585,498 of record CALSBV010012213.1, read on the forward strand.
AAATGAATAAACACCCTTTAACACCGCGGTGATGCAGAATCACCCCTGTAAGCGGAACATTGCTATCCGAGAAGGTCATCCTGTTTGCGCCTGGTTGATATATAGCCACGTGGGATGCAACTTATTGTTAGCGTCTGCATATACAACATGTGTGTCTGTCTGTTTATTAGACTCATGCTATGAGACCCATGCTTCAACACAACCTTTCACATGTTGGCCTGTGCAGTACTGGAAAATATGAGCGCGACTTTATTGCTGCGCAGGCTTCGGGGACATACAGTGGAGCCTCCTGCTGCGTGGCTGGACAGTGATTGATGACGGGGCTGATGGGATAGCGGCTGGTTCACCGAGACCTCCAGGTGATCTGGAGTCTGGGGGCCCGCTGAACTACAGTCTGCTCCTCTGCGTGAGGCAGCATTAAATCTCTGACACCCTAGCTTTGTGTTACGCAGCCACACAAGCACACAAACACCACAAGCAGACGTGAGAAGTTATACGGTACGCTGCAAGGGCTTGTAGATGCAAACACATGTTCCCACATTCACAGCAGGTAATCCAGCAGTTCATTATCTGCACCAGTCAGAAATCTGTGTGTGCGTGTGCGTGTGTCTGTCCGTCCACGGCTAATCTCGAAGATATCGTGGTTGGGGTGATTCACAATTGTTTTAAAACCTATTGCATTGACTCTTTTATACCATTATTGATTGCTGAATCCTCCCTCCTCTTAACAGACTGGTACGGGGCCCCGACTTCTTTAGTATAAAAGGGCATTTCCTGCAATCGCCTGGGCTAAAAACAGGCCTTACCTAGTCTGTTGCAGGCCACATTTTGGCCCTTTGTCATAGCTCAAAAACTGTAAAGTTTGGTCTCGTTTTGAACCGGAGCATCTACAGATTAATTCCATACCCGATATGTCATGATCAACTTCAGTGAGGCACGACACGATAATACATTTCTCTTTTTGTTATCTCGCTATCTTGCCTGTACGGGAGCCGGAAGCGACAACTTATTTAACTCTTCTTTGCTTGGGAGGGGCGAGGGAGACACACCTGGTGGAGATCTGCACTCTACTGAGTGGACTTTTCTGGTTCTGCATGTACTTTAGCGTCGCGCTCCAGCTCTCCTTTGGTGAATAATTGTCAACAGAGAAAAGTGAAGTGGACGTTTTCTAAACCACTGGAGCCAGTTCTTTTCACACAGCTAAGCATGGCTGCTGTTGGAGCTGTGTGCGAATAAGCTTGGCACAGCGGCTCTCGTGTTCTCTGTCTTTCTTTTTCCTCTCTCTCATTCTTTCGTTTTCTCAACATAAGGACAAGGATCTTACTTATCCCGCGGCAATGCTGTTCGGGATAGCTTTGGCTCAGTTTGTGTTGAGCATAAGCATATTTCATGAATATTTAAAGGTAGCAGCGGGAATATAAAATACGTTTATGTGTGTGTTAGGAGTTGCTGTGTATATTAGGAATTGGACTGCTGAGTTTAAAGGCATTTTGCAACTTTTTCTCTGTTTTCGTTTCAAAGAGGAACATCTAAAACTCAAGCTCTCGCTGTCTTTCTCACAGACTCGGTCCGTGGGCAGCAGGGAGAAGCAGTGGGCCAGCTAATCATTTGCGGAATGTGGCATGGATATAAGATAGGCCCAGATTGGGAATGCACAGAGCCAGAGGAATGGTAATTACTGGGGAAATCAAACACCATCAATTGTGAGGTTTTTCAACATTTCACAGTGTCCCTCTCTCTCCCTTTCCCCCCCAAAGCCCCTTCTCCACTCGCTCCAACTCAAACGACCCTCGCTGCCACTCCCTCAGGCCCTCGGCCCTCCCTCCTCCTTATTTTTTCCACTGTTTTCCAACCTATTCCGCTCCTCTACTTCTACTTGCCTCAGTACCCGACCATTTATTTTCCTTACATTTTTTCCGCCTCACTCCACCCTCTTACATTATCTATCTTCACTTTGTTTTTCCTGTCTTTCGCAGTACACCCATTCATACCTAATCCCTCGGTCAAAATGGCTTTGTTTCCCATCCTATTCGCTCCGCCCATGCTCATTTGCACACGCACACACATTCACAAATGACCACATAAGACAAATGACCCTCATCACTGTATGTCTGGAATGTAGAAACACTAAAAAACGGCGCCCGAAACATTTGTTATACATTCCAAATGCTTTTAGAGACTCTCACGCACTTTGCACTCTGCTGTCTAGCAAGAAATTATAAGCTAATACTAATTCTCTCTATGCATTTGTCTAAGATGATAAATTAGTTTTTAGTATTTCTTGCTTCCCATGTATCTGTCTTACTCTTGCCTCTGACTAAAAACCACACACATGCTCACGTGACCTTTGAGGTAGTTAGAGGATTGTGGGGTGACAGGTGATTTCACGTCGGTTATAAAGTCTCTGTTCCCCAGGGGGCACTTTAGACTGTCGACCTCACATGTACCCACACTGGGACACATGACACTAGCCAGCCTTACTGCAATCAAAGGCACTTTTTGACAGTCTGCTGAACGTGTTCTTGAGCATGCCTACCACTTTGTGTTAGGCTCATGGGTGCAGATATCAAAGTGCTGCTGTTACATGAAGTTCTCACACACACAGCCTCTGTCCTGCCCTTCATCCCATCAATACTTTCCTTTCTGACAAATGTGAATTGGACAAATAGGACCTCTGTCAGGGGTGACTTCCAGGGATAAGGAGCGGAGGGTTGCTGGGAGGGAGGGAGGCGGACGGCAGGGCCCACACTTCATCCATCTTCCCTGGGGCGCCCATAGCCAGCCACAACAGCTTCCTCCACCCAGCGCCAGTCAGATGTGTAATGCTGTAGCATTAATGCTGTAACGCTGCTCTTTTAGCATCTTCTCCAAGCCAGGGATGTGTTCAATTTGACTTTTTCCTGTCATTTATCCCGCATTCATTTACAATGCTATTTGGTGATGTAGAGGTATAGAGAGGTTTTGAAAACATCTGAGCTGGATGAACTTGTCAACGAGGAGAGGACTTTATGAGCACTCTGCAACCTCTAAAGCTTATCTCCCATGAGCACCCTGTGCAAAGTCAGCCGCCCGTCTGTGAGAAGACAAATAGACGGAGGAAGCAGCGCATTAAGGGGGCAGGACAACTCGCACACACACGGACACATGCACACGCGTCTGCGCATTCACAGGGCGGTGCAGACAGTAACTCTTTGCCAAGTGTCACCGGGCGGTGTTTGTCAGAGCATAACCTTCACGCTAAGCCATGGCAACAAGCACTTCCTGCTTCCTGCTCTCACTGTGTGATGAGACAATCTGAGGAAATAAATTTTGTCGCAACGGTGCAGAGTAGAGCAGAAACCCAAACATGCACAGGCACAAAATGCATTAGAGTAATACCATGAACTTAAGTAATTAGGGGAGTCCCACATTTTTTTTGCATGTGAATTTCTGTATTATAAAGGAGCAAATACTGTTCAAGGATTTTTTTTTCAGCAGCGAACTTTTCTGTATCACAGCCGACGTTTTGATATGAAAATGTCATCTTAATGTCACATTTTGAATACATGTTTTTACAAGATAAAAACACAGCCAACAGTGGTTATTTCCACTCTTGCTTGGTTTGATTGACACGGCAAAACAATATTCAGAAAACCCCAAACCATCGCCTGATAAAGAAAGTGGAAAGGAAGATCTTTCACCACATTAAATGGATCCATGCATCCATGTTTCATCGCTTGGAGGAGCAAGCAAGCGTATCAAAATAAATCATGCATTTGCATACAATACTGTGGAGGGAAATGTTGTGGAGGTCTAAACAAAATTATAATCAAAATAAACTGCACTGTCGCTTGTGTTAAAATGCTTCCTGTTTGTGAAAGTGGGCCTATCATAATATCCTGTCTGCACTCAGGCGCAAACGGCAGATTGGACGTTTAGTTATACAAATATCTCAAAGGAAAAACTGCTCCGGAGGCAAAAGTGATCTCGTTAGTCGAGATACAACTCAACAGGTGGTGCCAAAGTGTCTTAGCGTTTTTTAATGCAAATGTACTAACTGGCAAATCTTATAGGAAAAGTTGAAAGTAACAAAAAAAAAAGAAAAGTTAATAAATGGAAAATATGTTCTGCTTTTATTCATTACCATATAATTCCTCATCTTGGAAAATGTCTTGCTAGTGTGGCTAGCCTCTCCTAAACCAATTAAGTAAACTGCATAACCGTGGTTCGATTTTTACTGTTACAGCAAACATTTTTAGAATTCTTAATATTTGCTAAGACCTACTTTGAGGTCGGTCTTTATTTTTCCCAAAGTCTTTTCCCACTGCCGAGTGATTGATAGATACAGTAGATAGTTAGATTCAGTTAATGTCTGAATTAAAATGTCTCCATGGCCTGGCTGCCTTCCCCATGTGAGTCTGGAGTTGTTGTCCTGCCTGCTGGCAGTTAGACAAGGCCACAGCCTATGACAGAAGAATCTGCATATCTGATTGATGTAATTGACATATTGCATGGTGAAGGCCATAAAGGTTGACTGTAAAAACATTTGGAAATTGAGGGTCTTATTGCACTGTTCAAAATCTCTTTATACTTCATTTTGTGCTGTATGACTGTGACATTGCTTTGAGCTGAAAGCGTCCCTTCATGGATATAAGAAGCTTTTGTATCAAAGTATGCTTTATTAACTTGAGGTAAAAAGCAACTTTGGAGTCCCTCACTTTGCCAGAAAAGTACTTTTAACTGGACTTTTCATGGAAAATGGATACAAAAAGAAAAAAGCTCTGTTGGTGTTGCTTGCATCATATTTTGCAGAGACAGTTCATATAAAATCGGATGGTGCAACACAATCTTAAATTCTCCTCGGGCTCAATAAAGTATCCATCCATCCATCCATCCATCCATCCATCCATTTAAAAGCTTCCTCCTTCCTGGAATTTCAGTTCTCTTTTTTTCCACCAAAGTTGAACTCTTTTGGCTGAAATTACATTAAAATGAATTAATATCCGGCCTTTTTTCGCACCAGGCTACACAAAGACACCAACTCCAAAACAGCAATATTAAGCTTGTTAAAGACTTTGGCCCATGTATTGTCCTCACCACTGCGCACAGTTCACCGTGTGTGTGCGCTGTGTATCATGAGTGGCCTGCTCTGTATTCTGTCACACACTATACGTGTGATTAAAGCCCGAAGCCTGCACAAGAAACCAGAGGACTGTGACTAAAAAACTTAACGACGCTCTAACGTGTCACTCAACTTTTATGGATAACATTCCACTGCTAAATTAATCATCGAGGACGCAAGCACCCGTGAAGTGAATCGACCCCAACCAACACATGCGCATATGCACGCAGACACAGAGGCAAACACAAGGGAGCTAATAAAGGAAATCAAAGCAGAGAGCTCCACTCGGTGATGACAGAGTGCCCCAGGCCTCCGTCACAAGACCCCCGGATGGTCTGTCTGCTCCCATGGAAACCCCTGTGCTCTGATCTCATCCGTCTCATAAACAGCATTTGATACCCCAGTAAACACAAACACTGCAGCCAGCATCCATCATCCAGTGGTCAGAACGCTCTCTTGATTTACAGTTAATTGCATTGTTGGCTTGTTTTTCCTTTTTGTTCCCAGAATTACTCTTTTTCGTTTGGCTTTGCATTCCCGAACACTCGTTGCGTTGAAAGTTTTGTGTGTGATTCTGTGGCGTGACACCTGGGCCTGACTGATATGATGAAACTGTGTCATAAATTTTGGTCTGATGGTGACAAAACTGACTGATTCTTGACCTCAGCATCATGTTAACATCACAAACGCAGACAGTGGTAAAGGAAAAATGTCAGTGTGTGTGTCTGCCTCACTCCCTCATACCGCAGCTTCCCTTGCGGTCAGAGGTCAATAGCTTCGCTCTGCCATCTTCAGCTTCCCTCAGTTTTTAAAGTTTAAACAAAAACATGGTTGATATGAGAAAAAATTACAGAAATCTATCTGTAAAATGGACAATTCAGGAATGCTTTACAGGTTAAGGTTAAAGGCGAGAATACGTTTATAAATTAAAAGGGGGAGTCAAAGAAATTCAACTTACTCAAATGTGAAAAGTGGCCACTTGTATATAAATATCCCACACAGTTAAAATATTATATATTTGAACAAATGTGAAAAAAAGAGAGTATAATTCAAACAATTCACTTACAGTATGATTAGCATGCACTGACAAATGTTGCGGTAGAGCCCACAATGTATCTTGAAATCAAACATTTACACGTACTTAATTTCATACAGAATCTTGGCAAGCAGTTCACTTTCAGCAACGTACATAAAGTCCTCCGCATTAATCTCAATATAGATGTATATAGCAACATTCCCTGCCGCCTCTATTACCACAAATCACATGTGCCCCCTGCCCCGTTAATCACAGGAATCATGTGCAGACAGCGCAAGGGATCATTTCAGGGAATTCACGAAGATATCTGCTGAAGAAAGCTGCTGCGTGACAATTATTTTGACTTTAGTTTCACACTGTAAGGTACCCATAGCAAGAAATCAAACAGCTTAGCTTGCTAACGGTAGCACTAATTCCAATGTTACTTTTCATTTACGTTTCTTTCACACCTGCTGAGTTTGATATGTGACATATCAAATATTTGTAGCGCCCACACAACCAGATATCCCACTAATCAAATTACAATAGACACGAAAACGACCAGACCAGTGAACCACATGGGATCACACTGAAAGTGTCGGTATACTAAATTTACCCACAGTTAAGAATGTTCCCACATAAAAATGTGTATACTTGCTACAGCTTTGTTTTGATTGACCACTCGTACTGTAAGCAGTGAAATGAAGACAGGAAATTGAGACATTTGCTTACAAGGCAACACAAAAGTGTGAAAATTGAGACAAATCACAGCAGATCACGCATTGTGTTGATGTGCAAAACAATTCAGTAGTTCTGCCAGGAAGTTTGAACATCCCACAACGACCAGCAAACAAGGCACTTCTGTGTTTGTATGAGCCAGACAAATTTCATAAATTGAATCTCAAATCAGCCCAAGAGTTACTACAGCTTTCAGAATTTCATAAGGGAAAAACACAAAGCAAAACCCCATGTTCTGTACTGCTACTATGATTTTAAAATGATGTTAACAAATCTGAATTATCGATTAAAATCTATAACACATGAACAAAGGAACTCATCTGGGATCTGAGGTAGTGAACACAAATAGCCTCTTCTGTTCTGTTTCTCCATATAATAAATATTTATACCTGAAAACAGAGAAAACACACAGGCGAAAAACACAATCACCTGGCTCGGCTCACACAGGCTTTGACGCATGCCAAAAACTCAAAGCTCGCATGAGAGTCTTAAGGCTGCGCCTTGTATGAATCGTTCTCGAAAAGCCATGCTCGCTGTCTGTGGACCTTGGTGTGATCCTGGAGCTAAAAATAAAAGACACAGCAATGTCTGCAATGTACAGTTCCCCCATATTGGCTTAATTTGGTTACCTAACAAAATATTAGCTCTCCAGGGCCCAGGAGCGGTACGGAAACTGTATCAAAGTAGGGGTGACTGGGTTCATAAAGGAGTGACATCCACCTGTGTTCTACATATGCAGGATGCAGATGCACACATTCAAACACGCTGTAATTATGATTGCATAAAATTGAAAAAAGGCACAAGCACATATGCCTGGACATAAAAGACATCCACCCATCCTTCTTCTTAATCGCTTATCCTGTCCAGGTTCGTCTTATCTTATAGAGGATACATAAACACACACATCCCCACACACACACACACACACACACACACACACACACACACACACACAC
>CALSBV010012213.1:5593317-5620542 GCA_943590825.1 Bovichtus diacanthus
ACACACACACACACACACACACACACACACACACACACACACACACATACAAGATGTTGAAAACCAAACAGTGCAGACGTTGCCCGAAGGAGTGTTCAGCTGTTGCGCAGATGTGCTGAATAGAGTGGATGGACCTAGTACACAACATACACACGTGCACAGATTCACACACACACCTTTGCTTGCCAGTGGGAGAGAGGTTTTACACAAGGTAAAGGTTCAGAGGGTGAGAGATAAGCATCCAATACCCTCTTCAACCAGGTAATATATTAAGACACTCTGATCAAATAGAGAATGTAAGAAACGAACAAAACATTCCCCAAAACAGCTGCAGGGTCAGGAAGAGAGAGAAAGAGGAAGTTGGAATGAAAGAGAAAAGGAATGAGGATAGTAGCGAATGGAACCAAGACTCCGACATGCGGTTCAGATTATGACTTGATGCCATGAACATCCTAATGGGAGAAACTGTGTGTTGATCCAAGACAACTGGCAATGTGGAGCTGGAGATATTTAAAGGGGCATAGGCATTCTGCTCCACTGGCAGTGTGGTGCAGCAGTTGGCAAACAGCACACGGGTTCATTTAGTAAACAAAACGTCACCTCACTGCCTCAATCCAGAGCAATCTAGAGCATGGGTGTCCGTCAACAGGGGGTCCGTCAGCCCTGGGGCCCTTAGTTACTGCAGGATGACTGCGAAAAATATTGTTTCGTAATGTTCTGAAAGTTCAAATTATGTCTGAAAATTCACATTACGGTTACACAAATCCAACATGTTATTAGCAAAGATTATTCGGCCAATTTGGGAAAAAAACTAAACGAAAAAACATTTAACTTTTCAAAACATTGATGATAGTATAACTGTTACCCATGAATCCTTGAGAAAAGACGTGAGCTAGCTAACCTGTGCGGCACCCATCCATAACGGCAAACTACGTATTATTATTTGAATAGCTCAGTATTGTATGCACCATAAAAAGGTATGTTCATACATGGCACTTTGGCTGCCCTACTTGTTATTGTAGGGCCAGTTTAATATGCAACTACATTTTATACATATGTAGTTAGTGGGGGGTTCCTGCTCAGTCTCTCTTTCAGGTAAGGGACCCTGCGGCTGAAAGACGTTTGTTTCCTATGGGGAAGCATCACGCACAAACAACATTTACACGCTCAAACACAACCTGTTTCCCCCATCGGCCATTGTGTTGCATTTGGTTAGCATGCATCTGACTTTAAATAAACAGTTTGGAAAAGCCAGCTGTCATCTGCAAACAGTATACACAACATAACATGAAATTATTCATCGTTTCGACGTCCAATCATGCGTAATCAAGTCATGTCAATAAGGCAATGGAAAGGCTGCTTTCATGGTTTTCGTAACTTGAAAGAGAATAACAGCTTAGACGCACCTCTTCCTGAGCAAATGCGCCATGTTTTTGTTTCTGCGGTCTTAATGCACCGCTGATAAACAGGTAACAGAGATTATGCACAAATTCTCATCTTGATACAATCAAAGCGAAGTAGTCTCTGAATTTGTTCCTAATGTGGACCAGGGTGTATGCAGGGCCTGTTTCTGATCTGCAAGAAAACAAAACAAAGAATTCCACATAACTCCATGCAAAGAGGAGGCACCAGCATCCATGCAAGGACCACCAGCATCATGTGGGCAAACAGACAGGAAGTTACTACTAATGCGTGTAAGAATAAAGGACATGCCCAGAAAGCCACACTATTAGTAAAACAATTATGACAAGGATACACGAGTACCATATTCCCATTCAACATACTTATCTCTTTACTCATATTTTATGAAGATTATCTCGATCGTGAAGTCATATGTTCATGGTTTCTGTGGGAGTGCTGCTTGGTATTTTATCAGTTTTCTTTGGCATGGTAAGATACAAATGATCTCTTTTTGTAAATACCACGTCTGATCACGGACATTACTGAATATCATATTCTGGAAGAAAAAGGGCGAGTGTCATTAAGGACGATAACCACCGAATATCAAGAGACACAGGTATGAAGCGGGACCCTTCAGCCTCAAGCTGCTCTGCACCCCTGAGGGGCATTAGGAAGCCAGGCAGAGACAAAGACGCCACACACATTTGGATGGACCCCACTATCCCACAGATATAATCACCCCTGGAAGAGTTTCTGCTAGTCTGTTTCCCATTTCAAACCTCAATGAATCCCATCCTCATCCTTTAGAAGTGCACACACACACACACACACACACAGGGCCTGGAGAGATGGTTACACTCTGTATCGACTCAGTGGAAACATTTTTGAACCACAGAAACAAAGGCATTTGGTAGAATTGGGGAATAGAACTCATATACATGAAGGGGATTGGTCCTTGAACAATCATTATTGATGTAGAGGTTTTTATAAACTCCAACTATCACATGACTCACATGGGAAGTATGTACTTAACATTTTATTAAATTATTTTTAATTCACTAAATCTGTGCATAACGTGGCAACGTCCTGATCATGAAGTGCAATGTGGAAGTCAGCTTCAGACTTTGAGCTCTAAAAACAACTGTTCTTTGGTTTGAATATGAAGTGTTAGAAATGGTCCACTAAAGCATTATTCTCAGAGATACAAACCAGGGTCAACTGCCTATCCCCCACTTCTTACAAGGGAAATAGTTGACTATGAAAGCCACTACTCAAAAGTGTGCATTGTTGTAGACTAATCGTTAATCTGTGGATTTAGCACGGTTAATAATAAAGCAGTGACAATGCATCTACAGCAGATATGCAGCTGGGGGCGCTGTGGGTGGTTGTTGTCAACAAATCATAGTTGTCCTGCATGACTTTAACACTGTGCATTGTGGGGCACTAAAGCAGCCGACATGCAGCATGAGCAAGAGGGATAAAGAAGCGTGGCGCTGCGCCCCGATGCTCAACTACAATAAACTTTGGTTGTTGTTGAACATGGATGTTTTTGAATTATTATCTATGTTATGCCATCTTAAATAAAGACAATTTAGGGTATTTAGAGAAGGAAAAACTCTCCATCCCTGAAAGTAAGCAGCCTTGTTGTTACTGCAGTCAAACGGTATCTGCAGCTCAGACAAGCGTGCTGGGGGTTTGGTCCGATCATTTGTAAACAGCCTCTCAGAGCCAATCGGGGACTCTTCTATTTCACCTACCCCCAGGCGGGTCCCGCAGACATTACTTAACTGTTTACAGGTTAATTTTGACGAGAACCGATCATTGTTATTGGGTGAAAACAATGTATATACAACCCCTGATTAATGGACTAATCGACTACTTTTTGGGAGTAGCTGATGACAAAATGATAAAATGATAAAAATGCAGCAGTCGTGAACGCCCGACTTCCTACCCCCCTACTTCTGGCACCCAGCTCGGACCACACCCATTTTCTGAACTTTACCTTAATTTTGATCTTAACTAAACACCTGTAAAGTTTCATGAATGCATCTTGCAGAGTTATGACGCCATGATGACACAAACACACACACGCACTCAGACTCACAAGGTGAAAACAATACCAGTCACGCACAGTCACGGCAGGTAAAAATGGCTTCATTAATGTTTTTGACGTTAACAACAAACCCCAGAAGGGATTTTTATGCACATCATAGACAAAAAAAAATGAATGGAGAATATGATGTTGTCGTCTGGAGGCCAATATTGTTTTCATAACAGCGAAGCCTGACCCTCATATGAGTTGATCTATTTAAAGAAAGTCATTAATAGTAAGTCCTAAAGTACTCTGCGCTTTCCTTTTCCATTCTGTACGTTAGAAAAAGGAAAACGTGTTTGTAAGTTGTAACATTCACTCTTATGCGCTTGTTTCAAAAATGATCTTGGCCGGAGCCTTGTGTTTCCAGTGTGGGTTCTGAGGATCAAAATGGAAACATATTGAAACCTTGGTTTAGGTCCAGCTCTCTTTTAGTTGTGTACATTCTTCGTCTGCAATGAGCACTGCTGAATCAGAAAGAGTTACATAACAAAAGTTGCGAAACCAAGAGGCTCAGGGCAACAAAATGCTCCTGGTCGTCTCAGTTGTGTGACGGCTTTGCCTCGAGTCCGAATGGAAATGGACAGATAATCTATTCCTTTCAACGGTGAGAAAACATAGTTCTGGAGATCTCCATTTCAGAAAGCTTGAAGTACAATTATCTGCCTTAATATTCTGCTTCTTTTAGGGAGTTTGCAGTGTATAATCAAGATCTGGAATAGGCCAGTTCTGTAGAACCACAGCCACAGATGTACAACCACCACTTCTTGTTGCCTTCCCATGGTAATGGTAGGAATGATCAAATCATTAATGTCCTCTTTATTCACAATTCAATTCAAAGGGAAGGAAGCCAAAATGACCACAGACTGTGCAACCCCGAAATGCGACTGCATAGAGGCATATTCTGCTTGTCTCTGATTGAAATCAAACCACACAGTCACAGCAGAAAAGACTTTTACCATAAAGCAGGATCACAATGACACTAAAAATGTGTCGTTTTTTTTATTTTTACAATCATCCATCATGGGAATCTGTATTGTATTTAATGAAAAAACAGGGGATGTGTATAACCGAAACACACTTGATAGTATAGACTGAGGGCAGGAGTAATTCCTGCTAACATTGTTGCCCCATAGATTGTTTACTTGTAGCCATGCTAGTGATGTGGCTGTAGGGATGGCAATGTCGGTTTGTCGGCTGGACCTACCACTTTGGTCCAAACTTAAAAATCTCAACAACTATTGGATGGATTGTCATGAGACGTTCATGGTTCACTCAGGATGAATTGTTATCATATGGGGGATCCCTTAACTTTTCCTGTAGCGCCATCATCACGTCAAAATGATAAATTGTCAGGGTGTCTTGGAAGCTCACCTGGTAGAGCGGCGGCCCATGTACAATTAGTGCCCTCACTGCAGCGGCCCGGGTTGGAATCCGACTCGCAGGCCTTTGCTGCATGCTTGCTCTGCCCAATTCTCGCTATGGCTGTTCTATCCATTAAAGGCAAAAAAGCCCAAAAAATACAAAAAAAATGTATTTGAGATGGCAAACTCGGGACATAGTTAAACGGTAGCTTCATAGTGAGGCAGCAAAAAGCCGATTGTTTGTAGCACAGCGTAGTGGAGGTGTCTTTCATGGGATTCGAGCAGCCACCGGAAGCTAGCGCAGGGTGCAGAAGAGCAGTGTAGTGTGGGAGAACTTGTGCAGACTAGCCAGCATTCTGGATGAGCTGCAGAGGTTGGATGGTACATGCAGGCACACCAGCCGGGAGGGAGTTGCAGTAATGTTAGGCTTGAGGAGACAAGGGCCTGGACCAGAAATGGGCGGATCCTCCTAATGTTGAGGAAAATGAATGGTTGTCGTAGAGATGTTGGTCATCCAGAGAAGCATGACTCTAACCGTGTTGTGCAATGACCATGAAATACTTTATATCAAACACAAAACGATAAGAATCTGTCTTGCCATAAATTGAAAAAGCATTCACATATTTTCCTTCAGAATCTAATTTAAATGAAATGTGTATGACAGTTTGTTGAGTCTGGACTTGTTTTATGGTTTTTCTGACCATTTTATTCTTCTTATGTGTGTATTTTCCAAAGCGAAACCATTTGGATGTGTAGACATGATGTCAGAAAAAAACTAAATGGTAACATGGTGCAAATTTTCCTGGTTAAATGTTTTCATCCATCGCCCTCAGGGAAAGCATGAAGAATAACACTGAAACTGCCTGTTACTATTCCAGTGTATAATAAAAGACAAGCCTGCAGTATGTCATGTTCACTGATCAGGAAAATATCATAAAAAAAACATTTAAATATGAAAAGAAGTTCAAAGTGTGCTGCAGATCAAAACAAACGCAGATTTGTATACAAATGGTTTTTCAATTTTTATTGGGAACATTCCCCATTGGCCGAATCTACAAAATATATCAGCTATCAGGGGAACAAAGTCGTAAATAGGGTCAATGTAGGGTCTCTCCAATTAGGGAAGAGAAAACATGTGTATCAGAGGCAGGGTGCCAACATGTAATCTGTACATAAGAAAGGTCTGCAGACTTCAAGAATAAAATCTCACTGGACTGCTGTGCTACACATATTTCCTCAGAATGAAGTTGAGATTTCATGTGTCTTTCCACTCATACACACAAATGCTAACACGTTCATTTTTGTCCCTTCAGATACCGTGGTCAGTAGCAGCTCGGCATCTCTGTGGAGTTCAGCAGGTAGGGAAAATACTCTTTTAGGACTCGCCACTGAAATCTAGGGGGCTTTGCAGCGCGTCATTGGCCCGACGCTTCAAAACACTCCCCAAATCCTTGAGATCACCCTGAGAGGGAACATCTGTGGGGCTGGGACGGCCCGCAGATGAGAACAGACTGCGCTGTGTGTGAGACTGTGTGTGCATGTGTGTGAAAAAGAGATTGTGGTTGTGTGTGTGGTTGAATGAATAGTTGGGTAGGTTATGATTTATGTCCAACAGCATTTAAGTTCATGTATGTGTAACACGTATCATTCTGTGGACACCTAATTACAAGTATTACTACGTATTAGTGTGCATCAGTGTGTGTGTCAGTGTGTGTGCGCCATCAGTTCTGATTCTCTACAATCCCACATCATCAGTCACTGAGGTTGTTCGCAGGGTAAATAATTCTATAATTTGGATCATATGTGTGAATAGACCAAAAGGAGCGTGTGTCCATGATGTCTTCACTGTTTTCACATTTTCAGAGCACTATCACTATTGGCAGTTAATCAGTAAGGCAAACGCACGTTTATTTGTATAGCACCTTTAAACAACAAGGTCAATTTAAAAAGACACATAAATACAAGCAAAAATAAAATAGTACTGACACAGCAACAGATTATTGACATGGCTTGTAGATTTTCTTGTTCTGGCAATGCTTTAAGTTTCATCATGAAAAATTTTTAAGCTGTTTTAGCAACCTTTAATATAGATTCTTTATGTATTCATGTTACATGGTACAAGGTTGCAGTCAGCATTTAACCATATGTAAATTTAAACATGCACAAACTTTCTGACCATAAAAACAACAGCATTGTTTGTCCATTCTAAGTAGGACAGGCAGAAGTAGGATGATATTATAGAGCAGCACAGGGGGCCCGGGTGGCTTCGGATGTAGAGCAGTGGTTCGATCCCTGTCCATTGCAGGCAACATGTCGAAGTGCGTGAATGGGTGAATGATGGCTTTTGTTGTAAAGAGCTTTCAGTGGTCACTTAGACTAAGACTAGAAGGCTATAAATGTAAGTGAGCTCCATTTACCATTCATGCACAACCTCCATCATTTTAACGTGCAGCAACAATCTTTCTCAAACGTCACCGACCATTTTTAACCTTAACAAAATAGTTTTAATTGCCTAAACTTAACCAAACTTTAACTTCATGTATAGAGGTGGCAGATGATAAAACATCTGCACACACATTGCACACAGTGCAAAGACACACTATAGAAGCACACTGTTTGTACGGCGCACACTACATAGACAGATTTAAATCTACACACTGCACATACATCACCCTCTCACACTCAAAACCATATGCACAATACAAACACACACTGACACACTGTATATCCATTGCACATACAGTACACACCACCCACACGCATGCTGCACTTTGGGGCCAAGACCAACTCTAACTGACAGCTTAAGCAGATTCAGCCTATCTGTTCCCATCAGGTGTGATGACTGGCGGACTTAGGGGTTAAATCCAAAACTCCACTCTAAACATTGAAAGGTCCGTATGTTTAAACAGGTCATTGCCAACTAGCCAAGAAAAGCAGGACTTTGTGGCCACCTCAGCAAACAGCTCGATTAAAAGGATTTACCATTGATTTCTTGGTTAAAGTTACAGTGGAAATATTTGGACAAAAGGCCGCTATCAACATGAATTACCACTGACATGTTTGCACGTTTGAAAAAGAAAGGAGGAATGAAAGAATGCTAAACTTGGTGAAACCTAAGAAAAACGAGTAAGAAGGAATGGGAGAAAGACACAAAGAAACAAATCAAGATATAGTGGAGATGAAAGTGAGGTGCAGATTTTATGATGGGGCCATGAACGTTCCTGATGTGTGTTTCTCTGTGGGAAGCATGTTGGAGGCTAGGTATAGTCTAGTATGTGGTTTTCCCAAGGCCAAGCAGATCCAGTTCGATCCACCTCCCTCTCATAGACACATGGAGTTACACACCACTACTCAGAGGGAGGGAGAGCCAGGGTTTTCCTGTTCATGTGGAAAAAAGAAGGGAAGAGGGCGGGGGGGAGGGGGATGAGCGGAGGTAACCCTAGCCACCGAGGTGGCCTTCTGGTAGGGCCCAAATCCTACTATTCTCTTTCCTGAATCTCTCAACTTCTGCCACTTTCACAGACACATACGAGCGAGCTGAACACGTGGGGTGAGGCGCCGTGCATGGACGTTGGCGGGTGGGGTGGGGTCTGGACACTGCTGAAACCTCTTCCTGTTTTTGACCACAGTTACGTTATATGCCAGTGGGTGTCTGGTTAAGAAAATAAAGCACTGCGTTGGCCCAGTCTAGGCTCGTATATGAAGCATATGTCTCCAAACACAGGAATCCAAATTCCAAAGGCAGGAATTTAGTTTAGTTTAGCTCTTTAGTTCTACTTCCCTTTGGCGTGGAGCTTTTTCCGTCCAAAGTGTGATAACTTCCCCTGTCCCCTAATTGTTGAAAAAAGCAGGAGTATGGGGTCTGATTTGCAGCATTGCATGATACTAGATTAAACTGCCACTGTCAGACACAGGGGTATTTGTATGTATCTATATCTGGTATTCACTTTCTTTCCATCATTGTGTCCTGCTCTTTCCTCTTCACTCCATCTTCCCCTTTCTCTCTTTCTTCTCCCTCTCGGGGACCCTGTGCAGGCAGACCTCTGCGTTACTGCTCTGATCTCACAGAGGGCTGAGGGGAGGGATATGGATTCCATAAAGCCCTCAGCTCGAAAACGTCTCCTCGTCCACATTCAGCACCTGGCTAAATATTATCCCAGCAATGCTTTGGTGACGTCCTCAGAAAACACACCGGTATCGTCTGATGACAAATTCCCTGTTGTGATTAACAATGTGCTTCTCCAAACGGCACATAGGTCTACTGTATGCAGTTTACGATGATAGAAGTGGCAGATTTACTACTGAAAGTCTGATCAGCTTATCAGCTGCAGCTAGCCGGCTAATTAAGCTAACATTTGCTCCATGAGTTGGTTGAAAACTCTCCAGCTGACTTTTTCAATGTTTCCAACTGACTTTTTCTAAATTGTGAACCCTACATAGGGAATTTTAAGTAAGCACTTGATGGATACATACATGATATCATGCGAAAGCTAAAGCTGCAAGTTCTAATTTCAATAAAGAGCAGGACAGAGAGGCTAACATTAGCCTAAACTGTGATAGCATAGGACCGGCTTCAACCCAGTGGGGAAATACCTCACAGTAGATGTGAGAGACGTGACAGGGATTTATTTCAACGTAACCTCACAAACTCATGTAGTTAGTTGGTGATGTGCTCCTTGGCCTTAAAAGCAAATCTCGGTTACTACTTGAAGGAAGTAATTAGCCCGACGTGCTAACGATTTCGGCTTACAGTTGCGATACAGCAGATAAACACACTGCTCAAAGCATTCCTTGCACTTTTGCTCTTGTGTCTAAAAAAAGATGCATCCTCCAAACTCAATAAATGCTGAAAATCTCTCTTACTATAGATCGACATGCACACTGTTTTGGCCTGCTGAGAAAATCTAAAGTTATGAAAAATGTATGGCTGCTAAGGAATGATTGGACAGTCAGTATTTGGTGGAGGGGTTTAGCAAACTGTCAATTATTAGTTTATAAATGACGTGCCTATTTTGGACAGACTAACAGTGCTAACTGAGATTCAAGGCTATATCTTTTTTAGGCTTAAGCCTGGAGGGAGAACCTGCTTTCGGTCATGTGTGTGTGTGTGTGTGTGTGAGTATCTGCCTGTCCGCAGCTAATCTCGCATAATACTGGACCCATCTGTTTGGTATTTTATGTGCACATTTCTGACTGTATGCTTAAAGACCTCTTGTGGTTGATGTGATTCATTAATTTTGAAAAAAAATATTTTATTAACTTTTTTATACCGTCATTGACTCCGCACTCCTCTTAACCTCTTGGCTATACTGGGTCCCTTTGAGTGAGGAACCCCGAAGCTGACATGAGTCTCATCAACCAAACAAGAAGACCACAAAGAATGTTTGCAAGCGTTCACAAGGAGGACATGGAGCTACACACCACTGCTCAGAGGTCAATGGTTACCCTGAGTAACAGTTCAGCTTCCTGTCAGCATGACAAACCACTGTTGGAGTGTTTGTGAACACCTGTGTCTACATATGACCTCTGATCTGCTTCAGGGTACATGTGCTACGAAGAGGGATTATATTTGAATCGGGCTGGATGTCAATAACATCCTGTTCCTTATTTTGAAGGGTTTTTGATGATGAAACAAGTAAGCGACAGCTCATTAAGACTTAAATGAAAACACACAATTTAATGAGGATCCTTGGCTACTGTGCATGGGAACCAAAGAGCGGCAAAAGACGCATGTGACACTTGGAGCCTCAGCAACTCTCGCCTCCACATGGAATGACTTATATCCACTCTCTGACTGCCAGAATGATTTGCATTTTGAAGTATAACCACAGTCAGAGCCATATTGTACTGTTAAATAATAACTTCAGGCTTACTGGAGAGGCAGTACAGGCCAAGGGTTAGAAAAAGAAGAATGAGACAGAAGTGAGGCAGGGGAATCTACGTTTTTTTTTTCCCCATTTGTCTTGATTGTTAAATGATCTATCAATTACTGCCTGGCAATAATTAACAACATGTCACTGACTTGCAAAAGAAAGACCTGTTAGGTCATCGTGTTGCTGCCTTGCTACCTCACATTCCATCTAAGCCTGACTAGAAATCTCACATGAAGACAACAAATCTCTATCTAGATTCAGTTTCATAAATAAGAGTGTCCCTTTAGTTCAGTCACAAAACCAGGCTCAGAAGTCAAACATGCTCATTTTTAATGGGCTTTGGCAGCTCAGAACTACAACAGAAAGCTCTCGGGTTACCACAGCTGCACTCTGCACGGTTCACAATTTGGGAAACCGATTTGGAGGGAAGGATCCAAGATAGAGACGAGATCCAGTGGACTTGATGCGACCTAGACTACCTCAGCCAGTGCGCACTGACAGTGATGGAGAAGAAAAACAAAGGGCTGGAGGGAGGGAGAGGAATCACAGAGGAAATGAATATCTTACAGTAACACATGGTGTGAAAGAAAGAAATGTCTCTCTCGCTGACCTCCTTGTGTTTTTCATTCCTCTCCTCCACCCTCTCTCCCCTTCCTCCTCCACCCCTCACTTGCGCTCCATGCCGATTGAAATACGCAAGCATAATAGTCTGGGAAATGGAATCGAGAGGTTTATGAAGGTAAGCTATGCCGCGTTAAATCTATGTTGAAGACCGGTGAAAGAGATTTACGCTGTGTCCATAAAACCATGAAGGTAAATTGGAATTATCACTTTGAAACTGTAATACCATGGAGATGAGAAAATGATGCACAGGATAAGCTGAGTGAGTAGGAGATGAGGATAGAGTGGGATATTAAGAAGAGGAAAATAAATAAGTGGATTAAAAACTGCTCAGGTATTACTCATTGGATATAGGGTGTGCTGGGGTTTCTTTACATGTACAGAGGCCAGACCTAATCCAAATTATTATATAACTCTTTAATACACCCTCTATCTATTGAACAATGTTGCCAAATAATTTCTCCTTTAATCTCCTCTCTCACATATCTGATCCCCTCAGCGAGCCAGAAATCTTCCACAGCATGGGATGTCTTCTCCAGTTTCACCTGAAAAGTGGCCTAGGTAATATGGGCAGTGGGATGACCGTTGTTCCCCTCATCTGCAGGACAGCTTTGTTTGCTCTCACTCATCCAGACGAGGATAATAGAACCCAATTATCTCGAGCCACTGACTTCATAATTACCTTGGCGGGTCTGTGCGACAGATCCGTTCCCACCAAAATTTGTCAAGAGAAACCAATCGGGACCCTCAATTAGATTAGATTAAAAACCTGGCAACCCACTGCATTACAATCCCTTTTGCACAATCAAGTGGGATCCTCCAATGCACATTTTTGGCTAAATGAGGTTTGCGACAGCTCCTGAAGGCAAAACAGTATCGAGGTCATGCTTCAACTGAATCTGCAATTTTTTTTGAATTTGTGCAACACCATGAATGCCTTCAAGGCATAGCATTTCCTGCATAGCAATTGTCCCCATT
This sequence comes from Bovichtus diacanthus, assembly GCA_943590825.1. Lineage (NCBI taxonomy): Eukaryota > Metazoa > Chordata > Actinopteri > Perciformes > Bovichtidae > Bovichtus > Bovichtus diacanthus. Next base: position 5,605,647 of record CALSBV010012213.1, read on the forward strand.
TGAAAAATCAGCACATTTTGCCTCTTATCTATCACGGTAGACTTTTCATGCCAGTGCGAGTGTGGCCGTTCGTATAGCTATAAACCCTTTTTGTCAACTAGTTTTGAGCGTACCACTGTCTTAAGTTTAGCTGTGACAGAACTGTCACTTCTCGTCGCTACCTATACACAGATGACAAGTTGTACCTGGTCAGGCGGCACAATAAAATATCAACAAGTAATAGTGATCAGGGGCTAATATAAGGTGCAAAAGACGCAAACAGACTGACCTGACCTGGCCCCAGATGACGATTCACATTCCTTACGCCCAGTTGACAGGTCAAACGAGGGCATCCCACTTCCTTTCCTACAGTGTCCTCATCTGTCAGCTTTGACAGGCATCCACACTCCTCCCACCTCAGTCACCGGGCGCCCTGAAACAGAAACATTAGACAGGAAACATTGTTACCATCCTACTGTCCCTATAACATGTAGGTTCACCGATGCTTGCTTGCTACAATATACATCAAAACCCCGAAATGGAAATAATTAGGCATTTCTTTGGGCTGCTGGTTGGTGTTATAGGCCTTCTTGGCCTTTAGAATGCCAGTAGCAAGGGCGGGTCTACAGGTGGTGTGATGTGGTCAAAGACACATCACACCACCATCATTTTGGTTTTAACCCCACCACACACTTTACATAAATACCAAAATGTGAAAATGGAAACATCAGATGCAGTTTTCCAAGCATGTTTCTTGCTTCTATTTTTAGGTACAGTGCACCTTTTTTTAAATGAGGTACACAACTCTATAAAGAGCTCTAATGAATGACTCACATTTCATGGAAACCTCCACTGCGCTTGTCATTCTTTCCTTGCTGATTCAAGCGTCCACACCTTGCACTACTGACCACAGTCATTGTGTTATTTCTGTGGGAGCCATAAATATTGGTGGTGAAGCTTATTCTCAGTTCCTAACTTGACAACCCCTACAGCCATCGATTAATTTGTGTATCACTCCCTCCTGTTCCACTCCTTCTATCATTCCTTTTCATGGACCATACGCCTTATTTTGAATGTGTAAGCCAATGGTTGTCATTGCTGGACACCATAAAAATGTCTTGCTGATACTAAAGATCCCTAATTCATCAATCACAGTATTTAAATATATATATATATATATATATAAAGTCATACTATTTTCCCAAATTAATCCAACTGTGAGCAAAAACTTTCTGGGCCTGTTGTAAAAACATGTGCATGGTTGCGTGCTCATGGAAGCTCCAAAGAGTTAAGATTAATTTGCCAAAAAGCATTACGTTAACGAGCCTTTGTTGTCAAGCATTTAAATCTGAGAGAATAAACAATAAGCAAACTTGGCCAAAAGCATTTGTCTTTTTTGCCTCAAAAATGTTTTAATAAATCTAAAAAACATGCAAAATGCAGTATATGTGATTAGTGTTTACACTGCATTTAAAAAATTGGCTAAAACATCATAAACAACCGTCAAAGTCCTTTAAAGCAAATGAATGAGCATGTGTGTATTTAGCTCTACGCTATACGTACGTAACCATACAGTATGAAGTTCAATATGAAGGTGTTGAGAGGTACCTCATGTGTCACACGAAGCACAAAGGCTAGCGTTGTGGTATGTGCAGAGGGGTCAAAGGTCACTGAGGTGGAAAGGCACTGGTTGAGGGAGGTGAAACTCTGATTGAACGCACCTTGTTATAATTACGCACTTACGTTCAAACACGAATTTCTTCCGAACACATTCACCCCCTGGGTTCTTATTTTATGTTCTTTTCCTCTCCTCACCGTTGCGCGCCAATCTCAATCTCATATCCCCCGCTGACAGGTTTCCCGAGAGCTGGTGTTATTGCTAATACGGTTAGTGCTGGAAAACCAAACAAAGCATGACATAGCTCTCCATCACCAGGCCTGATGATGTCATGATATCATAAAAAAAAAAAGAAACTGCCGAAAACTACAGTCCCACCTTTCTGCCGGCACGTGTCAAAGATTTGTTGAGCCGTGGGCAGGTGTGTGTATGTGTTCAAATCAGTGACATTTTTTGGAGGTTGAGTAGTGACAGGGCATGTTTTTAAGACCCCACCTTCATGTTGTAAAGTTGAACCAGACCATGCAGCACCGGAACTGGGTGTGAATGGGGGGGTTGTGTCTCTGAACAGTCCACTCTTTAAGCTTCTATTACCAGGTCCACCCAAGCGGATCGAGCATTCATGGTAGAGGTGTCGCCGTCAGGATGGTTGCTGCCTCTGGCCTCAGGTGTTAGAGTAGATTTAGTGTTTCAACTGCAATCTGGTTGCAGCACATCCCATTACTACAAACTGTAGCAGCATCAGTGAGATCATTTATGATTTCGCCTTAAACTTTAGGGTTTTGTACCTGCTGTGAACAGGATTTTTGTGTTGCTTAAGTTACATTGTTTAAGTTACAAAATTCATACCAATCAGCTGATTTTAAAGATTCTACTGGGGAAATGCTGTAGAAGCATTGCATCATTTAAAACACAAATGAACACAAAAAAAAAAACACTTGCTTAGTTTGGTGCTGCAGGAAAATACAGATCACATTTTACATTTAATGATCTTGATATAGTTAAACAACAGTTAAACAACAACACTCTCCATCATCTACATTCACGCTAGCGGCTCTGTGAGGATGTACTTAGACCAAACAAGGTTTTGCGCGAAAAGTTAATGTCAGCACGCTAACATGCTTATGTTTAGCAGGTAATGTTTGCAATCTTAGTTTCGGGTAATAGCATGCTAACATTTGCACTAGCACTAAACCACAAAGTGCAGCTAAAGCTGATAGGCATGTCATTATGTCATCATAAACAAAAATATGGACATGATGGTGGTGCTAGAGGAAAGGTTAGTGGATCACCAAAGTAATTATAATTCATCCCGTGGGGACATGATGGTTTGTACCAAATGTAATGGCAAAAAATTATCAAATTCAAAAACGCAAAAGTGAACCTGATGGTGGTATCAGAGGAAAAGTCCTGGGATCACACCATAATATATCCTCCATGGATCACAAATGTCTGTACACAATTTTGTGGTAATCCATCCAATAGTTATAGACATATTTGACTCTGGATCAAATGTTGTTGGCGTGGCTAGAAACTATGTAAGTGCTGCTATTGGTACTTTTATGATAAATGTTGTAGTGATTTTTCATACTATTGTTTGTCACATTTACATAAATACTGATATATAATACAGATTTCTCAGGACTACGTAATAAAAAAGCCTTCATAGACATACTTGAAGAGATTAATCATGTGTTGAATGCTCTGATTTGTGGTAAGAAGAATAGGCGTAGAAAAGTTTTTGGGATTCACTGCCATGTGGACAAAGATATGAACTGGTTACTGATGCCAGATAAATGTACTGAGAAACTAAGAAAGTGGCATGTCTTCATTTTTTCTCACAGCATCATCGATTTGCACTCATTCACACCTGCCAAGAAGTAGATGAAACAGAGAAGGACAAAGGAGAGATAAAAGTGAAGAGAAAAAAATGTGAATGTTGGATGCTCCCTTTCAGTTGGAGTCATGCTTTTGTCTTCCAAAGCACATCTCCAAGGACATCCAGGTCTCATTCACTCAGCTCCACTGGCTTTTATGTCCACTAAAAATGTCTCCATGGTGCGTGCTGCATACTGAGTGCAAAAGAAACCAAATGTGGTATTCTGGAAATGGATTGTTTTCTGTGATTATGTTTCACTTTCCTTTGTTTCTTTGGAATACCATTTTGGTTTAACGGATTATGGTTACATTTCTGAATCAAAGAAAACGCTTTGATGGAATTAAAGAAGGGGAAATAGGAAATAATTACATGGTCTCACAGCATATTAACAACAAAATAAAACTCTGGTTACTGTGAAACATAAAACCCTCTGTGCTCAGATGACAGTTGTTGGAAAGACTAACAAACACAAGGAGAATCTCACTTGGTGACAGTTAGCTACCCGCTGTTTACTGAAAACAAGAGACCCTTCGGCTGACATGAGGCATGCTTCTGGTCCACGCAGTGCAGAGAGAAAACATTTTACATTTGCTCATGGGGCTGTTTATGGCTGCATGCGTACATGTGTGGGGTTGTAACACGGCCAGAGAGATCAGAATCTGTCTGGCTTTGAATTTTTCCCTGCATGAAACCATATGACGGTCTTTTAACTGGCTAACTGGTGCGGATACTGACAGTCAGAGGGCCAGACACTGACCTCCAGCACGAGGGGCCCGGAAACCACCCGACAAAATGCTGCACAGCTTTTGACAGCTTCCTCCCTCTATTTGTCCCCTTAGAGCAGGACCCAGTCGGGGTTTGGTCTGGGTCAGATTTACAGTAGATCTAAGCACCACTGAGCCCAACCTGGTCGCCTAATTGGAAAAAGGTTTGTGCGTTATGGAGGCCCACAGAGAGCGCTTTCAGCACCTCTGCATTGAATGAGTAACAAAATCACACAGAGAGGCACATAGGTGAAGCAGATGCACACATGTCCACGTGTAGAGAGAAAACCTCTACGATATGTACGCACGCACAAACATCACAAATTCAACACCTTAAAAAATGTAGAAGAACTGTTGGTGCAGTGCTCACATTACTGAATGACATGGGCGAGGAAATGGGAAAGGCAAAAGTCGAACATTGAGCTACACATGTTTGGCAGGAACATCGCCATTTGAGAATACACTCCCTTAATCCATCCCAAATATATGTATGCATGTGTTTTATTCAAAGCTCAATAGATACACGCAGGGTTGCGCGTCCTCCTGCACTCTCTCGGACTCAAACACAAAACAACAAGTGAAGTACAACTCATTTCCTGTATTGACAACATCCTCTCTTGAGCTAATGGACTCATTAAAAACCCACATTGTTACCATAACATATACTGTAAATGAAATCTTGGAAAAACCGTGCATTTTGCAGAGTCATACACCTGAAAGCACAGGATCTTTATGACAGGCTAAACATTCAGAGAAAATCACTTCTGCTGTACTAGGTGTGTGAGCACTATATCTTTCACAAGCATTATGGATCAGCGAAGAGGCATGCTCTGTGCATATAGGCCTGTCGGATGAATATGACCCAATGCATAAATCTCTCACCACCCTGAGGCCTTTGTATTACAGCCCAGCAGGTTAAGAAGAGGTTTTTAACTTGGCAGCAATAGAAAGACTTTGAAGGCTTTACAGTTGGGCAGACACACCACCAGACTCCAGCAATATTGGGATGGAGAAACGCTACACCTGATGAAAATAATACCGAGAGTGACAATGTGAACACTTGTCTGGCCTTGTCATTAAGGACTAAAGGTTAAAGAGCAGAAATGGTTATGAAGTATGTCTTCAGTGGCTGAATTACAAAGACACATTTTTATTAGGCCCACTAGTGGCAGTTTATGCACGACATTAGCCCAGACAAAAATATCTCAACAATCAGGCTATTGTATAGTTTACCATAAGGTTTTGACATTCATGATCCCCAGAGGATGAATCATACCGATTTTGGAGATCCCCTGACTTTTTTTCCTCTAGCAGGTCAAAGTTAACACTTATCAAGCAAAATATCCCACCATCTGTCAAAATCTTACAAGGAGTTAAAGTAACGGGGAGGACGCAAATGCAGATAACACACGGTGGTTAAACAAAAAGAGCTTTATTCTAAAAGCTAACAAAACATACAGGAAAACAGGCAAAAAGCAAAAACTGAAAACACAAAGCAGATACGAGGAAACACGAGGAAACACGGGGATCAAAGACATGGGAGTCATCGACAACGAACCAGCAAGGGACAACGAAACAAGCCAGGAATATATACACAGAGACACTAATGACAGACGAGACACAGCTGGAGAGTGCAGGGTGATTACACACAGACAGGAAGTAAAGCTAAACAAGACACGAGGGCAAAGAACTTTACAAAATAAAACAGGAAGTGGGAAAACACATAGACCATGACACCATCTGCTGAATGGATTGGCCCAACATTTCGCACAGACATTGATTATATATCCTGATGACCTCGAGGGCCAGCAGCAGGTTGATATTTCCGGTTTTGAGTGAACAACTATTAGACAGATTGCCATTAATTTCCGTATTAAATAGTTAAAAGTTTCCCACAGGATGAATTGTAATAACTTTGGTGATTGCCTAACTATTTAACACCACGGTCAGGTCAAAGTTTAACTTCATCCAATACGTTTTTGACCAAAACTAATGACATTACCAATATTGCTTAGCTGTACTTTGTGTTTAATGCCAGTTAGCAATTGACGACACAATGACCAGCAAAGAAAATTATTTTGGTTAATAAATGGTGACAGGTTTGGTACGTCTGTTCCGGCTAAATGTTTGAATGCCATTACTGAACAGCTACTTTCCCACTGTTGTTTGTAAAATAATATGACTAAAATATCCACGAAATGTAATTCTGGTAATTTTAGAAGTCCTTTTCTATTACAACTACAGTTCTTTCTGACACAAAAGGGAGGAAGCTCGCAAGGATTGCTGAATGGATCATCATAACACCAAACTATCAAAGAAGTACTGCGTTGAATCGTTTCGGCACCACATCGGGAACAAGTGTGGATAAAGTAACGCTGTTTGCTGCCTTTTAAACATGCAAGTGCACTTTTATCTTTAAAATCAAAAGCACGAAATGTAAGCGACCTTTGCCATCAATAATGAGCTTAACAACGACCTGAAGCCTTTTTGATATTTTGCAATTGAATGTGTTTAAATGACTTTTCTATGGCTTCAAATATTATGGGTTTATTTGTAAACATTTCAAAGATTGCATAAAAATGACACAACCGTTGAATGGAAATATAGCTAATAATGCCTTTTCCAGTGTGACAGCTTGAAGTGTTTTATATGGAAAGTCATACTCATAGTAGCCCGCATAATGGGACCTCCAGACCCCTTACAATCACATTGACTAGTGCGAAAGGTGCTTTAAGTGGGCGGATAATAAATGACTTGCTGAAGACATAAAGGCTTTGGGCTGGTGTCTAGATTTATGTTGTGATAATAGCTCGGATAACATGCTTTAAAAGTAATAGATGACCTGCTTGGAAGACATGTGTCATCAGAACTACTTCGCTCTATCTAATCAATGTACGGTGTGTATTTTGTCACTCCACATTTCTAATGTGATACACACACACGGTCGGTTCATGCTTGGCAGTGGTGAGCGGTGATATCCCGTCCAGTGCAGCTGGTGTGCAGCCTCTAGGCAGCCCTGTGCTCTGGGAGGGAAGCCTGGTTTGATTTTAGTCCAGGGCAAACCAGGACTTTCACATTCCTGCTTTTCAATTGGAATTAACGTATTTGTTACTGCCTGGGAGATGGATATAAATATATGCTTACATATGTGCATTTGGAGGAAAAGGCCCTGGAATAATGAAGTCTAAGGTGAGGTGCCGTTTTCCCTCAGGGCTAGCCAGTATAATATTACATGACACTTTTTTTTTTTCTTTCTCTCCCCTACTCATTCTCCTTGCTCCATCTTTAAGTGAGGCCTTTCCAAGCTGGAAAGTTCTGCCGCTGTTACATAAACTCCAGCTCGAACGGCTGCGGGGTCAGGGAAAAGGGAAGAAACGAGGGAGAAAAACAAGACAAAAGCTGAGTGTATTGTGAGAAAATGAGGCTCAAAGATAAAGAGGATCTGGAACGGGTAAAACCTCTATCATCAGGAACGTCTAAAAACTCCTCTTCATCAGATCCTGGTGAAAAGAGGAAGAACAAAAGAGCAGGAGGAAATTGGAAGCAGAGTGAAGGCAGCTTAGCAGCTCCCATCCAAAAAGCCTGGAAGAAAGAGAAGGAGGAAAAACTAAAAACAAGGCATTAAATGGCTCGGCGGCATCCAGGACTCCGGATGAAACCCTTGTGACGCCAGCCAGGTCCCTCCTGAGACAGAAAAGAGACTCAGCTTTGGACCAATTTAAACCTGACATGTCTTCCTGCTGAGAAGATGTTTTCCTTTGTTACCACAAATCCCATGTGACACTGGCGATCCAGGATTTTATTGAATGGGTTAGCTGGATCTGATCTATGCTTTAGTTTTTGAGCTTGCAGAGGTGTGTTTCACTAGTTTTGTTTCTCACTTAACCCTTCCTTCCAACACTCTCAAATAAAACTTCCAGAGGCCTTAAAAACTGCTCACTTTTCGTTGGTTGTGCTGTCCATGCTAGACGGTTGAGCAACGCATGAGTTATTAGATTTATAGGAAGTGCTCACGGGTTGTCGGCAAGTGGGTGATGATTCATATTATAAATGGCTTACAGATGCTGTAGCAGATCTCAATGGGTACATGATGGGAGAGGATACTATATCAAGTCATAATTACCCCTCAAAACCACTTCCATGTTTATTTACTGAGGTGTTTAAGCACATAAATCCCTCAAACAGCTAGAATCTCACTTTCAACGAAAAACACCAGGATGTGTTTTAGCAGACAAGTGAGTTATGGAACAACAACTCTCGTGTTCATGTGAGCATCTTTTCAGGGGCGGCAAAGAGACACGCTCAATAAATGAACCACCGCTTCACTGCCTGGGAACATTATTTAGTCTGTCAGGGATTTTTTTTTTAACCATGAACACACTTGTTTGCTGACTCACTGCATTCTCCTGTGAAAGTGTGCTGTCCATCCTGCTGTCAACTCCGCTCTTTCCACTGACCTGACACAAAACACACTCCGGAAACCTCTGGAAATCCCGGGTGAGTGCATCTCCAGTCAGCCCTTACCTCACCTGAGAGACAGCACGCTTCCCATCAGACGCAAGACATTCCCAAAAAAAAAAGGCTTGACTATCACACATCCTTTATTTGATTTAGAGACTGCTGGGCTTCCTTGAGCACATCAGCAAAACATTAACAAGAATAAGAAAATGGAAGAAAAAGAAAAAAAAAAGGAGGAGTGACAGAAACAATGAGCAAGAAAATAAGGTGGGAAAACTGACGGAAACAGTAGATGGAAATGGATGGAGTGGAGGCAGAAGAAAGGGATGCGGTATTCAATAAGCGCAGGTCAACATCAGGCTGTGCGCTGGGCTTTACTGTCACAGCGTGCCTTTCAACATTTGTTTCCCATAAGGGCCACATGGGAACGTTTAGCTGGCTTAAAGCATATCGCCGCACGTTGTCTCGGGCCCGTAACATTTGCTACTTGTTTTTCAGGTCTGTCTAAATAAGGTTTTCTGAAATATATAGGCAGTTGCAAGAAATATTAATAACGACATAAACTAAATAAAAATAGAAAATATAAACGACGTATGTCCAACTAATCCTGGACCTGTGTCCAAGATAATAAAAGTGATGTCCTTCTCCCCAGAGTGCATGTGTGGTTTAAACAACTATGAGGGAGAGAGAGAGGGGGGGGGGTTTACAATAGATATAAATAGCATCTTTGAAGCAATTCCTCACGGAGAGTCTTAAGTCTTAACAATAACTTCTTTTCTATTTGTTTTCTTTCTGCCACAACATCTGCAGCAAAGGGAATGGAAATCACAGATGGACAGGTTATGAGGAGTGAAGTCATAACATTGCGCTGGTTAGTTTGTAGTCTTCATACTTCCTTGTTTAATGGGTAGAACTGTAAAAACAATCAACACAGAACTCTCCCTCGACATATTGGTAGACTTTTAAATGGTGGGAGACAAAAAAAAGGCCTATTTGCCTGTTTGGATAAGGTCCTACTAGTGTGTATTAACACCTATTTGTGAGTGGTTGTAATAAATTCATCATGCACTCTGGCCTCCGTGTACAGTATGTGTGTTTGTCAAGTCAAATTCCTGGGCGCATATGGCAGAGTGATACAGGTTTTCACAAGTACACAAACCCAGCTGTCCGTCCATCCCCCAGGTACACGGCTCTAATTCTGCCAAGTCATTTACATTGAGCTTCTGCACAAAAACTATTTCCTGCCCGCTTTCCATCCAACATCCACATCACAGGCCTACAGGGTGCATAGATATGTGCATGTAATGTGTCGAGAGCTTGCCTAATGGCTCACCAGGCTTATTGCAAGCCGACTGCCGTCAGGGTGCTTCCACTTTCCACACTTCATCCTTTCAAATGAACACTACCCAGACAGGAGTGGGCAGATGCTTAAGATAGTAAATAACAGTATGAAATCCCATCCTAATACATCTTCCCTGGCATCATAAAGTACAAAGACTGCATATTGTCATAGTTTGTCTAATCTCAAGCCAAATCAAAGCTAGAGTCCATATATTGGCATCGGCCACTCTGCTCAACTACTGCGAATTGTCTGCTCTTCCCATATTCATAATCTGAAAATGAACCTTTTATTTATGTTTTCTGGCAGCTCTAGCCTTTACTCCCACAAATAAGGGAATGTTTTTTCTCCTGCAATGCCCACTTAAGCCTTATACTGGGAAAGATGGTGCCTACAGCTGAGGAACGTAATGCACACAGCAACCTCTGGTGGCGTTTTGGAGAATTTCATCTTAAGTGTTTGAATACTAAAATTGTAAAAGCAGAAATGGGTTCATGTAATAGCAGCTGTAAAATAGGATGTGTGGAGCCTGCAGGTTTTCAGCAGCTAATAGCTGACAGATTTCTCCAAAAGGAAATTCTTATCTGACAATCTCATCTTCAAAGTGCTTTCAGCCGACTGGTGAGTTTGGTACTAATGTTATTGTTCTGTTACACAATAAAAAAAAAAAAAGACAAATAATAAGAGAAACATGGCTAATGTTCTTGTGCTATCCAGGCCAGATTTCTGCTTCTAAAGCAAGACCAGGGATGTTTTGTGTGTGTGTGTGTGTGTGTGTGTGTGTGTATGCGTCTGTGTGAATGGGCGCCTGTGTTTTCAGTTATTGATGAGGTGTGCAGTGGGTCTAAATGAGAAGTTCTGCTACATTACTTCAGGGTGATGTAAAGCCATTCACAGGTGTGATTAAGAGAACCAAGCACTGGTGACACACACACACACACACACGGACGCATGCACACACACAGTGTGTGGTTGTGTGTGTGAAGTCTCTCCACTCTCACAAACACACGAGAACGGCATCATATTAAATATGTAGCTTTTATTTGACATATCCATCTACTTAAATTAATTAACATGCCATATAATTGGCAGCAATATAGTGTGATTTCTTAAAAAAGAAGAAAACAAACAACACAGATTGCGATGTAAGGCTTTCCAGACTTGCACCAAAGAAAACGGTCTATACAAATGAAAATTCTCTTTGAAGAAACAGGACAGATATTTTAACATTAAATGAAGAAAAAGTGACATTTCATGAGGGATGGAGACAGATAAATGATCAGAGGCATTCTCAACAGCAACAACTATCATTTAGGCCCGGTCCTACAAAAACCGTCCCCTCAAACTGGAGCACAGATCAGTGCCAAGGAATTGTTTCTCGAGATATACCACTCATCTTGATGTTTTGAGTTCAGTTCATTCATCCTCTGATGGTGTTCCGTGTATTACTCAGTCCTCCCTAAATGAGACACAAGAAGTTGAGGGAAGGATCTTTCTTTTTGCTCCCTTTACTCGTCTCCTGCTGGGAGATTTTCTTCGATCCTCTTGATAAACTTCATGCGGATTTCTGTCACATTGTCCCCTCTCAGAGTGTCCTGAGCAAATTTTACATCCACGGCCATCTGGACCTAAATCAGATAAATAACCGGTTACATTTCTATGCAAAAACTTGTTTTCCTATTGGTGAAATTGTTGCACAAAATCTGCACAGAAAATCTATTAGGGCTGCAACTAACTATTATTTTCATTATCTATTCATCTTCCCATTCATTTCTAGATCAATGGATTTATTGTTCGGTCTATAAAATGTCAGAAAAAAGTGGAAAATGTCCATCCCAGTTTCTCAAAGTCCAAGGTCTCTGCCATTTTTGCATGAAAAATAATCGATTATCAAGGTAGTTGCAGATACATTTTTTGTCGAATGTCTAATTGTTTCAGATCTATAATCTATGTGCTAGTCTATTCTACGACAACAATCAATTTACCTGAAGTGTTGTTTATGTATATATATATATATATATATATATATAAAGTATAGTGAGTATGTGGACCTTACCATCTCTAAGGCTCCTCTGAGGACTCCACACAGCAGGTTGGAGTAGACCAGCGTGCTGTGGTTATCCGGCAGCTCCACAAAGTCTACCAGCGGGTTGTTCTCAAGGATGAGGGAGAACTCATCTCCTGCCGGGCTCCAGTTGGACACACTGGGGGTGGTTCCCAGATACATCTTAAATGCAACCTAACCACAACACGACGAGGAGTGGATAAAAAAAAAAAAGAAAAGCATGAAGGATTACTCAATTGAAAGCAGTAATGACATTAACACACACACACCTGATATCTGATAACTGTCTGTTGCTCCTTTTCTTCTGCAGCACTTTGTTACTGTGATGTGACGGCATGCTTTCTCATGCATGCGCAAATAAAAGTTTGCTCACGCTAATGAAATTGCAGTCACACCAATGAAAATATTCACTGGCACTGAACAGATTTTCCTTCCTTCCTTCTTTCTTTTTTTTTCTTCATAACCAAAACGGTCCAACTTTGCCATACAACAAAAGTATTTTTTGAAACACTGAAAAAATAATATTAGTGAATAGCACCACAACTTAAGTGGTGTGATGAAGTGTTGCCTTAAAAAAAATTAGAAAATCTGTTGTTTTTTTTTGAAACAGACCTCCATATACATTTCACTGTCGAATGACTGAGGTGGTTGCAGAGTTTAGCGAGAGGTCACATGATATCCGCAGGCAAGGCTATCACTGCACGTTCCAAACCGCTGTCCCTCACTGGTCCTCCATTTACAGACATGACCCTCCTCTACATGCCCAAGAGCCAGTTCCCTGAGCTAGTGTGGGATTACATCTGTGGAAAAACTTCCCTTAATAGGCAGCAGTAACACCTTCAAAACAGCTGGAGAGCTGAACACACAGTCAGGCCACAGAGAAGCTTTCAAGGTTTGCCTGCATCTTTCTGGTTGTCAGCCATAAAGCGAGTCTGACTTTTGCAACGCGAGACATGGATATGTTACAAATCACAGGCCGGGGTAAATACAGAGAGAAAGATTGAAGTACAACAGTAATATGATCAGCCAGGTGATTCAGTAGAGACTACTGACTCCTTTCAACAGAGACTTTAATATGTACTATAGTTGATTTAGAGCTTTACTACGAGTGCCTGGACAGTGAAGCAGAGAAGGGGTATCACTGACTGTGCATCACCTTTCTGAGGGATGAGATTAAATTTCATTCCAAATGTAAGTAAATCCTCACCTTCTCAATATCAAACTCACTATTGCGCAAAGAGCAGAGAAGAATGTGATCTTGGCCTAAAGTTTAGAAGAATGCAGACTGGGACTTTAAGTTTTTAGGATCTGCTCAGTCCCAATCATCAGTTTTCTCCAACCCCTCCCAACATCCATTCCTTCTTTACTTCGTCGATTGTTAGTCTCATCGCTCTCTTTTTTTCTGTAGTCCCTCCTTCCCCTTTTCCCTGCCTCCATCTTTGGGACAAGTTCACGGTCACGCTCCAATTGGCCTGGAAAAGACCAATTACCTTAGCGATGACATCGGCAGTTTCTCGGAAATCCTGACACCTGCCGATGCTGGAACGCGCCAGGAAGTCCTCGATCAGACGCACTCCGATGTTATAACCCCTAAGAAAGGGAGAAAGACAGAGAGATAAACGAGAGATATGAAGAAATGTTTCCTTCTTCATAGTACAGAAGACAGTTCCAAAAGCTCTAAAACATTGTTGGGCAATACACTTGATAAAAAGGTCAAGTCAACTTATCCCAATTACAGAATCGAGAGCCAACTGATGCATCCCGATCCTAACATGGACTGCCTCTGACCAGTTGGCAGAGTGGGCAGTGGAGGCTCATTGCCTTCTAAGGCCAGGTAAGACAAACCTTATCATGACTTAGCTCGAAGAGAGCTTAGGGTTGACGCACAACCAAAAAGGAAAGTACATCCAGTCCAAAACCCTGTCAGCGTGACAGGATGTTTCACATTTTTAAGTTTTAAACCCATCGATTTTTCTTAATCTTATTTTGTGGGAGAACAGCGTCCAGCATTGCCTTCCAGATATTTTTCTCTCTCTTCAAAACACATATCAGTATTGTCTTCCTCAAACGTCCTGTAACTTTTAAAACGAATACAAGATCAGAGGGAGACGTCTGACACAGAAGTGTGAAAAACAAAACCTGATTATGTCATCTCTCCGCTCTACTTTGTGTCTATGCATATTATGAATAGAGGCCAGGAGAATGTGTCAGAGCAGTGTGAATGTGCGATTTAAAGGGAGACACATACAAGAGGCCAGGAAAAAAAAATCGCTTTTCTTTAGTTGGTTAACAAGAAAACAATAAACTTTAACATGTTGAAGCAAAGCAACTTAGTTTATGTACTCAGAAAGAAAAGTTATATCTTGTAATAGTTAATGTGCAATATGATCAGTACTGTATGTTACTTTGGTATTGGCATGGTGTGGTATTTTCTGTATATTTGAAGGTGGTATGTGATGTATACTGTGAAGCCTTGCTGTAACATAATGTACCAATAACAAACAGCTTAGTCATTAAAGTGAATTGCGCTGACATACACAAATAACTGCTAAAAGACAAGCCTATAGCTAGTGCTAATAATGATGTATAAAAATATAAAGGTGAGATGAAAACAGAATACGTGTTAAACAAACAGCCCATGCACTTAATAAAACAAAATAAATGATGTGGTAAGAAAATAAAATGTTATATGTGTAAAATCACTCTTATAAATTCATTGTGTTACTTTGTTTCACACCAGCAAGTCTTCCAAACTTGCTTGGCATCTATACTATTTGTAAACTACAGTTACAGA
>CALSBV010012213.1:5620552-5650603 GCA_943590825.1 Bovichtus diacanthus
TGTGTATTGTGTGATGTGTACTTCATTGTATTTCCATATTTCTAGTGTATTTTTATTTTATGATGCTGAAAGTTGCATATTGTAATTACACTGTATATGTAAAAGCCCAACTAGTGAAAATAATTAAAAATGAGCATTAGCTATATATTCTCTGTAAAGCACTTTAGTTTCATGCTCTGTATTAGAACTATGTTAAAGTGCGTCCTCCCTGTCAAATAAAAGAAAGTTAATGACAGTCCGATGGGGATACTTACATCTTGTCCAGTTGTTTATTGACTTCCTCGTCATTCTCGTAGTCTTTACAGAGCTGGGTGACCAGGGCTCCATAAGTCAGGGTGAACAGCTCAGAGTTCTACGACAGAAAAAATAAGATCATCATGTTATTTGTGCTGCTAAAATTAAGCAAATCACGCTGGAATAGGGGCATCACAAATGTAATTAATAGAGTGTGGCAAACTAGTATGTGGTGTAAGAAGTAGGCTAAATTAGTATTTAAAATAAACAGGCTTCCTCCATTGTCCTTCAATGTGGAGAGAAATACAAATATATACAGAGCTAATTTCTGCACCAGGAAGTCAAGCTATGGACAGCGCCTGGTGCTGAAATGAAGTGTAATAGCAATAAAACAAAATAATAGTTTTAATAAATAATAAAAACACTTAACTTATACTTCATAATTAATAAACATACTGTATAATTTTTATTTATATTTATTCACACGGGTCAAGAATTGAGTCATCACTGCAACTGTAAAACTTAAACGTCAGCCCTGTTGACTGTGCTGAACAGGATTGCAGACCTATATGTATGTACGTATGTATGTATATATATATATATATATATATATACACATACATATGTATTTGGTGTAATCATATATTAGGTAAACAGGCTGGAAGGGGACCATGTACAGCTAACTTTACGGAGGCTAACTATTTAGCTTCTGTGCTACAACGAACAAACGTTACACTTCCTGTCAAAGCTAGTAATATTCAACAATGAATTAAATACTTATACAACTGGTTCAAACGCTTTACGTGTGTGTAGTCACAACTGTCAAACAAAGATACATGACTGACAAGTAATTTAGCTCGCAGAGTTTACAGACTGTGGACAGTTTTTATGTTAGCTATAGGCTACGGTTAGCATTTCGCTAGCTAGGTTAGCTAGGTTGGGCTGATGTTTAATCTGCGGGAGTCGCCTACCATCTTCTTGCTGTCTGTTGTTCGGTTGGATTGCCTGGACATTGTGGACAGTGTTACAGGCGTACACAGTTTGCGACTCGATATTAATCCTTTATTTATTTGATTCTGGCTTAGCAGTTATTTCCGTAATCACCAGCGTAGTCGCACACTTCCACCAATGTAAAGCGAGACAGATTAATCCATTAACTTCCGGTCGTACTGTAGACTAAATGATTTTTTGAGAAAACACTGAGTATTACAAAGTACTGATATAAAAGGAAACAAGATATATGAAAACAAAAAAACTCTTTTGTTACCATGTCCTTGCATATAGCTATATAGTTACCTTTTTTAACCACTCTTAATCACGTTACATACTTTATTCTGAAGATAAAATAAACTCATTTCCGGTACTGCTTCGGTAACCTTTACTAGCTTGGTCTCCAGTCAGCTGTCTCACCAACACTTTCTCGGCTATTTTCCTGTTGGCAGGTTGTTTTGTCGCCGCCCTGCGTCCTGGAGGGGAACAGAGGCCCACTACTTCTCAAAGACTTGCTATGATTGACCACAGGATGGCAGTATACAAAATCTATTGACAGTAAAGATACAGAAAACGACCTGGCTTTTTTCTTTATTCTAACATTATACACACAAAAAAAAACATATATAAAGTAGCGACTATTCATATAAAAATGTGTGTGTGTGTGTGTTTGTGTGTGCGTGCGTGCGTGCGTGTGTGTGTGTGTGAGAGAGAGAGAGAGGGAGAGAGAGAGAGAAAGAGAGGACGGTCAGAGAGCTGGAGGAGAGTTAGGTTAGAGATGCGATTTAAAGTCGACCTTACATTACATTTTTGAAGCTTAGCATTTATTTATTTTTTCAAGGTGTTTTCCTCCACGTTGTGTCTTGATTAGTATTAGTATTAGTTATTTGCGTAACCCGCATGCTGGTTGGCTGAGAGACAATCATCCCATCTTGGTGAAACTAACTCGCCCTGCTTCACAGCGAGGAGGAGGAGGAACGGAGCGTATCCTGCTCTGTACACACACTGCTTTAATTAATCAAATAAGAGGCTATTTGACAAAAGCCGGCAAGGACTGCAGGGGCTGTGGAGGAGCTGGACTAGTGCAATGATGACGGGCAGATCTGTGAAAGACGTTGACAGATACCAGGCTGTCCTCAACTCTTTACTGGCGCTGGAAGATAATAAATTCTGCGCTGACTGCGAATCAAAAGGTAGGTGATTGCCAACATTTGCCTGGCTGAACCTGCCCATGCCTGCAAATGGCCAGGGTATGACTCGACCCTCTTGCTCATTTACTACGCTAGGAAATGCGGCGTTGCATTCATCATTCCTCGACCAATTACCTCGTACTATGGCGCAAGACACGGGGCCACATCCTCACAAGGCTGGAGCATGGCATGCTGCTACATCATCCCAGCTGCCCCAAGTGATAGGCAATCTATAATAACTAGGTGGCCACAATAGATGAAGATTTGAATGAGGAATACCTCTCATCTAAGAAGGTTTTTGTTCATGATGAGAATTGGAGAACTATGTTACAGGAAGGAAATGAGTAAATGAGATCATTAGTGAACATTACTCCCACTGTTGGGACCTTTGCAAAACACCTGAGGCTCCCTTAACCCCCGTTTGAAAACGACAGGGGTAGCAGACATAGATAAAGACATAGAGACATCAGTTCTGACTTTGAGTAACCCTGAACATACTGTTCCTGCAGTCTGAGTGCAGGTGCGGCACATGGATGTCTAACTCTTAACAAAAGGGCAAAACAATATCCTAATATATAATTAAATCATAGGGAGGGTTTGTACATCTGTCGTCCTCAGTAATTACTTGTAGTGTAATAGTTACAGTGAATAAAGGAATTGGTTTTAGTGACGTCATGTCCCTCATGTTTTAAAAAGAAATGTTGGGATGTTTGTATCTGCAGTCGTTCTCAAAGGTATTAATGACGGTATTGTAGAAAGAGTTTGTAAGAATCACCACAGCCAGACACTCATGTCGTTTGCGTTTGTGCACCCTTCATACTTTTTGTAGCCTTGATGAGGCCTTGAACTGTCATCAGCTATTTGCTGAACCTGTTTCGCCACGCTGGTCGGTAAACATCGCTGTTTTTGGTCACAAATACGCTGAGTCGGAGACTGAATCAACAGACGTGTTGTCCAACATTTTGCCCTCATTTTGCTTTAGAATAAACTGTCAATAAGTTGATGATATCTTTGAATGTAAACTGCCACTATAGGTCCACACATTGGCAGATAAATGCACACAAAACCACTTCACAACCACACTTCCAAAAACCTCAGGTGTCATTAAACAACTCTCCTGTGTTGATTGACAGTCATCATATTTATTAGAACGTTACTTGTTTTCTCGCGAGTTATGTCAGGTTTTACAGGAAACTTAAAAAAAGAAATATTCGGTGCTGATACACTGTTTTAGTATTAGCCCATTGGATATCTATATACGTCCTATGCTAGATTGAAACTGGTTGTGATGTAACTCAGCGCCACTGTTGCTGTTGGCCTCTCCATACCATGTCGATGAACAGGGAAGCTGCGTGTCACGTTTCCACTTCCACATAGCTGCCACTGCTCCCACCTCTGTCGTAAATTCTCAAGTGAAGGCCCGGAATGTATGTAAATCACTGCGGGCTGTCACGCCGGGGAAAACCCTTGAGGTTCCTCATGAGAACTTTATGAATGATATGATTAAGCTGGTTCTCATATTTAACTGGGATTAAGCCGTGTTCGGTAGTGCTGCATTTGGATCTGTGTTTGTTTGCTTCACAGACACAGAGATAGACAAACAGACAAATGGACATGCAAACAACCGCAGAGAAATGTGATGTGTACAAAAGCACACGGAGAGTCAAAATCAATACGTTTTTTCGTGTACCATGGCTGGTCATGACAGGGGGAGACATATTTGATGTTTTATGCAAACAGGTGTAGACGGGAACACTCAGACATACAGACTTTTGACCTCCAGTAATTGAGCTAACCTTAGTCGCAATGCTCCCACTCAGTTTGTGCTTGTTGTTCAATTCGGCCTTCACTATCTGGGTGTTTGTTCAGTGTCTCTCTTTATATTTCTTAATCTCTGTCTGCCTCCGTGTCTCTTCACAATGCTGAATCTGTATCACTTTCAGAAGAGCTGCCGAATGCAGGTAAAAAGAATCCAGGATGCTGATGATGGGTTCACAAATATTTCATAAGAAACACTAAATGTGTCAGGTGGCTTTTTCTTTGGAATGTAACCTTACGTAACATGGACTAACATCATTACACTAATAGTAATTAATAATAGTCTACAATTAACCCCAATGACAAAGTTTTAGCTAAAGAAAGTCAAAAAGTAAATTCCTCAGTGACATTCTTAACTACACCTTCTTTGTTTGCTCTGTTTTGTCTGTTTTCTTGCTTAATTTTCCTGTTAAAACACAAAAATCCTTCCCCATTTGAGGTGAAATGAAGTTTCATCAAACCTTGCTTACACACACACACACACACACACACACAAACACACACATGCAGTACATTCACAGTACATAGATAATGGTAAGATGTGTACAGTACTTTGTTGAGAGGACATGTGATGCCAAGGTCTTATACGTCAGCAGGACACGGTGAATGCTTCGTTTTACAAAATAAGGTCGTGTTCCAGCGCATATGGCCTTTAGATGGTCTTTTAAAAAAAAAAAGATATAAATAGGACTGCAGACGCCGTTAGACTTCAGGCAAAGACACTTGTGACTGTTCAGAAGTAAATATAAAAAAAGCACGCTGTGATCAGGCAGTTGCAGCTTAACTAAATGACTTGTTCTAAGACAGTAGACAAAGGCAGAGGAAAACAAACGATAAGGCATCATTTTCTGGACCATGTGAAGAGAGAAAAAGTAAAGACGTTCAGGTTTGATTGTTGTCGTCATTGATTTGATATCTGTCACATCTGTTTTTCTTTGCTCGCACACTCAAACACGCGTTCATCAGTCATGCCTGTGCATTGCTTCTTTGATGGGCGTGACTTCACTGGGAAACAGGCTGGTCCAATTAGACTGCAGATGAGATTAGGGGTTAGCGGAGAAAATAGCAACAACACACACACACACACACACACACACACACACACATACACACACACATGAAGCTCTGGCTTTAATTTGAAGAAAAGTGAAATTTCCTCCGCTCTGGTGGCCTTTTACTGTAATCTAAAACGTGTTTTCTGTCAAGTATGGGGGAAAAAAGTCTTCTGCATTTATTATTTAACCATGTAATAACACATGGGGGATTGAAAGGTCACACATCACTCTCTTTTCCCACCTTTTGTTTCACGTGACTTTGCCAATAAGCTGGCACCGTAATCGACCTGATTAGCAATTTCTTCTGATGTGCATTAGATGACAAGCACACGAAACCACACACGTGCGCACACACATGTCCACACCTTTAAAGCACATGTCCCCTCCCCTTCCTTCTCTCAGGCTTTCGACCATATGGAGATGAGGTTTGGTCTAACCTTGTTTACTTTGACATAGATCACTGTGCGTTTATCACCTCCCTCCCTCCGTGTGATTCCAGAGGAAGTGGCGAGATGTGCGGAGCCGAGTGTGTGCTTACACCAGCGCATGAAAACACACAAAAACACATTAACGATGCTATTAGATCCTCACTGTCAGCACTTACTATACAGACACTGCAGCAATTAAATCATACCTCTGCCTTTTTGACGGCAGTTTACTGCCCAACTTCCCGTCTCTATTTTCCTCTGTGCCGCATGACTTACTGTATTATTATTATTATTTTTATTTTTTATTACTTCTTCACAATGTGACACTTCTACTGTAAATCCTTAATCCTGCCAGGAAATAATGACGGGGGGAGAGAGGGTGAGGCAGGTGCATAATGTAGTCAACACTTCAACCTCTGGCTTCAGTCTCAAGGGTCTGTGTACGTGTGTGTGTGTACGTGTGTGTGAGTACGTGTGTGTGTGTACGTGACTGTGTGTGTGTGTGTGTGTTTGCATAAAAGCCTCCCTCCTTTATTGTCTCCATTGTACTTGTGTTTACGTACACACCGGGCCCCGGTTGCCGTGGAGATATCACCTGGTGATATCATTGCCACCACCACCTAACCCCCCCCTTCCCCTTTCACCCTTTAATCTCATCCAATGAGACGCCAACAGGGGTTCCCTTTGGAAGAAGGAGGTGATTGGCTTTTTTGTGTCCCCTGGCTGTCAAATAGTTCAGAGTCTCGCAGTAGCAAAGAGAGGGTGGCACAGTGGCAAGAGTCTACAGTATATTATATATATACTGTGTGTGTACACGGTCACAGGCAGGCTAACTAGGGGCCCCCTGGGCTGCTGGGTCCCTATTAGCACCCTCGATGCCCCCACGCTGTGCAGTGTGTACAATATTTCTGGAATATTACATGGTCCCAGCTGTGAGATATTTTGATTAAACTTTAGGAATGTTTAACATGCAGCATGGGTCTTAAAACTAGAGTTTGACACAGAGCCCCTCTATAAAACAGAGGCAGAATATGAGGTTATAGAGTAGGACCCCTTTAAAAGGATAGTTTGGATTGGGGTTGAATAAGGGACTTATCCACACTCAGTGTATTCCCTATATAGATGGCACCCCTCAGCCCCCCCAGTTTGGAGAATCAGATGAGCAGGTGAATCCGAACAAACTAAAGTCTCACAATAACACAAACTAACTAACCGACCGAGGCAGCGGTAGAAGAGTTACTCCCGTGTTCAGCGAGTTATAATTACAGTTTTTCTTCTCCAATGGAGTCTGGTGGCTTTGAAAAGAGCATAAATAAGGACTTCAGTTCCCCGTCAGACAGAGCTGTCTGAAGGCAAGGCAAAGATAATATTCTAATTATAGCGTACACTTATTATTATTTTTTAGAAGTGGGCCTTTTTTAGGTGGCTAAAATACATTTTGCTGTTTCCCCCCGTCCACAGCAGTACATTAATTGTTTCCCCATGCAGTAACTCCAGACTTTTTTACTTTAGCGGCGTCTATTCCCATATTCCCAAACAAAGTTACAAATTAATCAAATTACCAAATCCCCCTTTTGTGTCACCAGTAGTAGCTTTAAAGTGAAAAATAGAGTCTTATATAGAGTACTGTGGGTAGTGTTTTTGTTGAAGGCGGGCATGGCCTCGATTTATCCCCCATCTTTATATATTACAGTGAATGTTATAATAAAATGTTTGTATAGATTACAAAGTTCTCTAACAGCATATTCAGTTCAAGAACACTGTAACTTTTACCACTTTAACATATAGAATCATAGAAATAATAATCATATTAGCTTAAGAGAGTATAATAACAATAATATCAATAATGGGATAAACTGAAGCAAAAAATCAAGTCTAAAGATTTGTTTTAAGAAGAATCTAAAGCTTACAGTGACGAGGTGTCTTACTCATCGCTTGGTGCATAACCCGTTCAAACCTCAATGACTCACCTGCAGGTTCACAGTGGTGACACTTGCATTGAAACACAGATGGTGGTTGTGTATTAGTAAATTATCAATAGGGGTCCATCTGCTTAGCTCAGACTGGGTCACTTGTTGGCCTCAGGGTTTCTGGATTGGTTTAGATGCTGAGGGGCGTTAGGATGGGACACGTGTGTGTATAGATGAGTGTGTGTTCGTGTGGCGGCGTAGGAGGGCGTAGGATTCACAGATGACTGAGGCTCTGTGGGATTGACTGGATGCGAGCGGGGAGGATGTTATCCTTGTGGGATATAGGCTAATGAGCCATATGCACCTGCGTGTGTGTGGGTGTTTTTCACGAATACATATGTTTATGTGTGACATTTGCACTCATGTATGTCACCATTAGTGTGTGTCTGGAAAGCACCGCCTCGGAGTCGGAAAGAAGATGTTCATATTATGTGTTTGTTTGTATGATTCTGTTGTTTGGTTTATTCGACATTATGAGATAAATGGCGTGAAACACAGCGAAAAAAACTATCAAGGATGACACAATAAAGTATAATGCAAGTTATTTCCATAGTGGTCCTGGGTAGCAAGGATTGGTGGGTAATATACTATCAAACATATCAACACAATGTCCTATTGCTGGCCCCGCAGAACCGAAATGAACATGTAGAGGTGTTGGTGTTTGAGATACTTGGGGGCTCTTCTGTTATAAACCACCACGCTGAGTTAAACTGTCGGCATTGCTTGTTTTCCCAGACTTTTAAAGGCATGTGCAGATTGAGTAGTAGAAGCAAATAAGCAGCAGGAGAATTAGGTCTCGAATTTGCTTATCAATTAAATTAGCTGAGCTAGTCAAAAGCCTTGTTCTGTTGTTCACTTCCCTTCTCTTCTTGTTATGCTCAAACCAGATTACTGTCGAAGAAACGCACAAGCGGGAAAAAAATCGGATAACCTAAGGCAGGGGTCCCCAACCACCACCATTTTTTTTGTGTTGGTAATATTTATTGTAAAAACTTTTATGTATTGTATTATATTATGTATACTACATTGTAATAATGACATAAATAAAGAGAATAATATAAAATGGAATAATTACATTTACATTATACTGTATATGTAATAATTTAATTATATGTTTTGCACTTTATTGTGCGTTTTGTTATGCCTGCCCCCCGCCCCCCGGTCCGTAGAAAAAAATTGTCTTGCATGACACCGTTCCGTGGTACAAAAAGGTTGGGGACCGCTGATCTAAGGAATTACTGTGTGTCCGCCTGTGTGTGATTGTTAATGCATCATAATTTGTTTTGTTCTATTTCCATATTTAAGATGATTAATATCCTCACCAGTTTGATGAATGAGAGAAATACTTCCCAGTTTTGGTTATTTATTCACATTTATTTCCACAGATGGTATGAAAATCTATTAGCAGGCTCTCGAAACTTGCTTGAGATGTATAATCCATCAGCGTGAACATTAAGCCGTGTATTATTACATTGTGCAAGTTACATTGTCATTATGAGGTATTGAAGTTCACTGTATCAATTTCCAGTTTTACCACAGAATGTAACATTGACCAAAATGTATGCACATGTGACATTTACTGTGGTGGATTACACAAGTCAAGTCAACTTCATTTATACAGCCAAGAGCTCGATAACTCCACACTACATGGAAAAACATTAATGGGAATCAATGGAGATGAGGTTGAAAAAATGCATTAAAAATCAGAAGAAGTCAATAAAAATGTAAATTACACACATAAAATGTGCATTTCCACTGGCCCTTTGAATTTAACATTGTATGTAAGGAAAGGATTAAAGTTACTGGAGGCAGAAACATTGAAGGTGAGAGATTACAAAATTAATGTCGTCAGTAAAAGGTCCACACAATGTTGCAATACGGATACATGTGTGTGTGGGTGAGTGACAGAGAGGTTCATTATAGATCTCTGTTTGCACTCGCCCGCTGCTCGTCATACCCCCTGTACATCCCAGCAGGCCATCAAACAGCTAAAGTCCACCATTTGATGACTATAAAAATCCCCTCTTGTGTGTCTCTGTCTTTGGCTCTCGCCCCGGCTCTGCCTTCTCCTCCCTTGATGTGCTTCAAGCTGCATGTTTGACAACCCCAACCACACTCATTTGATGCCAGGACGATTCATCAAGCCGCTATTCAAGCCCTCTACTTTTGGATACTTTGCCCAATAAAAAACTGTGGACAGATTTATTTGTCAAACCTGGAGTATTTAATTATACCTCAAAAGAAGGTGTTGGCATTTGTTCTTTTATTACGAAAAGAAAAGAGGAAGTTTACTCACCGCTCTTACTCAACTGTGGAGGAATGTACATTACAATGCAAACCCTGTAACACAGAACATCTGATTTGTGGAGATTGTCCAAACCTTTCCTTCCTTTTTTTAGAAGTCTATTTTCCTCCTACTCTCTCCCTACTATATCTGTTCAAAGTACCCGGAGGTGTGCTTTGTTGCTGGACAGACAAGCTGTATATGAGTTCTTACTCAATCACTACATTGATTAGAACCAAAGAGGCTACTGTGGTGCAGTGTGCAGGTGTGATTCTTCTATTCTTTAAATAACTAGCCTCCAAACACCCATAATACCCTGTTGTAAGCAGATTACAATGGTAATCCACCACTGGACACATGGACACAACAGTTTGGAGAGAAGGTTATGGCAAAGTGCAATTCCATGGCAGTCCATCCAATAGTTTCTGGGACTTTTCAGTCAAAACTACAAATGTCAACCTCTTGGTGGCGCTAGAGAGAGAGAGAAAAATCAAGGATACATCGTCTATGAACTATGAATAGATTTACCAAAATTCTATGGCAGCCCATCAAATAGTTGTTGAGCTATTTCACTAGAAAACCCAAAATGTCAAACTCATACTGGCACTAGGGGAAAAAGGCAGGGGATCATCGAAGTCAATAGGATTCATCCTCTGGGCACCATGGATATTTGAACCAAACCCACTAGCTGTTGAGATATTTCAGTCTGGACCAAAGCAGCGGGCCAACAGACCAACATTAACACCCCTAGAGCTATGCCACTAGCCTGGCTAAAAAGAGATAAAAAGTCAATACAAAATACAAAAAAAAAAAAAAAAGCCACAGTGGCAGCAATTGGTAGGAACCCCCAGGAAGTGAGGGTGGAGAATGTAATAGAAAGGAAGAATAAGAACTGTGAGCGAGAGATATGGACGGACAGGGGAGAGGCGGAGCGAGGCAGCGGTGGTGAATGAGAGAGATAAGAAATGGCGGCCAGGACACAGAGGAGCGTTAGAATAAGGATGAGCGGGACAAACTAATTCCAGCGTGCAGGGAGTTCAACACAATTGACAATCTCTCTCTTTCTCTCTGTCAGTGCCAATGTTTACAGCGGTTAAGCAGGCTTTGCAGAGTAATTCTGCTGTGATTAGCCGGCGTGACAGCTAATGCTGCAGCCAGACGGTCAGGGTGATGGACCTACTTTGTCTGTCTGGTGACCCTCTGTTGTTGCTTGCTCTCTGTACTTTTGTTTGCAATGTTGGCCCCTTGACGTCTTTCCTTTTCCTAATTTGAACATGTTGCCTGAAAAACAAGGCAGCCCAGAAACACACGAACATGCAGAGCCCGTGTCATGATAGCATTTTAATGATTCAAACAGAATAACCCTTTTAGCCTTCATAGTTCAGGATGCAACCAAGACGAGAAGCTATTATTTGTCTCCGTACCCAGACACAGTGTTTCCGCAGCTGCCGTGAAGAGGAAGATTTTGCATGTTTTCTATTCTTAAACTCAACTTCCTCTTTCATTTGCATCGAATGGCCTTTCTCCAACACCGCACAGTGACTTTGCGCGACAGGAGAGGCCAATGGAAAATCCAAATTGAAAGCTGCTCTTCCATCTAGTGGTGTAAAGGCCACAGTGCATCAACTTGAAGCAAGGTTGCAAGCAAGGACTCATAACGCCGATGAGCGGAGAGGCAGAGGGTGGTTGGGTTCAGCCAACTAGAGTGAGCAAAGGGAGGGGGAGCGGGGAGGGATGGAGGAAAGAGAGGAGGAGGAGGGGCAAGAAGAGAGAGAGAGAGATGTAAGGAGAGACGGGGAGAGAAGCAGCAGTATTCTCTTTGAAGCTGACTGTATTCTCTGAAGAGGACGGTTGCATAATTTCAGCAGGAAAAATAGCCTGACGGTGTTATTTTTATTTCCCCCCCCCCCCTGCCCCCCTTTCATAGTTTTTTGGATCCCTGACAGCGAAGCACACACATCATGATATAAAGCTTAAACCTAGAAAAACATGCGGGTGAACGTCGGGCACAGAGCACTCAAATGTAACCATTAAGATAGATATGGCAGCAAGATGGAAAGTGTCCCACTCAGATAACCACGCACCCACACACACAGGCTCATGACCATATGAGTAATCATCCCTGCAGGTATCCAGTGTGTGTGTGTGTGTGTGTGTGTGTGTGTGTGCGTGCGTGTTACTTTCTACTCCCCCTCCCTCCTCTCAGTCTCAGTTATGTAGGCTAACTCTCCTATTGGATCATATTATGTGTCAGGACACCTCATGACTTACACTGGATTAGCTGCGTTCCCAGCTGAATTCAAACTCATTATTGAATTTCAGGCTCGTCTCTCTATAATTGGACAAAAATTAATCAGAGTTTCTCTAATCATTCTTCATCCAATCCTCTCGTTTGCTTACTCTACCTGTCTGTTACACTCCTACACTCACCCTCCATCTCTTTTCTTAGCTTTTGGTTTGCCGCCCAATTATTTTATCCGCTCGTCTGCCCTAAATATTGAACAATACCTTCCTCTCCTCTGCCAGGTCCAAGATGGGCGTCCTGGAATTTGGGCATCTTCATTTGCATCCGTTGTGCTGGTATCCATCGAAACCTGGGGGTCCACATCTCCAAGGTCAAGTCTGTCAATCTGGACCAGTGGACACAGGAGCAGGTCCAGGTCAGAGGTCACACGACAGATGCAAACATCAAGACGTTTTATACATGTTAAAGTGTGACATACAGTACATGCGCTTTTCTCGCGCGCCTCCGCGTCTCTGACCGACGCACAAGGCACCCACTTGCGTCTGTATGAGACACAACGGACATTCAACTAACTTTCTAAACTAAGACGCTCAGAGTAAGTAAGATATAACAGAATAAAAGAAGAATTGAAGAACATATCAAATATGTTGGTTACATCCCACAATGACAACAGGGGTAAACTGGGGTACTGCACTATAGTTCTAGGGTGGTAAGCTCGTAGAAAAGAGGCACAAATCTAGTAATATTAAGGGACGTGTCAACGTGGCACAGTAACATACTCATATGGTAGGGGACATTACAGGTTAAATGTTAGTCCACTGCATAGGCAATACAAGCTTTGGATAGACGATGTAGGTGCTATTACTTATAAGTACAATAAAAACAAATGCCTTTTAGCCTTTGCTCGTGGCAGTGTTTTGGTAAGATGCCCAAACAGAAAAGCTGCTATAGTGATATAGTTGTTATAAAGGAGAACCCTGGCCAGCTTATATGACCTAATCAGTATAAATGATTCTTTCTTTTCCCTAAATTTTTACTTTCTTGTTTCCCATAGTCTGCATTTAGAATTTGGTTTATTGCCAAGAAGGATTACACCTAATGTGATGTAAAATAAGAGCAAATATAGAAATGTTATAAAAATCACTGTAAAAACTATTCTTAAAAATATATGTAAATATACAAAAAAAAAAAGACATACAATAAGAATATGACTGTACTGTGAAATAAAATGTACAGTATGTCTGAATTAAAAGTGAAAGAGCTGTGCAGTTTAAAAAGTATTAGTATTGTTTTCTTCCTTCATTTAGTCGGTTATTTTATTGGTACTTGATTCACACAATAAGATTATATTGCGTAAACAGACCAACAATATTAAAACAAAACCTTGTGACCAGTTAATAAATATTTCGATTTGTGACAGCAGGATGAATAAGACATTTAGAATCGTGTCGACAGAATAAACAAATATTTCTGGCATGTTAAACGCTATACTTGTGCGCTCACACACAGTAGAGGAAGTACACACTTTCTCATCAGTATGCAGCTCGTCTTGTCTGGGTCTGATAGGCCAGACAGTCAGCGTTATGATTCCCAGTGTGATAATTTTTCTATAGTCAGCATTCTTTTTTTTCCTCTTTCCTCTAGATCAGCAATAAGAACTCACATCATTTTATAAGCAGGACTCTCCCACACACACAATAGTAATGGTACCTTATGTAGCTTGACTTTATTAGGCTGATTAACAATGTGATGATGTTCGCCGTGTTTTGGTGTCATCAGTGTGTTCAGGAGATGGGAAATGCCAAAGCCAAACGTCTCTACGAGGCTTTCTTACCCGAGTGCTTCCAGCGGCCCGAGACGGACCATTCTGCAGAGATGTTTATCAGGGACAAGTACGACAAGAAGAAGTACATTGATAAAGTCATTGACATCCAGATGCTCAGGGTGAGTCCGCAAACACACACACACACACAAAAACCTTGGGCTTGTGTGTCAGACAGGATCATTAGAAATAAACGGAATAACGCACTTTCTTGTCTCGTCTCTCTTTCTTTACCACCGTCGAATTACCCCTCGAGCGAGGCCATTCCACCTCGAGCGTCTGCTTGCCTAACAAAACCATTTGTTTTCTCTGCACAGAAAGAAAAGAGCTGCGACAATATACCCAAGGAACCGGTTGTGTTTGAAAAGATGAAATTGGTGAGTGCCGGCTGCAGCAGCACAGCGTTAATAAAGCCCTTCTATTGTTTGATTTTGAACATTTAGCGGATGCTCTTATGCTGAGTTAAATGAGGAGAGGAAAACAATTGGCTAAAGAAAGAGGCGAGAGTGTGTCAGTGTGTCAGTCAGTGAGGAGAAGGTGACCTGGGAGGAAGTACATCCTGAGTAGTGGAGGAATTGGGAGTAACTTTGCTGTTCTGACTGGAGAGGGAAGGTCATTGCACCACCAGGGAGTCTGGATTCAGGCTCATTCGTCAATGCAGACATATTGCATTACTTATATCGACTTTCTCCGTTGTGACAGAAAAAAGACGTCAGCCCCAAGACAGATTCCCAGTCCGTTACAGACCTGCTTGGATTAGGTATTGCAGCTCACACAGATGCACACACTAACACCCATTTACGGCATAGAGAGAAGAAAAAGACATAGTTGTAGAAATAGGTTATTCTTGAGTTGTGAATATTCTTGAATAATCCTAACCATGCTTCCATCTACCCTCCATTAGATGCGCCTGCTCCAAGTCCTGCAGTGTCTAATGGTGTAGGATGTATTTCAGACAGTAATGGGAGCCCAGCAGTGTCCAATCCAGCTCTGGCGCACTCTGCACTTGATCTCTTCAGCTCCCTGCCGGCACCATCCTCGGCTTCCTCTAGAAGAAACACAGTAACACACTGCACATACAGTACACTGCCTGCTATCCACTAAACCCTTAGGGTGGTTTTTAACTCTGATGTGTGTGAGCTGTTTGGTTTTTTGCAACAGTCCCTGTAAACATGCAAAACTGTACAATCAAATGCACACGTCTACCGTTTTCTAGACTAGACAAGAATATATTTCGTCCTAAATACGATGTGACCTTTAAGTTGTTACCGTCTGTATGGCGATATTAAAGTTCTATCTTTGTGAGTAAATGTTTGCACGGAAGTATTTGTACGTAACGTGTGCCATGTGGACACAAACAGTATTGCGCGCGGTGAGTAAGGGCAGCAGTCGGCATCGACGCAGACTCTCTGTTGGAGGGTTTTAAAACCCACTTCCACTCCCCGCTAATTGGTTTGGATTGACACTTAATATGGCGGACCCTCTATTCGACGTGTAAATGGAGTGGGCAGGGAGAGAGTCTTTCTCGAGGCCATCTGCCCGTTTTGTCACCCCTACTTGCATCCTAACACTGTTGACTTGTATCTCCAGCCTGTTTCCAGCTCGATGCCTCAGAGCAGAGTGACTGCTTCGGTGCCTGAAAACCTCAGTCTGTTCCTGGATCGGACACCAAAAGCAGAGGGGGGCACTGTCAAGAAACTGTCCAAGGACTCTATTCTCTCGCTGTACGCCTCCGCTCCCTCAGTGCACGCCAGCAGCATGTCTACTCACGGTGAGAGAGCTGGATGACCTTCTCTCAGATGTTGTTTTCTCCACGTGTCCTTAAGTCTTAATTAAGTGGTTGAGTTAGTTTTATTAAAGTGACGAGAGAATTTTACAAATTGCCAAAACGGCCGCTTTCTATTTGTGATTATTTTCAGCAGGCTTGTATATGAACCAAATGGGATACCCGACACACCCATACGGATCGTACCATTCTTTAGCCCAGGCAGGTGGAATGGGCAGCGCCATGATGACATCAAACATGGCCATGATGGGACAGCAACAGAGCGGCCTGATTGGAGTTCAACAGAACGGCATGATGGGACAGCAGAATGGCTTGATGGGTGCCCAGGGGGTCATGGCCCAGCCTAGTCGCGCTATGGCATCACCCTACATGACAGGGATGACCCCGGGGATGATGGGACAGCAGCAAAGCGGAATGATGGTGCAGCAGCAGAGTGGGATGATGGTACAGCAGCGGAGTGGGATGATGGGGCAGCAGCAGAATAGCACTATGGGACAGCAACAGAGTGGGATGATTGGGCAGCAGCAGAATAGCACTATGGGACAGCAACAGAGTGGGATGATCGGACAGCAGCAGGTTGGAGGTTTACCTCATCAGCAGGTGTACGGAGCGCAACATGCCCAGCAGCTACAGTGGAACATTACACAGGTGTGTGTGTGTGTGTGTGTGTATTTGTTCTGGATCATATGAATGTCCAAGGTAGCAAGCGTTCCGGTAATAACAAAATGTGCTTTGCGGCTTTCAGGTGAACCTCTGTAACACCAACGGCATGATGGGATACAGCAGTCAACAAATGGGAGCCTCGACAACTCAAAGCTCAGCGCACATGACAGCACATGTTTGGAAATGATCCTCTACAAGAGAAGTGATGTCACGCCAATAACCCACAAAAGAGAGGGGAACAGAGTTGTAGGAATCTGTGGATCAGACTCTCTGGGAGACATTTTGTAATGCAAGGGGGGAGGAGGAGGAGGGGGAGGAGGAGGAGGAGGAGGAGACAGGTGTGACGAAGAAAAAGGTTTGGGAAACCACTACTACCTCTCTTTCTCTCTCCTCTCTGCCCATGCTTCCTCTTCTCTTCCCATCCATGGCCATGTTTTGCATATTTCCATATTTGCCTTCAGAACACTTTGGTATGATGACCAATACAACAGGGTTCAGAGGTTCTAAGGTTAGGACCAGACATCGCTCTTTGTACCTAGCCTGTATGTACGAGTGTGTGCGCGCACATCTGCTGTGTGTGGCTGTCAACCAACTTCTTGACTTCAGAAAACAGTGGGAACTTTACTGTTTTTTTTTTGTTTTTTTTTACTTGATCAGAATCAGAAGAAAACGCAAAGCTTACCTAGCTTAACCTAATTGGTTGATGTGCTTGACGTTTATTGGGACAAGACGCAATTCCCTTAAAAGGATGGAGACATACCTTATTGCAAGGCTAAAAGTTTAGGCCAATATTTTTTTTACCTGTTGAATTAGTTTGCCATTTTGGGAAATGTGTTTATTTGGCTTTTTTTTATGCTGCGATTGAGATGAGAAGATCAATAGCACTGTGCGGCAAATATGAATATAATGCTGGTTACCTTATCTTAGCTTAGCATAAAGACTAGAGACAAAAAAAACCCCAGCCCGGCTCTATCCAAAGACTTTGACATTGTATGCATTAATCAAATGAGCTATAACATGTTAATCTGTGAGCTTTAGATGTGCTGGTAGGTAGATTTTGCTGCCTCTTGACGGAGACAGGCTAGCCGTTTCCACCTGTTTCCAGTCTTTGTGCTAAGCTAACTGGCTGTTGTCATTAGCTTCACATGTACCATACAGACGTGATCGTGGTCTATAACTCTTGGCAAGAAGGTGAATTAGTGTTCAGCTTATATCAAACCAAAACACCAAACTATTCTTTTAACCTAGCATTAACAATGTTTATCGACAAATAATTCACAACAGAATCCGACAATTAGCCGCAACTATATTTGCGGACGAAGGAGCAGCCACGAAGCTTTCAAGCGCACATGGGTTAAGATTTTAACGTTAGCGGACAAATCATTTTAAATGATATTACCCTTCTTGTTCGAGGAAAATCAAGCTAAGCTAGTCCACGCTAGCCTGTTATTTCATCACACCCTCAAGCTGCAAGTACAAGTTTAAATACTTAAGTTATATTCATTTGTACAACAATATTAAAATTTAAGTTAGTTTTTAGATCCTCACTGTCTCACACGTTAAAGCAGCTACACAAACCTACATCCCTTATTCATGATGTCTTCTACTCAATTTACAGAGGGCTTCTTTTAGAATCATTATCTAATCCCGACTTTAAGTGTCAAAAGTCCTAAACTGGATTTTTGGAGACCAAAGATCAACGCTAGCTTTATTATGGTTGTACAGTATTCCAATGCTTTGTGACATCTGTGTAGCCACTTAACTAGTGATAAGTAGAAAATACAATTCAGCAGTCCTTTAACAGTATGTTTGGTCAAACCTACCCGTTGAATGTTTGGGCATATCAATTCACTGTGCTATTTCCTCAAGACAGGGTGGGACACTTAAACAAAAAAAGTCACTTGCATGCATGTAAATGTTGAGGTAACGCTCACACACCTCAAGTTAATCTACCTTGTACAATAGAGGCCTCAAATAATGTTGAATGTCTGTATATAAGAGAGAAATAGAGAGAGAGAGAGAGGGGTGGGGGACAGAGACAAAAGACAACTCAAAAGGTACAGATCATGTTTCAGATTCTTCCACTGAATTGCATGAGAATGTTTATCCAGCTCTGATTGTAGGTACTATGTTTATCAAGATATCCGAATGAGTCTCTCTGAATGTTTCTCTCTACGTGTTGATCTGTCTTCGACCAAGAACAAACAAAATGTCTAAATGAATGTGCGTCTTGAATGTGTTTCATGACCGTACTGGACTCGTTTTAAATACGCACACCCCCCCCCCTGCCGGGGCGCGTTTGTTTTTGATATTCTACGACTATGTGAAGCAATGTACACTCGTGTCTTTGAATGTACTGTGGTCAACAGCGTCCTGTCCGTTTTTGGTGAATTGTTCAATTCCAACCAAGTTTTTAATGTCCTAACGTCGAATTAGGATCGATCTGTGAGCGGGCGGACCGATTTTCAGGTCACGCGGGGGCGTTTACAATGTGGCAAAACCGCATTGTGAAGCGAAAAGTGATTGTACGACCACAATCTGTCAACTGTCTTTGTTTTACTTAACCCTTAACCCCACAAGCCATCTGTGTCCGGATTTATCTGAAAACGTTTATGTTGGTTCTTATAAATGCATGAAGCCATTAGTGTAAATAATCTGTTTTTCCGTATTAGTTGCCACTTTGAATGTGAGGGGCAAGATCTTAAAGAGGAATAAATGAACATACTCTGGCATAACAAGTTTCTTATTAACTGCTCCCAATAAACGAGTAGTTCAGCCTTCCACCACTCACAAACTTGTCTATTCCTTCCAGTTATTTCCTTCAATGTTATCTCATTTGGTGGCAGTTGAGGCAACTGTGTGACAGCAGCAGTCACTTTCTCTGCGGAGAGCAATATCACCATAAGACAATGTGTCGTCCCTGCAGTGTAACAGCAGATCTGTCGGCTCGCGATGAGAAGTTTCTGAAAAAGCAGTAAAAATACATTCCTGTGGGCTACCTGAGCTTTCTCATTTTGATTATCTTTTCACTTTAGTTGCGCTTGTAATCAGTTCCTTCTTTTGTTTGGTATATTTTCTGTGAAATAAGAGCAAATAAAGGAATGTATCTTCTTATGTACTTGTCAATCAAGATATTATGTACTTTATTCTTTATCAGAATATCTCCCTACATTATGTCACTTAAACGAGATTGATGAACACGTACTGTGTTAGTTCTGCATTTTTTCTCACATGCTTTGCCCCTTCCGATTTAACAGTCGCTAACATTTGAGAATATGTAAACGATACTTTGTCTCTGTAAAAATATACAAAATAAATATTGTTTTGATTAAATTGTATACATTGTAGATATTTGAAATGTTTACAGTGTCAGTCCAACCCAAGCGCTGACATTCTGCTGGCTGTTTTAATGAGGCTTATGCATGAATTAAAGGCAGATAAATTAAAAAAATGTTTTTAACCTGGGACTGAATAGTTTAAAATACACACCTGACAAATGTTTGTGATTCAAATAAACTTTATTGACCTTGCGTCCAGATGTCAAAGGGCATGCAAATACAGGCTTCTGAATCCGAAATAGATTTTTTTCCCCTCCGTTTGATTCCATTTTCTTACAAAACTACGTGCACCTTAAGTAATCAATTCTGCAGCGTACAAACCACAAAAATACCAGTTTTACATTATCAAATACTGCACATAGAAAACATTTACAAAGCACAGGTATAAAATTACAGCTCCCTTTTTCCTTTTCATAAGCATCCTTTCATCAGACTGTCCGCTATGCTTTGCCCTTTAAAACGTACTCTGTGAACGCTCCTCGGTGGAAAGGTTAAGGCCGGTTAAGAAAAGACAACCGATCATCTAGCAACACCAGCAATCCAATTTAACTGCTTGTTCCATCTTGAGATTTGTTTGGAAGGCATCCATATGTGCTTGGCTCCATTAAGTCTAGTCAACACTGTTCAAAGATTCCCCTCCGTTTTTGGAAGTTCAAAATGTGCTTTGCTGGACTTGATAAGATGAAGGTTGTCCTGATAGTGGGGGAGAAGGGGGGGGGGGGGCTACAGTGGCCTTAATATAGTTTGACAGACAGCTAAAAAGGACAGAATGGCTACTCAGGAGACTTGTGCTGTGTTTACCGACATTTATAGACGTGGATGAAGACAAAACAATTTGCCCATCAGCTACGCAGTAAAGTCTGTTTTGCTCGTGCTGACAGCTGCTACATCAGCAAACAGACATTTGGAATGCATGCTTCGTTAGAAAATGAAAGTAAATTAAAAAACTCAACAAAAAAAAAAAAAAGATAATTGTTTCTCATGGCTATAATAAAATAGCAGTTATTCACAATGCAGTGCATGCTCTGTTGAGTCTAAATTGCTTCTAGTGCTTGAAAATGTGATCAGACTTCAAAATCGTATTCGTCATCGTTGTGGGATGATACAGATTCGGCCTGAGGTCGCCACAACCCAACTCCAAAGAGTGAGGAGCCGTGGAAGCTACAGCCAGTGGTTATTGCCAGAAGAAGTATTTCAGAAAGTGGAAGGTTAAGACCATGCTACTTTAAGATACAGCATTTTTTTTTTCTTCTTTTTTTTTTTTTTTTTTTTTTTTGCATCTCAATGAATTTCCTTTTGACATTGTACCGGGTCTAATTGACTTCCTCGTGTGTCGTTATCACACTTATTATCATCATAATCGTAGCATCATAAAGATTAAATACATGAAAATCATCAGAGTAACCATGCAGCGAACATTTTCCATGTTCAAAGTACAAAAATGATAACAATTCCATCCGCTTGATGGATAAATCGAGTTAACTGGTAAAATTGGTACAGGGGGGGGGGGGGGGGGGATAGCAATCCTTTCTGTTTAAAACCCATCGTGGCGATTTAAAAATAAATTAAAATGCATTTCGCCACGTAGAATTCATGCTTGTTTCAACCACAGAGCTGTTCTTTTAAAGTGAACACACAAAGAATAAGACATACAGTATACAGTACAGTAAAAGTCGGGGCTGCCTGAACCAATGCAGGCGAACTCCCTGGAAAGTCTTTAAAGAGACGGTATTTGCAAACAAGATGACAAAAAAATTACACCCGGTTCTGGTGTAAGGATTAAGAAATACATTCAGAAAACTATACATACGTATACACATATATAAGTTTGGTACAATATTTCAAGCAAAATACATTTGTCAAAACTTTCAGTTGTGTGCTACAATAGTGAAGCAATGTCTCCTACACAAAATAAGGCCATTGTAAACTGAACAAGCCCTCATTTTCTCGAAAAATCTCAAGGCAGGTATTTGCCTCTCTGACTCTCGCTCCTCCTCTGAATAATACCGCTCTCCTTACAAAAATAAAACACATTTCCGACATAGCACTCAAGACGATTCAGGTTGATTGAAGATACATTATAAAAGTTTTGCACACGATAAAGTTGGGATAGAGAATGCTCGATGTGGATTTTACAGAAAAGCAAGCAAGCAAGCGTATCATGGGTTTAACATTCCAAAGCATCCACAGCCTTTACATTCAAACCTCAGCTGAGCCAGATGCGCTCCAACTCAAGCTAATACTATCTTAACCTGTCTGAAACACAGTTTACCAAGCTCGTTACGCTCTGCGCTGTTTCCAATAAACTGCTTAAGTGTCCACAACGGACACTTTGATTAATCCAACGTTTGCCACCTGCTTGCATGCATCTACCTTCACATCTGCAAAAGTCCGAGACTCTCTTTCGACCCGCTTATACTCTGCCCTGCCATAGTTAACCCTGCTGCTCGTGAGGCTTTAACCTCTCTTTAAGCAACCTTTTTATACTCGCAGTGTCGAAAGTAAATCGAATGTGATGGGACAATCCATGTAAATCGTGTGATACGACAGTGTCAATGTTCATATCGGAAAAACCCTGATCCTTAAATTCTCCTCACCGTGGTCCACAACTCGAGTGAACAAGTGTTAACAAATATTTACACGTTTAAATCTCTCACTCACATCTTTCTGGTTACGCGTCATGCAGTTCAATAAATGCACCTCATTGGAGGACATACACCCAAACTACACTTTAAAGAAAGGCAATATTTCAACTTTCCTTTTTGGTTGCAGGAATCGAAAGATTTGGACAAATTTGGCAAAAGCTCCCTGTAGGATAATTATACATCACTTTGCGTCGTCTCTTTCTCTACTTTCAATCATTAGAACTGTTTGTAGGGCTTCTCAATATACAGCAAAGGTCCAAAGTAATGGAACTCATATAAATCCCATGGAAAAATATTAACAGTATTTTTAAAGATGTTACCAATGACTAAACATTCAGCAGGGATGTTAAATAGGTCTACACATTTCTTTTAGATTTTTTTTTAAATAACATTTCAATGAATTTTCTCTCTCAGCAACAAAGCTTTTTTTGTCCTCGCAAAAGGCGCGCACTGAAGAGAATGTGTGCAAATGCCAAGAGATTAATTCCTTATTTTTACATCATGCCAGCTGTCCACAAAAATAAAGAGATACAAATTAAAAATGTACACAAATTACTTCACATACATGACCATACAGTTACAGATCTAGCAAGGAATAGCTCCAAAAGGCTACAAATAAATTGGAACCCAGACCTTGATGGTTCTTCTGAAAAGGTTTTGTATACATGATGGGAGGTGTCAGAAAATAAAAATCCTCCTCCTCCCAAGAAATTCAAGAATGCCAGAGATCCCTTTATCCGAAGTCCAAAGAGCGTTGAAATGTGAATTCTGTTGGTCTGAGGTGCTGACGAGACAAAGTGCCTCGGTGTTTCCCTTTTTGCAGAATAACAGGAGTGAGCGACGCAGTTCTTAGCAGACGACAAAAGATATGGTGGTAATAAAAACTAAATTTGAGCTTGTAAACACGCACAAGCTACTAATAGCCTGTAACATCTCTCCTAACGCTACTAAAATACGTATCCATACACAAGGTTTGGTGTTGGTCCCAAGACAGACAGATTTAAAAGCATTCTGAACCACTGAAGAGAATGATGACATGTTCATCCTAAAGAAAACAGTAAACACCAGTAGCTCAGTTTGCCCTGCTACTCCTCTGCCATCGATGAAGAGTCAACCATTGCACGTTTAAATGAACAGCCGCCGGGTCTTTTTGTTTTTTCAAATGAAAATAAAAAATACTTCAAATACTAAGAACAAAGTGGAGTTGGTATGTGTGCAAGGTAAACATTACCCCCCGCAAAAACAAAAAAAAAACTTTAAATACATCAAATACACAAAAGCAAAAGTTTAGATTTTTTGGGACACGTCCTTATCGCTCAAGAACATACATTTTTAAGATTTTTAGAGCACTTTCACAACTCATAGTCCGTTTGGCTAGAAACTAATCTGGTTTGGTTTGGTTTCACGAGCAGACCAAATTAAAAAAAATGATTTACTGAGGGACGTGTACGAAGGAGCTTTTGTCTCGAGTGCTGCCACTTCTATGCAGGGTGAGTTTTTTCACTTTGACTAGAAACTGATCTGCGCACAAATCTCTTCTTCTCCAATTTATTTGTAATTACTTTATAAAGGTCACTGTTTTTGTGACCTTAATTTAGCACATTCTGCATGTTCTCTTCTCTTCGACAAACGCCCGTGCAGGCATCCCAGAATCCTGTGTTTCGGTGGACTTCCTGCAAACAGTTTGGATTAGTGTAGAATTCTGTTCTCACTGCAATCGAACCGCACTAGGGTTCACTTGCTAACAGTTCGAGACCACCTCTCGCTAGCGCTTTTTGGGAACGTTTTTTTTTTGGTCCGCACCAGAGCATAATTACCGATTTCACGAATGCTTAAACGAACCGCACAAGGGGTTTAACCGCACCAGAGTTCGATTAAAATGGACTAAATGTTAGCTTGTGAAAACGCCCACAAATGTACCTACTTACACTTTTGAGTAAGACAATGTTGTACCTCAAAATACATTATCAATATAATTGCTCAGAGTTAAGATGAAAATCATTGTCAGAACTGACCTGTTTCCGTTGTCCGAGTGGGCCTTTACACTGAGATTCAAAATACACTCGAGTTACATTTCCATGCTGGCATTCAATTAAAAGATTCACACTGCAGTGTGACCAAATCAAATTTAAATAAATAAACAGGTGGTCAACCAATTCAATCATAATACATATATTATCGTAAAGTGCCATCTTAAACACGAACACGCTGCCTGACTGGAAATATGAAGAGTGACATGTTACACCTGGAACGAGTAAAACTACCGTACATGGCAGGTTAACAATCAACCTGCTAGAAAAGTAACACTGGCATAAATAGTCAGTCATATCAAAAAGCAAAACAAATCTGGATCCAACACGTGTTTACACATTTACAACAGTTGTTTAGTTAGTGTGACGGAGAGGGGTGACCGAAGAGAAAGTAGGAGGGTTAAAGGTTAGTTGGTACCAGCTGTGTGTGTGTGTGTGTGTGTGTGTTTGCGTGTGAGAGACAGAGGCACGCTCGCCACCTTCCTACCTCCTTTATCAACAAGGAAGATTGTGGGAAAATGACATCAAAAGGGGGAAATCAACAGGAAGTTCAGACAAGTCTGGGTGCTGGTATACAGAGAGAGAGTGAGTGTGGCACCCCCTGGATGTGGAACACAAGACTAGAGCTGGACACATTTCCCAGAACGCTTTTGTGCCGAGTGCCCTGTGTGGTGCAACAGTCCTTTACTTTAAAGATGAAGGCAGGATCAGAAATGTTGTTCTTCAGCGAACGGGTAGCTGGCTGATTGATTTGTTCTCTTCTTCTGCAGATTGCGATGATAGCACTCCCCCTGTCACCAAAGCCCCACCCTTCTCCCTAACTCAGTGCAGTGCTCTTTTCTCAAGACGGATTGCGGGAAAAAAAAAAAAAAAAAAAAAAACACCACTATTCTCCGGTTACATTGGTCGAGGCAAGCTAAATAAAAATATTGAAGCGCTTTAAAATGTCTCTACAAAGGTTGCAAGCAAACATGCAGAATGCAGCCGGTACATACATGAACACAAATAAGTATTTAACTATCTATTTATATATATATATATGATATATGTATATCTATATATAAACTCTGCCCTGTGAAAATTATAGAATAGCAGTGTTGCTACCTCACATAATAGCCATTATGTGAATATCCAAGCCTGTTGCCCAGATATGTTTATGTGGCCTGCCGTTCTCAGCTCGTGTGTAGAATGTATGTTCTTTTTTTGCATTACATCTAAGTCATTGACTTTGCTACATATCCATACTTTATATTGTATACTAGTTCACC
This sequence comes from Bovichtus diacanthus, assembly GCA_943590825.1. NCBI lineage: Eukaryota > Metazoa > Chordata > Actinopteri > Perciformes > Bovichtidae > Bovichtus > Bovichtus diacanthus. Next base: position 5,646,319 of record CALSBV010012213.1, read on the forward strand.
TACGACTTATAGTAATAATAACAACAACAATTACAATTGCTTTGGTTTTAAAAAATAAAGTGGTCTTGTTTCTTAGTTTGGCATAGAGAGTTTAGAAACTGGCATCGGGATGGCCCTGGGATGAGTGGCGCCACAGAAATCTGGTACCTTGGAATGCAGAATTGCTGTGTCATGGCAGGAAATGTTGAAATGGGACGGTGAAAAAATGCTACATGTTCTGGTAAATTAAGTCGGATGCTTCAAGTCGGATTTGCTCGCGCTTTTCTCGACTAAAATACTGATCAGTGTGTGAGAATATGGACGGAGTGAAGAATATGGCAGCGTGTCAGTGTGTGGATGATCAGGTATTTGCACCTATATGTCAAACGTACCTTCCTGCACAGATGCACATGAGTATGCGTGTGTGTGTGTGTGTGTGTGTGTGTGTGTGTGTCTACCTGTCTTGCACTTCGAATACAGTCGTTGTGTATATACAGTACGTGTGTCCGTGTCTGCATGACTCTGCCTGTGCCCGTGCATGTGGGTGTCTGCTGGGTGTGTTTAGGTGCACGAGGGGCTGGTGGCGCTCTCCAGGGAGGACTGGGAGAGGCGTCTGGTGAGGGGTCCGATGCTGGGATCTGCCAGAGAGGAGGTAGGGAACAGCTTGTACCAGCCGCTGACTGTGGCAGACAGGTCCAAGTCCTCAAGAAGGATCTGGGCCATTCCCATGAAGCACTTGTGGTCCATACGCCCGTAATCCCCCCACACTATTACCTAGAGGAGAGATGAGAATAAATTATACATATGCTAAGATTTCATTCTCCCACTGCCTCTCATAAATGGCTACTATAATAGAAAGAGGAGACGGCTGTGGGGCTATTCTCCCATCTCCTTACAGTCCTCCCAAATCTAGATACCAGAGTAATAATATAAGAGTTAAGGTGAACTTATTTTATGCCAATTTCTGTGACCAACATAATGGAGGAACCTTTGTGTGTCTAAGTTGGAAGGAGTGGTTGGTTGGGTTTTTCCTTTTCATTTTTTCTTCAGTCTTAACAACACAAATAGTGTTTATTAGTTTTGTATGTTCACTAATTATCTTTATATTTAAGATATTTTTGTATTCAGTCATACATCTTTAATGTCACAGATAATACTTATAAGTGCCCCCACTTATTTCTCTTCGAAAATTCAAAAATGTTGTAATGCACCACATACAAAAAGGTCCCGTTTCCTGTCCTTTAAAACCTACACTGATGAAAAGAAGTCTGTGTAATGGCTTTTACAGTAAAGTGAGGGAACAACTCTGTCAGTTGAGTTACATGAGTCCACCAGCTTCAAATGCAGTTTTGCATTATTTCCCAAATTTCTAGAAATAAGGTGAACGTCTTGAAACAGGGAAGAACAAGGCACACAACCCTGCTACAGAAAACATAATTAGACTTCAACCAGACAGGAAATTAAATTCTCTGTGACGCTAGGAGATTTTTAAACAGGTGAGAAAACATTTTAAAACCCATTAATATCTGAAATGACGGAAGGAATTACTAGTGTTGGGAGTAGTGGGGGAAAAGGACAGGAAGAAAGGGAGGAAATGAAATAATCTCCATACCTGTAGGACTTTGCTCTGAGGACTCTCATCAAACAACAGAGCCTGCTGGTAGGTGGGGTCCAGATTCTTCTTCACTACTTTGGTTTTCTTCTTCGCCAAGCATATGCCATTCTCCAGCACATACACCTTCACGTAGGTCGCTGCAGACAAAGCAACCAAATACAACACAGTGAAACTCCTACACGGGCACACGGCTTGGACAAAGGAGTCGAGCCAATAGAATTTAATGCTGTGGGTGAAGTTAGGTCAGAGTACCTGGAATGTTCTTGGAGCCTGGTTTGGGGGTCAACCTTCTGGCCTGGTTGACCTCCACCTCCAGCTGCCCTCCTCTGTCTACCATGCCTACATGGACATCCCCTGTGGAGGGAAAAACACCATCTCTAACAATCCAAGAACCAAAAAACTCAAAAGGCTGGCTTGGGTTGCAATGGCTGATATCTAACTGCAGAGGGCGACACAGAGCTGTGAATCCTACAACCACAATGGTGGAGCACAGTGCGCTGTTCTGTTGTTTTTCACAAGCAATGACCTTTGCATGAAAGATTTATACCTCATGCAGGAATAACTTCATCCGTGCTGAGTGAATACACTGGCATTGTGCAGTATTTTTAGACGCTGCTGTGCATCTCGCACGCAGTTTGTATGTTAGTATATTGCTGTAGATATTTTCATTTGATTCTCCGTCATCCTACAGTCCAACAGTATTTAGATACTCTTGTAACACAGCTTTAATTACCTGAGACCATGAGTGTCTGGTTGCTGATAAATTAAAAGTGATGCTGTGTTGGTATTGTTTCACAGACTTTAATCCTACATGAGGTCTCAGAAAGAATTGAACAATACTCGACGAGAAGGAGATGGATTGAACAGGAAAAGATGGCGTCGTTACTCTCGGCTTACCCATGGGGGGTGTAGCTAATGTTTGCCGGCCCACAATCTGAGCAGGTCCTAGTCCATCCAGAAAGTCACTGAACTGGCTCTCAGGCCCCAGGCGCGTGGTAGGGAAGACAAACCTGAGGGGGAAGAAACAGAAGAATATTGAAATGGATGGATGCAGCATATATGCTGATGAGGAACTGCGGCTTGGATACTCACGTTCCATCAGAGCTGTTTGAGTTGGTGCTGCCGTCGGTCGAGTCCTTGCTGCCCTGCCGTGTCACCCGGTTCCTCATCTCCACGGCGATGCCGGTCTCTGTGCTCCGTCGGATGGTGCTGCGAAGCTTCTTCGTCCCGCCGTCTGAAAAGCACAGAGGTCACAGCTCCAATTAAGTGCCCTTAATTCAGCAGGATAATCTACTTAGCGTAATAATCAGATGATGTTTTAGAGCTGTCTGATAAGTCAGTCAGATATTATCAGTGCTGCCTGTACAGTTAGGCACAACTAGATGTTATGAAAAGATCCCCGCATATCTCGATCTGCAGATGTTAAGAGCAGATGTGTCCTCAGGCGAGAAGTTCCCATCCCGTTTCCCGAATGATTTCTGAGTTATCGAGTTGATAAAAAAAAAAAAAAAAACCCCACTCAAAAACAGGCTGTGGATGGATGTTTCTGTCAAACCTTTTTATGTCTGTGAGACGGGCTGTACAAGAAATATCCACAATGTTTGATTGTTTAAAACTCACGAGAAATAAAGAGAGAGTCAGGTTTGCCTTGAGCACACCCAACTCCCTGCTATTTATTTTGAAGCAAGTTCACTCGGGCAAGAAGACAATCTCACCAAATTTCCACTGGGACATCTCCGCACTATTGGAAAATCTTTCCAATTTGCAGGCATTACAGCGGGCAATTTTAAACACGTGAAGCCCATTTTACAATGATTGTGAGTAGGGTGTAATAAGCTTTTAGGGGGACTTCTGAGCCCGACTTGTGAGGTAGAAGCTCACACAAATTGGTAGCTTGAGGAAGGTTGAGAGTGGTGGGGTGGAGAGAAAGTCGGGAGGCTGAGCTGAAGGGGGGCAGAGGGGGAGAGGTATTTAGACTTTACAGCTCTGCTGATGCTAGGAGAACAGGAGCGAGCCGCTAACCCCACAAGAAGCTTTCAGGGCATCATCCCCTGTAATGACACACTGTACCTCCGTGTGACTTGACATGCTGAGTTCAAAGTAGTGAGACACAGTTGAAGTGACACGTAAGGTTGTGCGCTCATGCAGTTTCAGCAGAAGCCCCTTCCCTTATCCTTTACATCACTCCCATAATTGTCTCGCTATCCTCATTGCAACGTTACCCAGAGTTCTCAGGCTCCAGAGGGGAAATGCAGGCTAACACTTATTTAGTAATATTTTTTAAGCAAAAGTGCCAAATATTCTCTGTTTTTCTCCCAAATGTGAGGAGTTGAAGACACCACCTTAGACTCAATTATAATAGATTTTTTTTTTTAATTGCAGCCCTAATACTAGTGAATGTATCACACAGGAGTCATTACCTACATGTACAGTATGTATACATCCACTGCTTATGTACACTAGAGGAAGATGCTAATTGTTAAGAAAAAAAAAAGAGATAAAAAGAAAAATAAACACCTTTATTCACCCTGAGGTCTACAACTGTAAATAATAAAGCAATATGAAAACTTCAAATTCACAAAGTTGTTTAACACAATAATCCATGGAGATATGTGCACGCACAAATGTCACGCTGACACTAGAGAAGCATTAGTGTCTGTACGTTCACACCTCCGCGCAACACACACACAC
>CALSBV010012213.1:5650613-5689980 GCA_943590825.1 Bovichtus diacanthus
CACACACACACACACACACACACACACACACACAGTGTCTGCACATGAGCAGTCTGGGCTACATGAGGACAGTTTAGTGAGACAGGAGGATGAGAGGGCTGCTGTGAGTCGTTGTGTCGCCAAAGCTTGCTTCATAAAGACCTCTACAAAGTCTCAGACTTATTTCCCGGGACTGCCCGGGGCTTTTCTAAACTGCCACTTTCTTTTTAAATCCTGCAGTACGGGTTAAATCCTTAAAAATGTCTTAAACCTTTTACAGACATCTATAACTTTTCCCCTTCAACATGTTCATTTGCAAGTAAATCACTGGTTAACAAAGCAATAACAAGAGGAACAAACTGATTAACTTCCTCTGTGTTACTGCTGCATCCGTGCAGCTCATTATGACTGTGTTTGCAGTTGCTGTAGGAACTCGTATATCGCTCCTCTATAGGATGCCAGTTAAGCTCACACCTATGTACAGCCGTCCCACTTCATTAGCCTGAGCAACTCCAAGCTCATTAAGCATCCTCGCCGTGCCCATCTCATCTCCATGACAACTGCAGACACCCCGCAACATCACCATCACTACGGGGATAAACAGATATCAAACAAAGCCACTTGATGAGAATTTTAGGGGGGGGGGGGGATATTTAACAAGAGGAGAGAGAGCTTTGAGAGAGGGATGAAGAGTGAAACAGAACAGAGAGGACAAGTAGAAGTTAAGTGTTGAGCAGAAAAGAGGAAGATGAGAATGATGGGGTCCTAGGGGTGGTGGGGATGAGGGGAGGGTTGCTGCCTCCTGCTGCCTTCTATTTATAATACTGCAGTCAAGACTATTTCCAACACACCGTGCGTGTGTGTGCGAGAGAGAGAGCATGTGTATGCTTGTGTGTGTATGTTTGCAGCAACACACCCAGACAGACAAACTCCATGCTCTCCTGCTGCCATGACAACACCCGCCCTCAGATCTGGACCCAGACAATGCCACCTGAGACAAATGGTGCCATGGCGACGGGCTCATCCCCCATCACTTTATAAAAAAAAAAAAAAAAAAGAAAATTAAAATTATTTATAGAGGCAACATTATACCAAAACTCCTGCACTTTGGACTGAAACGTGGGCCAACACCATCACAGCAACAGTAACCTGAACTCTACATGGCTCATAATTGTCCCGCTGGTGAAGAATACAGCATTTATAAATTGTTATTTAAACAATTATGTGTCTATAATGTATAACGGTGGTGAATCTGTCAAAATACCCTTAAAAGAGAAGTGGGACATCCCGCCTAATAACGCATCTTTGAACTATCAAGTAGTTACAGTAATTCATTTGACTTCATATCCACACTTGTTACTCTTTTTTCAGCCTCCAACCCCACACGCACACACACACACACACACACACACACACACACACACACACACACACACACACACACACACACACACACACACACGGTGCGAAGCAGTGATCTCTTCCTTCCTATTTAATCCCCTCCTCCTCGTCTGCGCTTTCCCTCCATTCGTTTCCATGGCAATGCCGTCTGCATTGCACCAAGAGCCCCGGCTGGCGTGTTCGCTCATAAGCTTTTCCCCTCTCTCTGTCTTTCCTCGCTCGTATTGTCCTCTCTAAGAGTCTCACTCCTTAATCCGCCACCACTTCCTTTTCTCTCTCTCTCTTTCTTTAAGTCGAATCTTCCAACACTCTTCTTTCATTTATTACTGCTCTTTGTGTCTTGCTCTTTACTTGCTTGCTGTCTCTTCTTATCCTTGCGCCTCCTTTTCCTATACATACACTCACCGATATGCACCTTTACCTGCATTTCCGAATCACTCTCACTTTTATTCTCCCTTTTCTCGTAGTTCTCCAGTCTTCATCTTTATCACGCAACTTCCATCTCCTTTCCTGGTCCATCCCGTCTAAATTATTTAGCGTATTTTCTCCTCTCCCTCTGCTGAACTAACTTTGTTGTACAATGCAGACATATCCTGGAGTGAGTAATTAGAGGTAGTCTAACATATATGCTGTTTAAGCAGCTAAAATAACAACATTACATAAGCTTCACCGTGCTACCGGAGATTGGTTCTTGATCTTTGTCTGCTGTTGGCTTCACTATAATAAGTAATACCTCTTCCCTGAAGACACACTCATGAATCTAAGAGAAATGTGCAGGCCAGGAAGCAATTGCACGCTCAAAAGTTTCTTTGAGTCTGTAAAAAAAACTAAAACAAGGTATTCATTGAAACTAACCGACTTATGCAAGCCACACACTTGATAATCATGATAAAGAAAGATCAAGTCACAGTTAGGATTAGGACGAGAAAAGACAGAAGTGATGGGAATGGAAAGAATTAATAGCTTCAATGGAGAGAAATAATAGCAGGAGAGGGAATAAAGAAGGGTGGGATTACCGAAAACGGCAACAATGCAGAAAAGAGCCGCACACCGACTGCATGCACACTTACACATGATGTAATATGTGTATAGTTTGTGTGTGTGTGTGTGTGTTCAGTAGATCATTAAAGCTGCTCTGACATTTGGAGAGAACACTGATGAAGCCTTTCTCATTATACGCTGTGATATAGAATGCTGTTTTTAGACTCCCTGGCTGCGCCGACATGCCTATTGGATGCACTGGTGACGGCAACGATCCACCATGCATAGCAACAGTAACCAAGCAAGAGTGTTGCAGATGAAGGATCTGTTGTGGTATCTTCACCGCCGGACCCCTGCTAAATTTGGACAAAAAGGAAGATTCAAGGTAGAAGAAGTAGTAAGAAAAAGAGATTTTTATATATATATATATTTTTTAAAAAAAACATATAAAACAGATTTATAGTACTTTCTATGGCCGGTACCAGGAATTAAAAGCATCACATCAGCCGAAAAAATGACAGTAAACTCTATTATGCGGATGGAGTTCAATGCTGTTACCCCACAGGACGCCCCTGGTTAACACACACTATAACCCTGTAAACACATGCGTGTGAACAATCAGCAGCGTTACTGTTTCTGTGCTTTGCTCAAAGGCACATCAACAGCATGAGGAGATTCATTAATAGTACCAATACCAAATAATGCCTCCAGTTCAGCTAGTAGAACATTTCTTTTTACACTTAAAAAGGACCAGGGTGTAGGATTTAGGCAGATTTATTGGCAGATATAATAATAATAACCATGTTTTCGTGAGCGTATATAACTAAGAATGGTGTTTCTTTTTTATTTTTGCTCTTCTCACTGGTTTGCTGTTGATAAAAAAAGCGATGCCAGGTACAGAAGTGCTACAATCCTCCTGGCTTGGCCACTGTCAATCCAATCTGACTAAATCACACTCACACAGTCCTGATGAAACAGGTTAACTCAGTGCTAAAGGCATAGTTTGACATTTTGAGAAATACGCTGTAGTCGGCTGAGCCTTAAGACTGGAAACAGCCTGGCTCAGACCAAAGGTAATAAAATCAGACTACCAGCGTAAAGCTCACTAATTAGCACATACATATGTGAGGGTGGTATGAATAGGCACGACAACAGCTTTTGTTACACGACATGCAACCGTATCGTTATTTTAAGACCATTTTATGCCACTGATGTAATGATTATATAATAGCATAATAATGCAAGTACACCCTTTCAAATAGCATTGAACTTTTAATTCTTAAGAACACAAATAAAAAATAAATAAATAAAACCACACAACCAAAACAATAAAATCGACTCTTGGGCTTGGTTTAACAAAAATGCACCTAATTAAAGATTAAACATTTGGCACAGGGGTATGGAGTAATTCATTCCATAACATGCATCATACTGCCGAAGCAGTCTCTCAATGGTGAGGGCCTTTTTAACAAAAAGTGCAAAGTAATAACATATTAGCTATAAGTTAGATAAAAGTCACAACATTTGGCTTGAACCCAAAATGTTCTCACACGGGAGGAGACGACAAATGGTAAATGGTAAATAGAATGCATTTATATGGCGCTTTTCTAGTCTGTGCTGCCACTCAAAGTGATTTTACCACACGTCAGCATTCACACGCATTCATCCAGAGGCAGAGGCTGATTGGTGGACGCCCCTTAATAATAAGTAGATAACAAACATGATCAAAGTCATGTATATACAGGTTACGAAAAAAGCGATAACATCATTATTGTGACAGGCCAAGGTATGATTCTTCTCATCTAACTCCCCGCAAGACAGCGAATAAACATATTTTCCAAAATGTGAAACGATTATTTTATCTGAGGAGAATAATTCACAATAGCACAAAACCTCTTTCAGGGCTCGACATTAACGCTTTCCCAAGGGCAAGTAAAGTCTGTGAACGGGCAACTGGATGCCAGTGTGCAAGTGTTTTCTTCCCCGGCTCCTTCGTGTGCATTTGTGTTCTTCCTTAAACATTTTTCTCTATTATTCAACCATTTATGAGACACTGGCAGCAGTCCACTTAGACAGTTATTTAACTCTAGCAGAGCATGCAAAAACAAATAAATGTGGCGCAGAGTTAAGTTTAGCTTAGTAAGTGCTGGTGTCCTTAATGATAATGCATGGGAGGAAAACAAAACTAATCTCCTGTGTCGTCTTTATGTGTCAGTGTGTGTGAGAGTCACATTAGCAGCTCAGGCAGGGACATAAGCCAGGGAGTGGTCAACGTTTCTCAGCACCATGTTGCATAGGAAATGATTTCTTGAAATCGAAAACCTTCATGTAAGGCAGGAAGTCTGTCAGTGAGGTAATATGCCACACGGGCTCCTGTCTAATGACAATTAATTATAATGAGGAAAAGACTAATCTAATTCAGATGTTCATTCATTTCCTCTTGATTACTTAACTTGCCGGCTGATGGGCAAATGATGCAAGATGTCTGAACAAATGTATAGGGAAGAAGCAGATGATGTCAGATGTCTAAAAACAAACTAAAATTTAAAGAAATTCACACAAAGATTTGTAGATAATATCTGGTACACTTCATCTCAACAAACCTTATGAAGTCTTAAAATAGAAATTCTGCCAGTCCGATGGTAACAGTGTCTTCACTTAGAGCAGAATAATAAAGCCAAGTCCACTTTGTATAGAGAAAATGACACTAAGGTCAAGAAAAACTCCCCAGACAGTTGGTCGACTTGTATTGAGAATAAAGGAAATTATTATCCCACCACGTTGGCAGATTTGTGCTCTCTGATTTGAGAGCAAATACCATTTAAGTCTCAAAACTAAACCAAATCTTTTAGTTGATGTTTCCTGCAGTGCAGCAGCAGCCTCCCTGTGCCATAACACAGATTTAGAAATCAACCTGTATGTTAGCATTGGCAGAGAAGGAACTACAAGTGTGTGTGTGTGTTGCTCCTATGCACCAAAGCTGCTTCCACCTTTTATTTAACAGCACAGCAGGCTTGTGAACGTTCTGTAAGTGTGTAAAGCACTCTATGTCGAGAGGACTGGTAATGACACCCTGATTATAGGTCTTTCACACGCACACTCTCTCACACTCACACTCACACTCACACACACACACACACTGTATTGCCTGTTAAGCCTTGCAGTGGTGCCAATAAGTACTCTTGCTAATTTTTTGATCCAAGTTGCTAAGGTTGCATTTGAGAGCTCTTTTAGTCTCTATTAGTGCGGTTTGCCAAATCAGCTAAAAGCCCCCAAAATATATGAGAAATAACACCTCAGCTGGTTCTGCTGTGTGAAAGCTCTGACATGATCTATAATACATATAAGAAGAAATAGAAATTCTATTACCCCCAACAAGGCGCAAGCTTTGAGTTGAGAGATGCATTGCCGTTGAAGGAATAGTTTGACATTTGTGAAATACGCTTATTTGTTTTCTTGGAGAGAGTAAATCTCCATTAATGGATATCTGCATATGAATGCAAAATCTGTAGGCAACGGGACAAGATTGTGGTATTGGACACATTCCGGCGTCCGTGTGTGGAAAGCAAACCCATCAGCTGTCGTCTGACGACGATTTAGCATCTTTTATTTTCTTCGGCCGTAGACGTCGTCTCTCAACTCCAACTCCATTCACGCGCCTCAAGTACCTAATCAGATTATAAACAATGACAGACCCACAGAAGAGGAATTCTTTTGTCTGGATAAATGGTATCTGTATATCAGGACATCTGCTGGCTACACCGGATATTGTCTGTTGCCACTAGAGGCTCAATCATCGTCAGACTGATAGCCGATGGGATCAGAGATTGTGCAGAGAAGCTGACCGCTAACACGGAGCCAGCCGGGACATGCTAGGGCTAGTAAATCATTTCATTTCATTCAGAGTTCTAATTAAGAGGGAAAAAACTCTTAGTAAGCATGTCCTGTCCATCAACTCCCTTTCTCATAACTGTCTGCCTCATCTGTCGTGGAAGAAATTGCAGTTTCTACAACTTCTTTTGACTATCGCCATGTTAAATGCTGGTGTGGCCAGGCTCTCCTGAGCTCACCTGAACTAACTGACGTTACAGCTCAGCCAAGGGCGACAACATTAATATTCACGTCTAGCGCTTTCACGAGCCTCTCGTCCATGATTAGATGCACGCTTCCTTCTGTGATATGGTTGGCGGGTGGTAGAAAGAATAATAGTTCCTACATGAAACTGCTCACAACAAGGTCTGTGGATTATCTTGAGTAACCGGGTTGAGTTATTCAAATGGGTTTTTTGGCACCACTAGCCAAGTGTCATCTTGTTCCATTATATTGGAGAGAACACAGACATTTCCACAGCCGATATCTCCAACACTCTGCAACCAACACCAAAACAATCTAGATTGATAAATAACACTACAGGTAAAAGGACAACATTTTTATTTTTATTTTGGGGTGAATTGTCCCTCTAAGCCTTAGAGGTGCTGGTAGGTGGACGTTGTTACCTTTGGACAGAGCCAGGCCAGCCGTTTCCCCTGTTTCTAGTCTTTATGCTACGCTAAGCGCTATGAATCCTCTTGTGCGACTCAGCAAGAAAGTAAATAGGCCTTTCTTTTCAAGAAATGTCAAATTATTCCTTTAACTACAAAAGGTTGCGTCAGACTGTAGCTGCAGTGTTTTACAACCGAGATTAGTTCACACTTTGTTGAGAGGCATTGTTTTACATGCAGAAGCTAGCCGCACGCACGCACACACACGCACGCACACACACACACACACACACACACGCACACACACACACACGCGCGCATGCACATACGGTTCACCAATCTGCCTGGCTAAGAATAGAGCATGGAGGAGTCGGTGGGCGAGATTGGGAAAACATGATAGGCACTCTGAGTGAAAGTGAGAGCAAAGAAGATGGAGACGAAGGGAGGAGAGATAGGGGAAATTAAGATGTCAGTGAGCTGGGGGAGACACAAAGAGGAATAAAAGGGAGTACGAGTGGAGAGATGAGGAACAGAAAGGGGAGAGAAAGTGATCGCAGGCCAGCTTAGATGGTGTTTGGTAGCCTCTAAAAGCACTGGTGGTAAAGAGAGAGCTATTAGAGACATGAGTAAGGTTTCAGCTTGTACGAGTGAGGAGAGCCAGTGACTCAATATGCTACAAAAGAAAAATTAGGGGAGCAGGAACTGGGTTGAGGGAGAAAACAGAGCAGCAGTTTCACCTGAAATAGCAGCTCAAAATACTCAAGGAGGATTTTTCCATTAGTCATAGCGTATATGAATAGCTATCGTGTGTAGTAATCCTGTGAAATAGCTATTATTATGAAAGCAGAGTTGCCACAGGTCAGACGCTGCAGTGAGTCAACAACTTCCATTGTTGGTATTCTAAGAATGCGTCGCTTCTTATCCACCGTTGCTCATTTTAGTTCACAAGCCTTTTCTGAGCTGCCTTGATATGTAAGAATTTCTCTTTAGGGGTGAATTTTCCCTCGGAGGATCCGATCACCGTAAGCTCTCCAAAATGTCTCTGCCAAAATTCCTGAAGTGTGTTTCCTAGCTGTGTCTCAAACAGAGAAACAGAGCTAGAAGTAGGGCATGTGTGAGCCCCCCCCCGAAAACACCCCGCTTACTAAAAGGCCAGGTATATTCTCTGGCCTGGGAGACATGGAGAGGCTAACGGTTTTAAACAGTGGACGTACTAGTCTGTAGCCTTTTTTTGTGTTATTGTTGGGTTTCTTTCTCAACTTGGCAACATCCTGATCCAACATACACAACCACTTTAATAATAAGGAAGAAAAGAAGCTAGAACTAAAGAAGTTCAGTATTAAAAAGGGGCAGGAGAGGTTCAGCTTCAGTATATATTTCTAATGTGGGTTATCTGCACACACATGGCTTAGAACTGTATCAATAAGTGATCACCCAGCACGTTTTTACTTATTTCCTCTGCCAAGGAGGTTATGTTTTCAGCTCTGTTTGTTTATCTACTTGATTGTCAGTCAGCGGGAATACAGGTAAAAACTACTGGCCCGATTGTCATGAAACTTGGTAAAAAAAAGGATGTAGCACGTGCCAAGGAAGAACCCATTAAATATTGGTGTGGATCCGCAACACGGGTTGGATTTCGTTAACATTGCAAGATAGGGCATTTGTGCTGCATTCAAGTGGTATCTCAATAATCGGGAAAATTCACGTAAACGCCCACTCTAGTTGGAACAAAAACTCAATGCATCTTCTTTTTAACGTCCATGTTTCCACATTACAACTAAAAGCGCATGAACACACCAAAGTTGGAAGAACGGCTTACCAACCCGGGAAATGTGATCACCCGAGGAGCACGTGAACGCACCATTGGCCTTGGCGGAGGTCTACGCTCCATGAGTGCCATCATAGTTTTAGGATAGAAACCGAGACTCCTAGAAACTACATTACATCATCCCGTCCCGCAGAGCTATCTTAATATGGGGGAGCACAATACTCACAAGTATTTAGAAAACTACAACGTTTTTATGTACACTGTAGTTGAGGCAGACAGAAAACTGCCCTGACCCTCCTCCTGGATGCTAAGGTTAACTAAAGCCAGTCACATAAAATGTGTTGTGAGCATAGTTTCTACAGCTGTTTAGGAGGAGTTTATGTAGTAGTGAAAGCTGTTTAGCTTTGGTAAATGTGCTTCTCCCAGAGAAACAAAGCTTACAAAAGGATTTAATTCTAGTATTTTGCATAACAAAACACAATTCACAGCACCGCACTGTGGTTTGTGACACTGAATCTTGCAGTTTTTATAGTCAGGCGAATAAAAACACCCGTGTTATTTTATTGAAAGACAAAATAAAACTGAGCTTGAAGCATGGAAAATGAGTTTCTTAACATTACTGCCAATAGTGAACGGCCCAGCAAATATCTTCACTCCCAGGCAGGAGCTACAGTTAGCCAACTCAGAAATGATTTGTCTGACAATAGTACATCCAGCAATGTAGCCGCTATTGGCCTCGGAGCACAGTTGGAATGAATTCAATATACAAAAGTACACTCTTCCTGTGTCACATTTTTCCTTCTGTGTGTCTTGTTTCTTTTCTGTGTCTCTGGTTTATTTCCAACAGTATCTACAGCACCACAGAAATAAACACGAGGAAGACAGAAATATTTAAATAAAGAATATTTAAAAAGGAGTTAGCGAGGTTGAGAAAATAAAGAGGATGGGTGTTGAGTGAGTTGTGAGAGCTAAATGGAGCAGAGAGGGTGAAGTGAGTGTGCACCAGCCGCACGCACGCACACACACACACACACACACACACACACACACACACACACTGTATGGGGGGGGGTTGGAGTTGAAGCCTTTCACTGGGGCGCTCACTAAAAAAAAAAAACACACACAAAACAGACACACATCCACGCCTGGTTTCCTTTAATCTAACTCTCCTGGTGCACTGCATCTCATCAGAGGCGCTTTTTTTCTCTGCAAGCCGCGTCCCACCGTGCAGACTGACAGTGTGCTGAGAGACGCTCCGCTGGCCCTGTTTTCACAGTCATGGATAAACCTGCTCAGGAGATAAGACCGTGTTCAGCAGGGGAGTGACTCACCCATTAAACCTGGGAAACCGCTTGTGTGTGCACGCGTGTGTGTGTGTGTGAGAGAGAGCACTCTTTCTCCTCACCGATACCAATAATAGCAGGTAATAAATAGAACACAGACAGAAGCAAAATGCCACCCCCAACACTCGCCTGAATACCGAGAATAATGAGGCAATGACACCGTGGTTGTCGGGGCTATGAATGGAATTACATGAAAGAAAAAGTGAGATGCATTATGAAAGATAAACATACACAATCTTTGTAGGAACGCACAAAAATAGCCTGTATCAAAAGGATCTAAATATGGGAGCACACCTTATACAACAACACCTGTGAAAGTGCACTGTGTATCGCTACGACATGAAGGAATGTATTTAAATGCGTCTTCTACGCTACCTGGCGATTTTCTATTAGTGTTCGTGTTCATAGGGTTTGTTCTCCAGCCTACATCTCTATCTGACTTTGACGCCTTTATTCCAATAGTCATCTTTGGCAGATAACTGCAGAGACACGTTGAATAAAAAGTGAATATAAAAAGCGAAAATATGCATTTCGATATGTCAAATGGATCGTTAATATGAAATTAATCTGAGTTATAACTCCCTAAAGTTACATGTTTTTGTTTGGAAACACCAGAGGGCACAATTATACAGCATCCATTAATACCAAGAAGTGTCACAGGTCTCAGCTGCTGTCTGACAATGTTCACCAAACTGCGGACAAAGAAATGTCCTTGTCCTATTTTAGACATCTGAAGTCAGTTTGTGCGAAGATATTTACATTGGAGTTTGTGGCCCATTGTCATATGCAGACTGTTGTGTATCAGTTCAGACATTTACTCTATTCTTTTTGCACTAAAACCCATTTCTGTACAGTGGAGCAGATATAAGGAGCTCATTGCAGATTCATGCTGGGATAAAGTGAGAAATAGATGTTTTCATTCTATCTTTGTTACAAATCATGTGAACGTGTGCTTACATCCCGAATGAATGTATACAGCCAGATTATTATTGGATAAATTGCCAAAAGTTTAAAGCCCACGAAGAACCTCCGATTATTCATTAAAAATTAGAGATAACAGCTGCATAGACAACAATAATTCTCCTTTTCAAATAGTTTTATATTCCGAAAGACACGGCACTTGCTGTTTTTTTTAAAGTCAGGAAATGATATTGGAAAAGATGTTATTTAAAAAATAACGTCTACAAAAAACCCGTTCCCTGCTTGCATACGAGCTTACGGGGACAGATTCTACTGATAGTTGTAAACTGACTGGATCCAATTCACAAAATGGATCACTGCTAGAACATACCCTGCAGGAACTCTGACACAATAACAACACCACAACTACATTACCTCCTGATAGCGCTTTAATGGTGAGACGCTGACATATTCCCCCACTGTATGCGCTCACTTTGTCGTTTTTACATCTCTGTTTCTCCATCAGCCGCCTCAATATTTACTCACTTTCTCGATGCCTCTTATTATTTAGAGTAGAACAAAACAGATGTTTAGTCACTAGATAAAAGACTGCTTATGATCTGATCTTAAAAGTCACAGAACGGGTGCAACACATTTAGAATAAAGAGTCGGAAAACAGAATAAAGGCAGTAAATACATTTTGTGAAGTGCTTTCGGTCTCTTTGTCCCTAACGGTTCACTTGGCAACCACTATAATAATATACAACAGCAAGTTATTCAATGGTATCAATTGATTAATCTGTGGCCACAAGATATATGGTCAGTTTGTCTATTATTTTGTAGGATGTATTCCATTTATTTTTCGGCTATTATGTGACCAACGGAGCATCTGGGCCGACACACCCATCAGCCAATCAATGTGCGTGGAGCAGTGACAGCTGACCAGATTGAGCCAGTAACGACCCCCAGGAAGAAACGGAGAGGACCTTAATCGAACTCGACCGGGCGAGGAGGAATGTTTGCCCGTCGCAAATTTCGTGTCAGTGTGACATTCTGTCTGTCCGTGTGGGTCACTCAACTACTTATGTGCATCCATTTTTTGGCTTTAGCTGGAGTGAATTATGGAGGTAGAGAAAACAACAGATTAGGGGAGACCATTATGGCCTCACTGGGTCATTGAGTAAATAGCCTTGTTTGTCTCCAGGAACAGATTTCCAGGCTCAGCCTTGTAATGTTGTGAGGAAAGAGACAATTACTAGTGGAACAGGGACATAATCTTATTGTTGGGTGAATGTTACGTAAAATAATTCACGCAAAATACCTGGATTGTGATTTAATTCAGACCTAAATCAATTGAAACTTTTAGCCTACATGACATTTATTTTTTAATAGTCACCAATTCTACTTTTTCCTCCGCCAATACCGATACCTAAACTCAGGCTCTGCCAATAATAAGTCCAGATCTAATACCAGAGCTCTGTTTTTTTCCAAATTTCCCAAGAAAACTATTATGCACAAGGTGAAGATGCTATGGCTTTAACAAGATGTGGAATAGATGGTAAAGGAAGAAGCGCTGCATGATTCTGTGATTTTGTTCCAGGCGCGATGTTGTGTTCCTTTTGCAGCTGAGAACATCTAAATTTAGACACACCCCTCGTCTCCCCTTCCTCTTCTCTACATCCTCAGCCCCTCCTAGCCTCCTCATCCACACTTTCCCCTCCATTGTGCCCTCCTCATCACCACGAACAGAGAGACATGAAAGCCCCTGTGGAGAAAATATCGACAGTTCTCCCTGCGTCAGACAAGTGTCAGCTGTGCACCAGTGCACTGAGCTGTGTGTGTGTGTGTGTGTGTGTGTGTGTGTGTGTGTGTGTGTGTGTTACTGGAGCAACAGCCATCTCACACTGATGGGAGCCAAAAACAGGCAATGATAGAAGATAATGATTTAGGTGAGTGTGTGTGTGCATGTGAAAGGCTGTGTGTGTGTGTGTGTGTGTGTGTGTGTGTGTGTGTGTGCTCACTGCCCATTAGCCATATGGTGACCATGTCAGAGTTGGCAGGAAAACATGTATGTATGAAAACATGTATCAAACTCACACGTTTTGTTTTTTTTAAGGTCATGCTTTCATCCACATTCTTCCACCGTCATCAAAAACGGTTTCTTTCCTCTTGCTGATCTTTCGCTGTTCACGTATCAATTCGCAGCTGTCATTGCAGAGAGTGACAGAGAAGCAAACCGGCCTGGTTTTGTTATAGTTAATACAATCACGGTCCAGTGAAGAAGTGTACCAAAACACTGAAGTTATGTAAGATGTTCAGATCATTAAGAAGACGACAGAACTGCTTCGGCTGACAGGACGGATATGATTCTTTACGCTACCCAGTCCCACAACTTTGTCAGATTCTCACACTTATTTACTTATTCTTTGATGAGAACATTTTCTGATCTCAATCATAACTTTTCGTAGTCCCAATCGTAGTCTATTTTGTTCAGGCATATATAGTGTGCAGCTGTTGTAACACCATGACATATTGATGTGTTACGTTTGCCAAATTTTGTTAAATATTTGTCAAATTCAGTCAAATTGTGTCTTATCGGAAACCTGGTAATATAAGTTTACAATTCTAGTTATAGTTTGTAGGCCATGTATTGCTTTTATAATTTTTTTTATAAATTATAAAACAACTTTACTTGCTTTAGAACCACAATTGAAATATGTCTTTACAATTGGAATTTTTCTTCGTGTGTAATTAAGTGCTACTACTAACGATTCTTTTCATTATTGATTAATCTGCAGATTATTTTTATCAATAACCTAATTAATTGTTTAATGTACAGTATAAAATACAGAAAAGTACTCATCACAATTTCCCAGAGCCCAACGCCTGAGGTAGAAGACAAAAAAACCAAGCAAATATTCACATTTGAAAAGCTGGAACCAGTGAATTTTTGGTATTTTATAAAACAGATTTTTATACCCTCAAACTAAGGAAATGAAAAAAAAGTATAATTTTGCTATTGGTATAGAAACTTTAAAAATGGTACCCAGCCTGCTACACAGAGCAGAAAGCAACAACCCTCAGGTCTCGTAATAAGACTGAACGTTCTCGCAGAGTTAGACGCACACACTGTACAGCCACACGGCGAGCCGGCGAGCAGAAAGACACGTGCAGAGGACGCTCTGAAGAAGGTTACGGTTCAGCCTACTGGAAGGAGAAACAGAATGTGCTTATAGGATGTGGGGAGTTGAACAACGCGCTCGTTATCGACAGAAGAATGAAGAAAGAATTGAACTGCATTGAAAGGAGTTGCCTCGCCTGCTCCTGCCTTTCAGCCTTTACCAAGCCTCAGTGTGTGACGGGTTTTTTCCCCCATTTCCCACCAGGAGTGACCGGCTTTGTGTTCACTGCCGAGGCGCAAAGCGAGAAACACCTTTGTTGGAGCTCTGCAATTATACCCCACAGGACACATTCTAGAACGTAGCGCCGCTATCATTGCTGTACGGCCACCGTACATACTAGCTGCTACTGCTACAAATACACTTCAGAGTTCAGCACAATAGTGTCGCAGGCTTTTAGAAAAAGACTCATTACATTGATAATACCACAAAAGGTGAAGCCAGTGAGAGCTTGTTGAATTAGATATTACAGGTCTTATACCTGAAGCAGTGCATCAAATACCCTTTGGAGTAGATTATGCTAATGTTATTGTGCAAACACTGAAGAAATCACGGTTCTGTTAGACCAGTGTTAAAGTATTTTGAAATATTAAAGCCAAGCAGGCAGGAGAGTGATTAAATGTCTTCAGTCTTCGTTTGTAAATGAATATGATTTGCAGCTTTAAATCCAAACCCTAATTGAAAATGTTTTCAATTTGGATTTTCTAGTTTAGTAGAAAAAAAGAAAGGAGGGGCCGGGGCGAGAAGAAGAGAAAGGGATAAAGGATAAAGGAGACGTAACAGGGGATGCTGAGAATCAGAAGAATGGATGACGAGAAAAGGAAGGGGAAGGGACAAAAGGAGCCAGAATTCACACTGACCCAACTGAAGTGGTGCAAATGGTGGACAAAGGACAAAAAAAAAAGAATCTCAGGATAGAGCGTATTTGATGGGGGCTCAAAAGTCATGTAAAGGAAAGATAGAAGTTGACACTTACACTGGCAGTGAAGCTTAACCTAAAGAGTTTACATCCAACAAAATCATTTCCAACTGTAAACTGACCTTGCTGGTTGAGCTGCTGTGTGCTCTTGCTCCACTGCGACAACCCCACAATGGCCACCATCTTGGCGCCCAGACTGGAGCGCCGCTTCTTGTTGCCAGCCAATGATGTGGAGTCCGGGCCCCCGCTGCTGGGACTCTTCTCCAGGTTGTACATGGCCCCCGAGATGCTGGAGGAGCGCACCACGTTCCGAGCCGCCGCACTCAGCCCGCTAAGGCCGCTCATTCCGCCCGGGCTTGGCACCTCCACAGAGCTGCTGAGCATCATGGTCCCGCTGGACTGGAGGGCCGATAGGCTGGGGGGGAGGGCCGTAAAGTTGGAGAGGGGCTGAGGAAGGAAGATGAAAAGAGGACAAAAAAACTTTGAGGTGAAAGGGGTGGAACAGTTCAAATAAAAGGACATCTTGACGTGCCGTCTGTCTGATGAAATAAAGAATAATAGCTGGTCTTACAGCTGCAGTTGCTCCCCGAGGCTGAATGACACCAAGTAAAAATTTCAACCACGGTTTGGTTTCCACTTATTGCACAGGCAGCAGAAATGACTTCATATCCCATAAAAGCTTGGAAAAGTCTTTTTGATCTCCTATAGTTTTGCAAAGTGAACAAACAAAGGACACAAAAGGTCAGCAGACGAGGACAGTGCAGATGGCTGTTCAAGTGAGTTAAGAAATGTCACACACGCACGCACACACACACACACACACACACACGCAGACACGCACACACACACACACACGTCAGGGCTGGCCTGCTGTTGAGAGGTGACCTTGTCAGCTGGTATTTGTCTTATGTGTGTTTTTTTTTAAGTCTCATTCTGTGTGTGACCTTAAACAGTGACACATGATAAACTCTACAGCTGAAGTCATCACTGGTTGGGATCCTGGGAAGACATCAGTGTGAGAGTGTGTGTGTGTGTGCGTGTGTGTGCGTGTGTGTGTGTCTTCGCTATTCTTTGATAAATATCTAACTGATGCACACAGAGGTACAACTCTCACGTCTGGCCTTTTTCAGAGCAGGATTGTTGATGTCGTTGTAGGAAAAGTGTTACTAATAACTTGATGATGGCTCCATTCTGTTCAGAAATGACATTGTGACAGTGAGGCAGCATGTACAATACCGGGACCCTGAAAGTCAAGCAGCCATCATTCATTTTATTATTTTCACCGGTGTTTCTCTTAATGTCTTTAATGGAAAAAAGGACTATTATCCTGCAGCGTCTCTATCACGCCACATCTCTCTCTCTTCTACTTCACTCTTTTCCTTCTCTCCTTTCCTTTCCTCTCTCCTAACTTCAGAGTGATTATACTGAGGCTAAATCGACAGCCCTTGGGCATATTAAATATGTAGATGCACCGTGGCCAACATTGTGCTTTCACACTCCTTTCTTTAAAAACTGTTTCTCTTTCTTCACTACTTTTCTTCCAGATAACCTCTCTTTCCACCTGCTTTACATTTTCTGGTCTTCTTTTCCTCTTATTTTCTTTACGTAGAAATTACAGCAATGCAGTATTTTTCCGCCTCAGAACCCTTAATATGTGTCTTGCAAAGTTCAGTTGATGCCAGGAATCAACAAAGTCCTCACAATTCATCCTGTCTTGATAATGAATGTGTGTATTTTACATTATATTTCATTTCGCTGACGCTTTTGTCCAAAGCGACTTACAATAAGAGCAAAGAATGATGAGGATACAACTCTGAACATCAAGAATCTTGCAAGTACATTCGCTTCAAATAGGTGAAATCATTTGAAGTGCAGAACTTCAAATAATTCAACTAAGCCAAACCAATTGAAGTGCTTCATACAGTGTACCACATTTCATGTTAATCCATCCAGTAGTTGTTGAGACTTTTCACTTAAACCTGCTCATGTAAACCTCATAGTAGCACAAGAGGAAGTCAGAAGATCCCAACATCTGTAGCTTTCATAATCTGGGGACCACAAATGTCTGTAAATTCAATGGCAATCCATCGATACCAACCCACGATGCCATCTTCAGAGTCGTGCTTCTAGTTTTAATGAGATTTCATCTTTACATAATCCGCCACTAATCGCAGAAAATCGTGCACAATTTCTTTATGCTACTAAAACACTCACTCCCATGACTGGAAGTCATAAAAAATACATATACAGTGCAGTGAAATTGCCCTTAATGCGTCTTTTAAATTGAAGATGTAAGTGCCCTGTGCTTCATATGTCTCTGTAAATCATCATCTTTGTCCTGCTTTGTCACACCACCACAGCCATGATGCTTACAGCCCAAAAAATGTTGCTGACCGGCACTTTTTGTCTGGGTTTACTTTACATTACCACAATAACAGAACTGGGTGCTATTGAGGAACGGTAAACTGGTGTAGCAAAGGGCACATTTTGGCATTTTGTAATAAAACTCATAAATAAAGCAAAGTGGAAGACTGCATGCTTTGTACAGAGCTACTGCAGTGGCATTTGTTATGGGTGGAAAAGGGTACTGAGGGGAAAGAAAGAGGGAGAGAGGGGAGGCAGGGGCTTAAAATCTGAAAGTCAGGTGAGCCTACATGCCGGTATTTTATTCTCCTCTCTTTTCTATTCCAGCCCATGTGCACTTCTCTCCTGCTCTCTGGGGGGCCTCTGTACTTTGAACACACAGCAAGCAGAGCAAGAGAAAATGAGGATAGGGGAGGGCTAGAGAAGGCTGTGAGTGAAGGGAGACAAACAGAATAATTCTGCTTTTAGAGAGCCATGAGGACAGAGAAGAACAAGTAAGCGAAGGCGAAGGACAGGGAGAGAGACGCGGGGAGGAAGGAGAGGATGCTTCATAATGAATGGACACAGAAAAATACTGCGGGAAGCTGGGGCCTGGTCTGTGAGAAATAATGGAGTGAAAGCAAGAGAAGGAGAGAGAGAAGAGTATGACACTGATTGTGACAATAACAGACATGCACCCATTCCTCCTTTACCCTTAATGATGAGATCCTCAGTATGTGTGTGTGTGTGTGGGGGGGGGGCACTTTACAATGAAGCTAGAGCCAGGAGACGACGGCCAATCAGAAGACAATTCGACTGTAACTGTAACGGTCATTTTTGACTGCTGTGACAAATTACCTATTTTTTGCCAAAATCTTAACTCAAGGTAAATAAGTAAGTAGCCCTTGAGTTGAGATTGTTTTGTCAACAACCTATTTTTGCTGTTTAAGTATAAGGACATGTTAGAAGGAGCTAGTGTTTGTTGAATTAGATATTACAGCTATTATACCTGAGGCAGTATATCAAAAACCCTTTGGAGTAGATTATGCGAACGTTGTTTTGCATAAACTGAAACAATCAATGTTCTGTTAGACCAGTGAGGGAGAACTCTGAAATGTTAAAGCCAAGCCAGAAGTTGATTAAATATCTTACGTATTAAATATTACATTTTCATTTGAAAATATGAACCAAAATTGAAAATGGCTTCAATTCAAGAGTGAATACTGAGAATTAGAAGAATGGAAGAAGTGGGAAAGGGACAAATGTCAACAACCTGTTTTGCTGCTTAGGTATAACAATATGTTAGAAGGGGCTAGTGTCGAATTTATTTTCCAATTATTAAGTATTTATTCTTGGGCATCAAAGGTACAGTAGATAGAGGCAGAACATTTCTCATGTTTTAATGAGTTTATTATCTAGTGCTGTGTGAAATCCATAGCTTATAGATCAAGCCACAGAAGAAAATCAAATATTTTATTTAAAGTGGGAGTACCCTTGTCAATATTAAGTGAAAATAAAGCAAAAGTCAGCACGTATGTATTAACTCTGTTGCTATGCTGGATATAAATAATGGTTGAATTAAAAAAAATACCCAAACCTACATCTGCATTAAGGAGTCTTTCAGTCTTTGCAGATGCCAGCATGTACCTGTGCCGGCACTGTGTTGTACTTGACCAAAAGGTACAACCCGGAGCCCATCTATCTTCATCTCCGTGCCAGACAGCTCCCCTGCCATATGTCTCTGTGCTCTCTAACTTCTCATCTCAGAGCTCATTTATTTCTCCTCCCGTCAGCAAACCGTCTCCCTCCGCCCAGCCTGGTGGCTATCAGCTCCACCTCCTCCTCTGCAACTCAACTCCCCTCGTCTCCACCCATGAACGACCCCAGCCGTGTAAGATCTGGCCTCTTAAACTGTACGAGTGCTACACTGTGTCTACACGTGAAGCGTTCAGCTAGTCTTCCAGGTGCACACATTCAAAAGGCAGACATGCTTTATTTTGTTTTTGTGGCCATTTAAAAACTGTACGGATTCAACAAACGTGATAAAATAAAAAGTGTTATTGAGCTTTAGAGGCAAAGTACATGTAAGCAGATTTTTCTTTAACCTTAGTGCAAAGCCAGGCTAGCTGTTTCCCCGTTACCTCCTTTGTGCTAAGCTAAGCTGACTGGCTGCTCTTCCAATAAGAAAGTGATTGAGCATATTTCCCAAAATGGCTAACTATTGCTTCAACAATTGACAGATATGTTTTGGTAGATAGTAATATTGTACAGATTTAATTCAGAGGGGGAAGCCCGGAAAGCTCTAGTAGATATTGTAGAAATGACAAAATGCCCTAAATGTTTGTAATCTTCCTTGGTTCAATATTACACCAACTGTCTAGCAGAACACTGTTGGCTACAAGCTACAGTGTAGAAGACCACAAATCATGAACTTCAGTGGGATTCAGCCAATAATGGCTGTCTGCAGTCAGTGTAAGCTGATGCAGAGAAACAAACAGTAAAAATGTGACCCATCCTTTCAGTTTCTCCGATAAACACTGTAATTAGATATGGCTGAGCAATCCATTAATGGTCTCTTTAAAGTTGCTCTCGTATGCAGGCCACACTGCCACTGCCGGTCAGTTAATTAACCTACAATTTAGCTGCAAAGCAGATGGTAAAGATATACTGTAGGTCTGAGTGTCTTGTCAGGAAAACAATCAATATAAGGCCAAGGTGAGTAAAGCTAATAAATAAACATACATTTAAACCACTAAACAGTTTCATCATCTGTCTTATTGTCTTTTTTTTTTTTTTTTTTGTTTTACTTGTTATTTTTCATTTGTTTCCCTCTTTTTAAATTGTTTTACTTACTGCCTCCACTTAGTGTGACTTTTTCTAACTAATCATTTTTTTTGGTTTCGCTGTTGGGTGATTCTGTTTCGATGCCAAGTGTTTTAGGCTCCTGCAAGCTGAATGTCCCATGTGGGAGAGTGGAGAATGAACTGAGCTGAATCAAAGCTAAATTAACAAAAAAATAAATCTATCAGCAATGCACTGGTCATTTGTCATCAATCAAATGTCATTTAGACATTCAAAGTGCAAATAAATCAGCATTTTATCCTACTGAATGACATCTGTCTAGACTATTATTGCAATGTGTGGTTATCAGACTGTCAACCGTTTACCATAAAGAGCAAGTGTGTCACTCTTAAATTTATGTTAAAGGCTGTATCTTTTTATTAAATTAAGAAGCTAATATTTTTTAGGTCAACTATGCTTCCTTTGTTTCTCCCAGGTAATTGGTTTTAAAATCCCAAATATAGGATAAAGTAAAATAAAATATTAAGAAGAATAATGTACTACTTTGTTGCTACAACATATTCTGTGCAATTTTGACATTGTATATCCTAGACATGTTGTGCACATGCAACTTGCAATGAGTGCAAGGGTGAAAAATAGCTAGAATACAAATTAACAATCACACCGGCAGTGCACAAGGACAGGCAGGAGCTGTAATGCACTTCCTGTTGAGGCTAACATGGGAGGTTATGATACTGTGTGTGTCGGCCCTTGTGTTGGGCCTGGTGTCGCGTTTGTGTGTGTGTGTGTGGCTGATGTATCTCTGTGATCATAAGGGGTCTCTTAAGGCGAGAAAACAGAAGGCTGGCTTTGTAGCTACACACGCACAGACAGAGCAAAGAGTGCCAGGCTGTGGGACGACTGAGAGCCAAATGGATCACACACAAAATCACACACAGAGTAACCCAGCAGAGTGCAAACACACATATGCTGTACTGACTGTACGTGCCAAAGTGTGCTGGAAGAAAAGCAGAAATGTTGAATGACAGGGCCTGCTGACACCGATGTCTTGGTGGATGGACTTGAATTAACATCCAAGTAAAACACTCTGCTCTGACACAGATTCGATTTCTTCGTTATCTCATTGACCGAGAGAGTGCGTTGTCTGAGAAAAAGACTGACCAGACTCAGGCACATCGGCATAAGATATTCACAAATTTCCCATTTCACACTTTGCTGAGCAATATTATGCCTGGTGCAC
This sequence comes from Bovichtus diacanthus, assembly GCA_943590825.1. Taxonomy (NCBI): domain Eukaryota; kingdom Metazoa; phylum Chordata; class Actinopteri; order Perciformes; family Bovichtidae; genus Bovichtus; species Bovichtus diacanthus. Next base: position 5,671,950 of record CALSBV010012213.1, read on the forward strand.
ACTCACAAATCTTGAATCAAATGCTAAGAGCCGTGAAATGAACAGAAAAAGGAGTTCATGAAGAGCTTTCGCTTTGCCTCTCCCATTGGCCCAATCAAATTTTTTATCCAATAAAGTCTTTAATGAGGTGAGTCATTGAGTCACTCCCTCTACATCACCTTGTGACAGCAGACATAAATTCGATCCGTCACACCATGTTTTCACACAAATTGCCTGGATCATGTTGAATCAGCCACGGCAGGGGAGCAAAGGTTTACATTTTCTCTATCATAGCTACAATGATATGGTCAAATTAGCATGTCTGGGGTGGTTTAAAATGTAATATGGATATTGATATGCTTAATTAAGATGCGGCGCACACATCTGTGACCAGTGATTTTTAGCAGAAGGTAAACAACAGTTAAAGAAGAGCCTTTGTCGTGAAAACACAGATTTCTTTTTAATGCATACTTGAGTAAATGTGACACTATGACGCTAGGACTACTGCTGGTTGTGTTGACCTGCATCCACTAAGCAAAGATGAAGGAGCATAAGAAGCACAGCTAATACTTTAGCATGCACATTTTGTAAATGATGTTATAATGTGCCAGTAAACTATTGTTTTTTCCATGTAGATCTACTTTTTAAGAACATCTTTTCTCAATAAAAAATGATATTTTACAATGCTGCCAACATTTGTGTTAGCACGTAACAAGTGTTTTTGAAAAACAGTGTGCAGTTCAAATGTAAAACTTAGCAAGCTCACTTTTTTTTTAAGCATACAAAAACATTGGACATGGGCAGTTTCCACACAATTATGCCAATGTAAATATTTATGCGGTGGTTAGCATGCTAATATTTGGGAATTAGAACAAACATTTATTTAACAGCACCAACATTTGTTATCGTGCTAAAACATTATCCATTAAAAAGGCTAATTTTGGTTTATTCCAATTTGGGTCTTATATGAAAAAGAATGGTACTCAGCTAAGTCACTGCAGAGATCTGCGATGACGGCAACATTACTACAACAAAATCTTTTGGCATTAAGCCACATCGATAAATCACTACCCTGTGGAATATCCTTTCAAATGTCCAATCACTCATCTCCAGTTTCCCCCTATTGCACACTAATCCCTCCAAAGCTGAGCTAGCAATACAATGTTTTCGCCAGCAGCCGTTAATAGAAGTGAGACCTTTCTCATATCATCCCTTATCACCCCCAGCAGCTCACAGGGTTTCTCTCTACACACCACCTTAGGGAATCTGCTGTGAAAATGAGACGCACTATGTCACTGTGTCATCTTCTTTGTCTCCCTATAGTGATAAAGACTAAATAAACTTATATTTATTTAAGTTGTTTGGGAAAAGAAAGTCCATTTCCCGAACTGTTTTAAGTTGCTGCACTACAAACGTTGGCCCTAAATCTCTTCTCGCTCTCATCTCTTACTGCAACCTGCAATCCGTCCAGCACTGAACCATTCTCTTTGCGCCCTCTTCTCCTTTTCATCACCATCAAAAGACGGATGGGCGAGTTACTCTGTCAGCAGCAGGGGGGATGGAGAGCTAGCAGAAAATAGAAAAATAAAAAGCCAGAGTGGCTGGACTGGAAGGAAAGTGGGTTAAGAGGGGCGTGATGGATGAGACTGGGAGCTTTCCTGACTCATGGCCTGCTTTCTCTGGTGACTAATGTGGTCAGTGACATCTCTCTCGCTGCCCCTCAACCACCCCGCCCCATCTCTCCACCCCACCTGGGATACTTGTAGCCGTCCCAGGGCGGAGTAGCACACAGAATCTCACCCCACTTACCAAGATCCAGCTCAGAAAGCCTGGGTTGTGTGGTGCTGAGGTAAAACAGGCCTGTGGGGACACAGCAGGGGTCAACCAAAGCACGCCTCGCTGTCTTATTTACAGCTAAACCTCTAGAAGGGGAAGTGTGCATTGGAACGTAGTCAGATCCTGAGGGACGGCAAGATAAGAGCTGTAGATTTATCTCTCTCCCCGCTTGTTTTTAAGACTTCTATCATAGGCTTTTAATGCATTTCTCTCCCACCGTCCTTTTATATGTGACCTTATTTTTGGAGTTGTTTACGCATTTGGCTGATCTGTCAGATTGACAGTGATCTTTTGGTACAATAGTCTGTGTTATTTACCATCACTATAAAGGATTTCAATGATGTAATTGCTTTCTAACATTGCATTAATTTTGAGTTTTTCTTTTTTTTTTTTTTATATGGTAAATTAGAGCGGCAACGATTATTCGAATTGATAGATCGCTGAAGTAATTTTTTCAGGCATAAATGCTTTTTTCAGCCTTTCAAATGTGGTGATTTCCTGCTTTTCTCTGTTTTAAATCATTTTAAACTGAATATCTTTGGGTTTTGGACTGACAGACAACAGGTTCAAAGACATCACCTTGGACTGTGAGAAACTGGGATGGACATTTTTCACTAGAATCTGTAATTTTATAGACCAAAGCATTAAATCGAGAAAACAATCAGTAGATTAATCTATAATGAAAATAATCGTTAGTTACAGCTCTATTATAATACGCAATTACGTTGTCTAAATATAGCATTTTTTAAAAGTAATTAGTAAGTCCGATTTATTCCAGTAAGTCTTCAATTGAAATTATTATTAACATGCAGTTAACAAACTACACAAATTCACGATTACAACATAGCTACATATATATATATTGTGACACATAGTAATGGTTAAACGTCTTCTAATTATTGTCATGTCTCTTCTTTTTGTAGAATTTCTTTTAGCAGGAAGCATGGTAGCATAGCATAGCATTTGTCTCGGACAGGTTTTGGGTTAACAAGCACGTGACTCGCATGCATACGATGGAGGTCACCTTTGCTGCTGCCTTTAAACACGTATCAGGTCTTGAGAGAAATAGATTTTCTGCGGACTGCTGTTGCAGAGTCCCTTATAGCTTGCTAAAAGTACAGTTGCATTCAACTGGATGATTTCCTGACTTTATGTAATGAAAAATACAAACTTCAAAAATATCGGCAAAAACCCATATTTACATCGGTTGAACTCTTCTGGATGCGATTCAATCCGAGTGTGTGCAAAATGACCTCATCCACGACTGCAGTGTCTCATTACCAAGTCCAGTTTGAAGTGGGCAGAGAAGTGCGATACCGACCAAGCATTCATTGTCTAGCAATCGCAGCTACTCTCTTTGATGATACCGGTCGGCCAGTGAATTGCAGATGGTTGTCTAAAGGTTTACACAGCCACATACGGTGCAACAACACACACACACACACATACATATATAAAGATGCACCTAGACGCACACACTGAAGCCTGCTCATTACTAAGACAAGTGTCTACTCTGCCCCTTGGATGTTTTCATTTCAAAGAACACCAGGACCAGCAGCTGCCAGCTACAGATCTGAAGTGAGGTCAGTGCATATGTGAGTGTGTGTGGTCGCTGCACTGGACTTTGCCCTTTTCCATCTATCAATTGTTAAAAGTGTGTGTGCGTGTGAGCAGAAACTCTTTGATGGTGATAGAAGATGATACTGTTCAGGCTGGCCTTTTGAGGAGCCAGCTTATCTGGTACCATCTGACAATCTCACACACACACACACACACACACACACACACACACACACACACACACACACACACACACACACACACACACACACACACACACACACACACTGGTAAATATTTCAAAAGGACAGGGTTTTGCCTGCCCTCTGAACTTTTATGCTCCACATCTCAAATCTGCTTGGTCGCTCCTAACAGCCCCACGACTATCCAAATATGGGACTAAACTGTGACACAAAACATGAATACTTCATGAACAGTCACATGAGCTTTGTGACAAAGCTGTTTGGGGACATCAAACAGGATGACAGATTTGTTGTATGTAGTATAGAATGCAAAATTTGGGGAAAATGGCTTCTGCATTTAAATATTTGAGTTATGTGTAAATGGATATATGGCTTTCCACAAGACAGGGTTGAGTCTCTTTTCTAGCTTTTACTGTCTCAATGGATTATTCAGAGGATCAAGTGTGACTCAGGCAAGGATTTCACGAGTTAAGCACATGGATAATTATTCTCTTACTCCTTAAGACGGAACAAGGATGGCGCCCTGTCTTAGTGCAAGTTAACATACTCACTTTATGCTTCACACTATGTGCTTAATGGGGTTGGGGGTAAAAATTGATTCATGTAAGAATCGACATTCGTATCTTCTAAGATGCCGGATCGAATCACAATTTACAAAAAAATCTATCTTTAAAAACGTTTTTTTTTTTTTTTTTAAACACAAACAGTCAAAGTGTTACAGCGTTATTTTGTGTACAATCATTTTGGGAAAAAACAAACAAAAAACTCTTACAATTTTATTTATTTATGTAAGAGGCAGCATTTTTTTTTTTTTATACAACTAAAAATACTAAAACCTTTTTGGTAAAAAGTGTTTATTTGTTCAAGTTTAGCATGAATAAATGTTACCTTTTGTCTAATGTTTGCCTTATTGTTTACATTATTGCAATCAGTTGATATTACTATTTCAAATCTAAAAACTCCATAATCTTATACACACGACTCTGCACCGCATTGAATCGAATCGTGAGATACCGAAAGATTCACACTCCTGAAGTTTAACACTAACAATAACACGTCAGACACATACAGCTTTCAGATTGTTACAGAAAGACGCTGGAAGCTCTGGAGCCCCATCACGTGTTTCTGCCCCCATCCACAGGTGGGGAACACAGTTTGAGCTGAGATCTGGACATCGTTGTGTTTGTGATATGATCTCACACCTCAGCATGCACATGGCCTGACCCAAGCGCTGGCAGAGGACAGCATTTTAAAATATGCTTATTCTCTCCCCCCACTCTCCCTTCCCCCTCCCTTTACAGTCACCTGGTTTACACATATACGCAATCAAAAACTGGCAGCAGTGCGTAGCTGACTTATCCAAAAGAACCTTTATGTCTGCCTTTGACCCCACACCAACTATAATAAAGACCACCAGCAGAAGTTGCCCACTGACATGCTGAACTTTGTCCCTACATGGCTAAATCAACAAGAGACAATTAGATTCCAATATATTCAGCAACATTGTTAAAAACCCAGTAGAGCATATATGAATGTCCAAACATCTATAGGCTACTCATACCAATTTAAATATTGAAGAAAAAAATGGAGCATTCAGTTCACATTAAAAAACACTCCTACAAGCTTAATCTGCATAATCGTGTCTATACAATCTCGTATGGACATGTCAATGCCTTTAAACAGTTAATAAGAGTAGAGTAAGGCATGAAACTGTAACCTGTAAGCACATTTTGGCATTACTAGGCTTCTAAAGCTATAAAGGTGAGAGTAAAAAAAGAAGAAGATGCCAAGTCTTCCCAGCTGATACTAACCATCTAATGTGTACAACAGGCCTATACGATGTAACAATAAAGACAAATTCACATGACTGCACCTCAGTTTAAGACATGCTCCTCTTATCTCTGATCATCTGCTAATAATTGCATTATTCCGAATATCAATCCATTGGCGCTATCACTGCCCTGTGAAATTGAGCACTGCGAGTACTGCAATTAAACCTGAATCAGAGCACTTACCGCTTACAGCAAGGAGCGGCGAAGGCAAGGTGTAAGGTCGGAAGTTGTCAAATAACTGTTTGCTTCTGTCGTATCTGTAAGAAGGTCATCGTTTGGGTTTTATTTGTTGCTGTGCTGGACGGCTGTTTGCTGGACGGGTTCTCCGCTTTTAGTGCTGCTGGTCACACGGTATCCAAGGCGCGGTGAGAGACGCGCTGCTGTGGGGAGAGAGAGAGAGAGAGAGAGGGGGGGGGGGGGGGCGGGGGGGAGAGGGGACCGGGCCTGGTATGGCAAACAGCGACAACGTGTGGCTTGTGGAAGCGTGAATAAATACTGTAGCTCTGTCCTTCTGTACGGAGGTGGAGGGTTCAAGGTACATGGTTCACACCACCAGGGTCATTATATATGGATGCCTGCGTTTAAACGGCAACTTCGAGTCCACAGAACCTAACGTTAACTTACGTCCAGTAACTTAGTTACGCCACAGACGTAGTGACCCCGTTTTGCGGTAGCTTGGTTAAACACATATTTAATTGGGAATATGAGTTAAGTAGCCTAAATATGTGAAAGACAGAGTAGTCAAGTTTAAACTGTGTGAAAAGGACATAGTTTGACAGAGTTAGCTAGGTGAGATCGACCGCTCACATCTGTCAGCAACCGTTAGCTAGCCACAGCTAGTTAGCAGCCGGTTAGCTTCGTTTAGCACAAAGGTTGAAAGCAGAAGGAAACAGCTAGCTCGCCTCTGTCTATGGGTTAAAAAAAATTACGTTATTATAGTTATAGCTAATTTCAACTTTACTGTCTTTGTTCACTTTCATTGCTCAAGTCGTTTACCACCTGCTCAACACCAACCAGCAGACAGTAAATGTGTTAGCAACTAGCTTAGCTGGTGGTGAACAATGTCGAGCAATTCGTAGCTAAAGAGCCAGATATTTCCCTCAGGAAGTACTGAAGACCAAAACAGAGCTGAAGGAGAGTAAATATCGGACTTACATTTGCCATGTGCCCAGAAACGCCGCATTAAATGAATGCCAATTGTACTGCTGCCCCCAAATGTCCAAAAAAAGAAAATAATGTTTTCATGTTAACTTATTACCATGTTTACTTATTACCACTCCTAGGACAGTTTAATCAAATCCAGCCTTGAAGGTGAATAATACTTTGCAGAGAAGCCACAGAATTTAGTGTAGCCTACACCTAATGCCAGCTTATTAGCATATCATAATGTACTTCTAAATGTGGCGACCATTGTCCTGTTTATCAACAGGCCTTAAGATATTTATCCAACAATCTTATCATTGCCTGATTGGGTTAGGGTTAAGAATTGTGAACATTTCTGGTAGTTGTTGTGAAAATGTGGGTTCTAACCCAGTTAGCTGCCAAGCAAACGTAAGCTTGGGTGGATACAGTTTTCAGTTTCAGCGCTTTATGAATAGGATATGCTGGTTTTCCATTTCTGTATTTAAAAAAGAAAGAACAACTTGTAGAGTCGAAACTTGCTTGAGAAAGGTTATCTATCACATTATTTCTGTCAAAGTTTCACTATTGTTCGTCGGTCTGCCCTGTACCACCATACAAAAGTCATGTAGTTTTGAAGAAAAAATAAAAGCAGACATGGTGTTCACTGAAAAGTATCTTATTCATAATTTGTAATAAAACGCTTCAACATTCAACGACCGTCTTTTACAGTTTGATGCAGAACACGTAAAGGCAGCTTGGGGGGGGGTGCAGCAACGTCTGCATGAAATAAATGTAATTATTGTAATGTAATGCATAATTTTCTGCCCAGCCCCTTAGTGTTATTACAGTTCAAAAGACTCAGAGACTCTGGTCTCAAAAACAGTACATTAATTCTTGGTACTGACAGTATTTACTCACTACTGTGTGTTATTACTGTCAGTGTGTTAGAAGAACGTGGCGTCCTAATCATAATATGAACCCATAAACATCTGCTGCAGAGAAACCCGGGTCCAGAGACTTGCACGTGAAATATTTCCCACTAAGTCACCCATGCAGCAAGCCACTCAAATAGGCATAAATCACAGGTCTTGGATCAATGCCCTGTTTCCCATAAGCGAACTGCCGTGGCACAACACAATCAATTCGTGTTCCCTGGTGCAACAGCAAGGAGGGTCGACTGGAATCAGCCCCCATCAAACATTAATACTAGCACTGAATCCAAATCAGCTCATTGGCATTCTGTAAAGAGAGGGGATTCAAGCGGTGGTAGGAGCATCTGTTGCTGTCACCAGCTGATGTAGTGACCACTGTGGCTGTGTAATAGCAATAAACACAATGTGCATGTAAATACATGTCATTAAAAAAAAAAAAAAATCCGCTGATCTGGAGAAGCCAGAAAGGGAGAAGGAATTTTAATAGCTGCAGGCAGAAGTCATAATTCAACGGATTGATCCGTTTTAGAGCGCCGACACAGCTGCAGTATACAGTTTAAACAGGGAATTAACAAGACAAACAACCCCTATTGCCCCGATGGAAAAGTGTGTTAACTATTGGAGCACCATATGCAGTGTTCTGTTTGTCTGGTGCTGAAGTCAGGTCACGGTCAATTGAATTACAGTACACAATCGTGATCATGTGACCGGGTTAGTGTAACCTATGATTTCACAGGAGGGTGGGGCAGGTTGGAGATTAAAGGAGGAGGGCAGTGTACAAGACAGGTGTGTATATGTGTGTGTTTGTGTGTTTTCATTTCAACTCACGTCATCTCTCAAAATGCAGGCTGCCTATCGGGAATACTGAACAATCTCCAGAAGGGAAAAAGGAGAAAGAAATGACTGCATTCATAAATGACATGCATCGCTAAAACACAGCATGTCAAATGAGTGGAATTTAATAATTTCTTTAGTTGCACCATAACCATATACAGGTCATAATGTACTCCAGAGTGATAAAAATATTATGCGTCTAGCTGTGTGTGTGTGTGGGCCTCCACACACTCATCCCTCATCTATAATATTGCTCTGATCTACTCTGCGCAGCTCATGCATACAGTACATAAACACAAGCTGGCTGGTAATTTGATGCTGCAGCAGTTAGTGATTAAATCTATTTTAATTTGCTGTTAGGGAAACAAGTCACAAATGCCCATATCTCTCAGTTAGATGTATTTAAGAGTCACAGGATGGGAATTTAAACAAGTTTCACTTAAACAAGTGCCTTTTCAATCGTTCATTAATCTGCTGAATTATTTATGTATCATCTGCTTGCCTGGAGGTCGTTGGGAGGTTGCTGTTGACAGACTGTGTAGGAGAAAAAAATTGAATAAAAGAGTATTAGTTATATACACAATGCCTTTGACCTAGCCATGAGATATTGACTTGGGATGATTTCGCACACACAAACTCGCACTGAGACACACACAGGAGGCAGCTTCAGATCAGCTTCACCTCTCACCGATATCACAAACTCCCCGTCAGCTGAAAATATGTTCCAGTCAGCAGAGCCGTATGCCCCTATAGCAGCAGAATAGCTTATTGCTGTCTCTTTGTCGCTATTCCTCTACTTGTGGTCCCACCGGGTGCTCAACACCTAATGAATACGTATTGAATAGCTTACTCACTCATTGTCATCCGTGCACTACCATACTTCGCTCTCTTTTAGTGAAAGTAGGCCTGCAAGCCGTTGTGGATAAATGGTTTTAGATTGATGGGCCTGGCTTCAGTTGTTACAATAGCGTCACATTACAATGTGAGTAAAAATATAAACAGAGGGAGCCTAAGGCAACAAACTGCCTCTTCTTTTCAAGACAGTTCCAAGTTACATAGCTATTTACACCTGCTTAGTGTCTGTTTGTGCTTCACTAAAATGTAAAAAGGCAAATGTATCTTTAAGCTTGTACTCTGTCATCCTCTACTGGTTGAGTTGTGAAATTACAACTTTTATTTGTGCCATAAGATTGCAGTATATTAACCAGAGGATATTCTATTATTCTGCCATTAAGCATTCAGCATTTCTAGGTATGAGGAAATATGTCTGAATTATTGTGCATATAAAAGTTTACAACCAAGTTCAAGGCATGTTTTTGGTTGTAATAAAAGGTATATGTTCGATCAGATAATCATGCAAATAAACCATCAGAAACATTGCTCATCAACTGATCATTTACTGTCAGCATCTCAACAAATGGGAAAAGGTAAAAATTCAGATTCAGAAAAATCCTGGAATATATTCAAACAATTGAAAATAGCACTTTATATGACAATAATCTTAAATGGAACCAAAGCGAGAGTTGATCTGAAGTATTTAAACATTAGCCATATCTTAAAAAATAGTAGAATGACTTTGGTTTAAACAGAAGCACTATGCAGAAGAAAAACTTTACTTTGTATAAATTATCTCTTTATTTCAAAAATCCTTTCCATCATACCACCAGCATGTCAGCAGGGGGAGGCTTTAAAGGAATCTGGCCTAGAGTAAACCTCTTGGCCTTAAACTGATTCAGATCCTCAGGAGTCAATTTGCTCTCATGTGAAAACAGACTGTCTGATGCCTCACTGGCAGACCCGGCTCCTGCTGTAGGTGGAGCAGCAGCCGCCCCAAACCCTCCACTCGCCTGTCCAAAACTACTGCCGCTTCCTGCTGCGGCAGGAGCTTCAGCCCCGAAACTGCTCCCGAATCCTCCTGCGCTGTTTGGTGTCGAAGAGAAACTGAACCCAGAGGCAGAGCCAAATCCTGAAGTGGCTGCTGGCTTGTTGGTGGGCGGAGCCGCGAAGGAGAAAGAAGAAGGAGAGGCGGCCACATTGGAGGAACCAAATCCAGAGGGAGGTTGTGGAGGAGCTGCTAAGGCACTGCCAAAACCTGTGGAGGAGGATGGTGCAGCCGGAGAACCAAATCCGCCACTTGGATCAGCAAAGTTGAAAGTGTTGGCCTGGGCCGGTGCTGGAGCCCCAAAGCCTACATGGTCAGAAAGATTTAGAATTAACACTTATTAGAGATGATTTTTCAATAAAAAATGTAGTTTATTTTATTTTATTTTTTAAAGGAAGATTTTTTTTGATAATTTTTTCAAAATTGAAGGATTTTTATGAAAGTTCTTGAAGGTTGAATAATTTTTTCAAAATCTAAAGGTTTTTTTGAAAATTGAGTTAATTTTTTTAAAATGGAAGATATTTTTGATAATTTAGGTAATTTTTTCAAAATTGAAGGATTACGTTTTTTTTGTAGGTTGATATCTTTTTCTCAAAATCGAAGGTTTTTATGAAAATTTAGGTAATTTTTAAAAAAATGGAAGATTCTTTTGATAATTTAGGTTTTTTTTAAAAAAATTTTTAATTAAGGTAATATTTTTGAAAATCAAAAGGTTTTTTGAAAGTTGGTAATTTTTCAATAATTGAAGGTTTTTTTTTTAAATGGAAGATTTTTTTCAAAATTGAAGGGATTTTTTTCAAAATTAGGGTAATAAAAAAAAATGTAGATAATTTTTTCGAAATCAAAAGGTTTTTTTGAAAATTGTGGAATTTTTTAGAAAATCAAATATTAAACATTTTCTTGAAGGTTGAAGAATTTTTTTCATAATCGAAAGGTTTTTTTTGAAAGTTGAGGTCATTTCTTCAAAAAAAAAATTGAAAATTAAAATATTTTTTTGAGAATTAAAATATTTTTTTGAAAATTTAAATATTTTTTTGAAAATGGAAGTTTTGTTTTTTTTTTAAATGTTGAACTACTGCTTTCCCTTCTGCTGTTACAGTGAAGCAACCATTAATCTTCACCTTTGTTTTCAAAGCTGGATGCAGAGGATCCAAATCCAGTCGCTGTTGCTGAACCAAAGCCACTTGAAGATGCCTGAGGTGCTGGGTTGTTTATCTCTGCAAGCTGTGAGGAAAGTAAATAATGTATCTTTAAAAAAGTCCTTCATAAAAATAGATGGCATACATCACATGAATTAGTGTGTGTATGTATGTGTGTGTGTATATGTGTGTGTGCTGTTTGTGTGTGTCTCACCAAAGCTGCACGGGTGGCTGGATTCATAACCTTTAATTCCTGGACTCTGCTTCTCCATTGGTTGAGCAACTGATTGATACCGTTAACCTAAAAACATGCAACGTGAGTTTCTCCTACACATTTTAGACAACAACAAACCAACAATACACTGGACTAATTCAAGATTGAACATTGAGATCTTCAGAAATACATAGAAGAAGGTACCCTCTTTACTTTCTAATTAGCCTGAAGACAAATATTAGGAATGACATTAATGCGTGACACTGCACTTACATAGCCCTGGAGATCTCCTGAAGCTCTTGTGGAGTAATACTCCAGCCTAAGCTCTTCTGGAGAAAGATCAGTAAAACCTGTAGACAAGAAATATCAAACCTTATCAGGTCTAGCATCTACAATTAACAGAAACCATGTAATTAAATGTGTATTTGATACAGACCAGATAAAGGTGCCTTGAAGCTGGAATAACACGAGAAGCCCCACTGCCCTGAACTCTCCCAAATGTCCATGTCCATCTGAATGATCTCCCTGGGTGACCGTGAGACAGACATCACATGAATTAGTTCCTTATGCTGACACACATTTTAGTGCTTCACGTGCACAACTTTAAAAACAAAACAAGCATACTCACAGTTTTTTGTCATCGTCTTCTTCACCAGATGTCACCTGCTGTCCTCCTCCTCTTCCTCCCCTGTCAAAGGTGCTGGGAGTATCAAGCGTTGAAAATCGGTTTTGAGCAGAGAAGTTGTATTCGGAGCTCTTTACGTTATCACGTCTCCCTCCACCTCGGCCCCAGTCATTCCCTCCTCCTCCTCCTCTACCCCAGTCCGCTCCTCCTCCACCGCCTCCTCCTCCTCTACCCCAGTCCGCTCCTCCTCCGCCACCACCGCCACCTCCTCCTTCTCGACCCCAGTCAGCTCCTCCACTTCCGACTCCTCCTCGACCCCACTCCTCAGTTCCATGAGAGGAGAAAGATGAAGGCTGGATATAGCCAACTTTTTGCTGGGAAGGATTCACCCAAACTCTGTTTCCAAACCCTTAAACCAACATACACAACAATACCAGTCAGTGTTAAGAAAAAAAGGGTTGATGTTAAACCATTACAATCATTCAGTTTGTCAATATTGTAATTATACTACTGCCACTTCTGTCTCCTCTGTGTGTATGACACCTATAGCATGGCTGAGAGGGATCCTGCCTCTGTTTTTCCCTGATGATTTCAGCTCAATGAAAGGGTTGTTGTGTGTGTGTGTGTCCTTCAGAATTGACGATTTAATGATAGAGAATGCTGTAAATTGTGATTTTGGCTTAATAAATAAAATGTAACTTGATCTACAGTTCCCTAACCCTACAGTCCTGCGACCTGACATTAAATAGATTTTTATATTCAGTAGAATAACCGCAAACATTTCTTTCTTCTATTTTGTTTCACTATTATTTCACTATATTTAGCTGTCCTGTGCCTCCTTTATTGCATTAATTTGGCAACAGCACTGCTATGAGCACTCCTACTTGGTACACATACATGCAAAGTTATCAATGCAGCAAACATGAAATACAACCCTGGACATATATGTGCTTGCTGACGGTGATAATAAATAAATTGGATTTCAGCAGCCAGTTTATAACATACACTCAGCTAAAGTGAACGCCGTTTAGAACAAAAGCCCTGCAGCAAATCTTAGCTTCGTTATAATGTTTTTGTTCAAACTGTTTTACAGATACGTTAATTCAACGTTCTGGTCCTACGTGCTTGAATCGACTAACTAGCTAAGTAAGCTAATGTTACCGCTCACACTATTACTCAGAAACTAAAGTTAACCGAGAGTAACGTAAATGTATGAGAAACGAAAGTTAATTCTGCCTGGTACGTAGTGACGTTAACTTCGCCAGTAACTTACAAGCCAACGCAGAGTTTTACATACAAGAGACCAGCTACAGAAATACGAGTTTAAGTTAAAGGCTAAAGTTATATTTTCTCATTGTCGTTACCTCCTCCACCTCCACCTCCCCCTCCTCTAGGTTGTTGCTGAGCAGAAGAGCGGTTGTAGTTGTTGTTGTTGTTGTATCCTCCTCCTCCACCACCTCCTCCTCCTCCTCCTCCACCTCTACTACCACTATTTCCTCCTCTCGGGTGCTCATTCCAACATTTGTCGCCATAACGACACCGTCCCTGAAGGAAAAAGTTGCAGACTGTCATTTCCACGCGCTGTCGGTTGTGTCAAACGCAACGTCTTTTCTCTGAGCTCCAAAATGATCGCTCGCACTCTTTCGTGCGCCTCTCGCAGCTCACGAAGCAGAAGAGCTGGTGTCGCAGGACATTTACGTCATCGCTCACTATCCTAGCGACAACAGCGACCCCACGTGGTAGTGGAGTTCATTTGAAAGTTAGGTCATAGCATTTCCTCCACAACGTTTTCAGGAGAAGGAATTTAGTTTAATCTAACAAATACTGTTAAATGTGTCAAAGCTCTTACTTCATTCCACATAAATTACACAATTTAATTATCAAACTACAAAGTATCATAGGCTGGCAGTGTATGTTTTGACACATATTAGGTTATGTCATTTGTCTAGTGGAAAATAATCTTTAAATAGTAGGCCTACTAGACAGTACACTGCACACCCACACAGGTGAGTTATTCGGGCTGACGAGACTTACAAGTTAAATTGAGCAGACCAGATTTGTTATGTACTTTTACCTTGCTACCCTGGATTAACCTGTTAGGGGGCCCCAGGGCAAAAATGTACTGTTGTGCCACAAATACCCACACCTATACCTTCCACCCTCTGTATATGTATACAACATTATCTTGAAGTTCCCCTCAAATTCACAGTATGCAGATTATACATAATAGCTTATTTTTATACCCAGATACCAGAACTTGTGAAATGATAAGTTAAATAAGTTAAATACCACGGAAAGACCCCTGAGAAAGACACTTCACCGCAAATTGCTCCGGGGGACTGTCCCTGTAGCTGGATTACTGTAAATCGCTCTTATGTCTGCTAAATGACAAATGTAATGTAAGGTTTTCATTAGATTAAACACATCTTTATTTCGGGATATGTGTCATGTGACAACGATATAAACAAAACATTATTAAGGTCTTCAAACTAGATTTTGACACGTGACTACGAGGGGTTCTACAAAACATGGCCAAAGGCCGTAATGCAGATGACATTGCAATTTATCATTTATAATTCATAAATGTGATTAAAAATTAGATTTTTAATCGTATTTTTCTGAACGCAAATTTTCTGAACGCGAATCTTTCATGGTCCGTGAACAAATACACACAGGACCTTCTTCAATCTGCGTTCTCGTGTTCGTGTGTTCTTGTGAAACGTGAAAAGGTCTAATCAGCCATGAGTGAAAACAGCTGTTTGGGTGTACAACGCGTGAGCATAAAGAAAACACCCTTGTACAGAAGTGAGTGTGATATGTCTGGTATGTATACGGAACCTGTCTGAGAAATAGTCCCAGAATTGTCATGCTATTGCTCATGACTATTTGAATCCAAGTTCACCTGATAATCAATGTGTTGACACTATCAGACCAAGTCTGTTTGGGAGCTTAGTCGTGAAAATATAAATCTTAAAAAACGAGCAAACATTTTCAATCAAAATTAAATGAAGGTTTTTATTGTTTATAGCAGTAAAGCAAAGGGAGCTTCATAAAACTTTATAGCTACAAATAATCTACATGCGAAAACATTTACAGTATACTGCATTTTAATATATTGTAGCTTTTGGTATTAAATGACAGTATTTCAGGGAATGTCAAATATATAGTTTTTCTCGATAAATAAAATAGTTTTATAGCAAATCTTTTAAATAGGAGCAGTAGCAGCAATAAAATGCTAATAAAATCTAAATTTAAAATGAAAGCAAGAATAGGCGTGCAACACAGTTTTCAGTATACTGCATACATGAATACATGTTATCAATTTTGTATACCATCGGTGTGCATCACATTTTATTTTACTGTTAACTGAAAAACTTAAAAACTATGTCAAAATGTCTTTAGCTAAGAAATCCATCCACTACACATTTTCAGTAGATGCAGTGGATATGGTCACAGAATTTTCTCAATCCAATCATGAACAAGACAATTTTTCATAGTGAGCTAGAACATTCATAAATAAAATAATAAAATGTTATACAAAAAATAATAATATATTGTTGGACATATTTATGTAAGGTGCACGATAAAGCAATAGCTTCCATAAACAAAATTAGATTTTTACAAGCAATAAAAGAGTGAGACACATCTATGCACCAAAGTGTAATAATTCATCACATAATATATATATATATTTTCTTCTTTTTATAAAAAAATATGAAGTGCTTCCAAAGTAATAAAGTGTATGTAGAAAAAATAATAATAGTAACATCTGTATGATAATGAAAATAGTAAATAATATGACAAAAATCAATAGTAGTAATAATAATAACATAAAGACTTTATGCTTAACATAGTCCCAATAAATGTAACAATAAAGAAAGAAATGGGCAGAATATGATCCACGAAAAAGAAAAAAAAAGTGCAAATGCAGACACTATGATTACTTTTGCCCTTTGCACAGCAGGGACAACCCCTGTATGCTGAGGCAGAGGACCAATGGGAGAACGCCTCTTTCCTTAACCGTCTCCATCCACAGCCTGTCGCTGTCTCTCTTCAGCGTAACATTGGTGGAGCTGAGCAGCTGTTCTGCCAGTTGGAAGGCCTGGTTGTCCTGCAGGGGGGCGGGAAGACACTGTACAGAGAGAGGCTCGCTGCTCTTCCTTAAACTCCACATCTGTTGCAATCGATAAAAAATAAATGGACAGATTAAAAAACAAAAAAAAAAAAGATGAACAGCTCTTGATTGCAAAGTCCTGGTTTTAAGGCTTGAATGTTAATTTTCTTAAAGGAATAGTCCGACATTTTGGGAAATAGGCTTATTCAGTTTCCTCCAGAGTGAGATGAGATGAATAAGATTAACAATTTACTTCTGTCATGTCTGTACGTTAAATATGAAACTAGCTTTTAGCTTTTCAGTAGCTTAGCTGACCGTAAAAACAAGGAGAAACAGCTAGCCTGGAGGTGCGTACTCAAAGAAGTTGTTTTATGTATGAATTAAGCAAACTAGATATAGTGTGTTAATAACTGAGCTTTAGAGGTGCTAGAAGGTGGATTTTGTTACCTTTAGACGGAGCCAAGCTACCAGTTTCTTCCTTTATACTAAACTAAGCTAAGTGGCTGCTTGGTGTAGCCTCATATCTAGTGTACAGATATACGAGTGCTATCAATATCTTCATCTAACTCTCGAAAGAAAATAAGCATATTTCCCAAAATCTCAAACTATTCCTTTAAAAACAAGTAATTTCTTTCAAATTCATACCAAATTGTTTTTATTTAAATTTTTTAATTTTCTCAAATAAACAACACTTTTCGCACTGATACAATCAAATAGGTAAGTCATAATAATAATATACTTGTATTTTTGTAACAGTCAACAGTGTAATGATCTGCAGTAAATGAAACAAGTTAACTAACCAACGTGTCGAAGGCCTCCAGAAAATCAGGACGGCTGTCACTCAAGAGGCTCAGAGTTTCATCGGGCAACACTACAAAAACAATACATATAAAACACAACAAGGTGAAACTGTAGAAAACGACTTCTTGACCTTGTTTTGCTCAAAGCATTGTGGAGTTCGTCCTCACCTTCCAGGGCACTGACCAACAGGTGAGCTGCATTTACGTGGGCAGGGACACCACACTGGCTGGTCTCTGCGTGACTGTCTGGGCCGGGTTGGTCCAGCACGGCTGACAATGCTTTTTTCTGACTCTCCGACAGTTCCTCGTGCTCGGCCATATTGAGTGTTTCACCGCTGCACAACTCCTCCAGCTAACAGAGAGAGGTACGTAGAGGAGGGGAAATGAGCAAAAAACGTAAATGTAAAAACAACTACAATAGCCGAATGCCTCCGACAACCAATCAAGTTACAGTTTACATCCGTCTGTCCGACATGTCATCATCATTTTATCCTATTCCACATTTGTGTGAAATTGTCCTAATTAGCGTATTAATTCTTAAAATACTGGCAAAAATACTTGTGGCCCTGCTTCTTGGGTTTTGAAGTGAGCCTATTAACTATTAAACTTCTACATTTTAAGAGTGGTGCACCTTTTTGGCCAGTCCGGGCACCTGGAACATAACGGTACAAATAAACGTGCAACGTGTTTCACACACACACACACACACACACATACACATACACACACAAACACACACATCCTCATTTCTATCACGCATGGACAGGCACGTTATTTTGTTAAAGTTCGTAGTTTCGTTTCGTTTTTCAAAAGAACCACGCTGCACTTCCTCGGGCCCTCAGCAACACACACACCTGGCATGAAGTAGGTCAGTCTAAGGGTTGCCGAGATAATCGAAACTCAGATAAATACACACACACACACACACACACACACACACACACACACACACACACACA
>CALSBV010012213.1:5689990-5764593 GCA_943590825.1 Bovichtus diacanthus
ACACACACACACACACACACACACACACACACACACACACACACATACACAGATGTCTGTCATTATAGTAAGTAAGTTTATGATGATGTAAGTGTACAAAATGATCCACATGTCCCCTGTAGTGATGACCAGCTGAGGTGCATTGATGTGGGTGTCAGTGTGTGACTCACCAAACACTCCATGTATGACAGAGCAGTTCTGTCTCTCAGAGTCTCCTGGAGCATCTTGAAGAAGGCATATCGAGTGGACTGGGGGAGCTCTGCCAGAGGAGAAAGATCCATCTCCTGTGACCCTGTAAGAGACCGGGAGACACCGTATCAGATTTTAAACTGAAGCTACACCAATTTACAGATTTTGGCTGGTACTAGCCTCAGTCATCCACCTTTGATATGATGGATGCACTATAGTTTGATTGGTACAGTTAAAAGGAGGTTTTTGCTTATAACTCCAAATAAAATGTTATTTATTTATTTCATAATTCAATGTATCAACACATGTCTATGCATATAGGCCAAATGCTTAATTCTGCCTGCATACATTTCCAACTATTTCAAACACCAAACTTGGCATATAAATATTAATACCACCATTTGCTTTTGTGATGTTCTGCAACATTTTCCTACAAACATTTCTATTACCATAATTCTTGAACACATTGCACAATCACAACCACATCTTGGTGACATCAGCACAATTTTTTTTAGCACTATGTTATTTTGATGCAGACCCAAATCTAGGTGCATATTAACTGACTTCTAAACATTTTAAAATAGCAAATTTAAAGGATTTTTGACTTCTTTCTAGTTTTTACTTTACAGTGGAGAACGGCTGATATGTTAGTGTGCAGCTGTAGGGTTGAGTTGGAAATCTGAGAATGGAAAGCTGACTATTTGGCAAATTATAAAATAATATTTATATCACAGTATAAAGTGGTATACTTTAGTGTTGATGACAGATTAATAAATACCCACCGAGTAATACACTTTAGTCAGTGTTGGGTAGTAACATATTACATGTAATCAGGATTACTTAATCAGATATATTATATATACAACAAATAGGTAACTATAGCCTAGATTGCATTTGGAAAAATGTGCAATTAGATTATGGATACATATTTGATTACGTCTTTAAAAACATTTTAACTTTTTAATTTAAATTAAAGATGTTACAAGAGCAAAGTCCTCCATGTGGCCCTGTTAAAAAAAACAGCAGCAACAAAGACTTTCACAAAGGAAACAGCGTCCCATGTGTTGCACAATACACACAGTACACATGTAGTTTGTGCCAGTATTAGTGTTTGTAAGCGTAACTTGATTTCACCAACGGTAAATTCTGACTATGCCAAATGCATGTTATTTGCATTGAAATATTTTTGAGATGTTGAAAGAGAAAAAAATTATATTTGTGGAACTCAATGTGAATGTGTCCATTTCTTTAGTATAAGGCACACTATTTTCAATGTTTGATTTTGAAGTAATCCAAAAGCATTCAGATTAGATTACAATTCAAAGGATTTAACCCTGACCATAGTATTGTCTTCAAATTTGCAGTAATTCCATGTTCAAATGTATTGTAAATATTGATATAGTTTAAGTTCAAGTTGTATCTACTGAGGTTGGTCAGCCCAACAATATCTCAAAACAAAATAAAAAACATTAAATCCACAGTTGGAGAAAAGGGAACCTATTTCATTTAATCATTTCACTAATGTGTGTCACTTGACACTTGTGTCAAGTGCAAATGATAGTTGAATATTGTTGTTATAGCTGTTATAAGGTTATAGTTATTTCCAACTAATGACTAAGTGGTTAAACGTATCATTGAATTAACACAAACCATTTTGCAATGCACTAAATGGTTCTTTCTCTTGAACCTTCCCACCATCGCACAGGCCATCCACCATATTCAAGGAATCATGGGATGGCCAGGTCCCAGTCGAGTCCTCCTCAATGCCTCCTATTGTGCCAGGTTGTAGGCAAATATCTGAAAATACACACAACATCATAGATAACACGGGTACACACAAGCATATTAGTAAAGACACAATCAAAACATTCATCATTGAATATCAGCCTGTGGGATGTTTAAAAATGACAAACGAATTGCTATTACTATTACGTGAGGACGTTTGCGTGACCATCTGCTCCGCTTCTCTATTCCGTGCAATATTTATTATATTTACAGTTTGAACGATAGTTCACATGCTGCAATGCAGAAGTGTTTCTAGCATTTGGTTGAATTGGAGAGGACGGAGAAGTGACATTATGATTCACACTTTACAAATTCCTAGAATAGTGTCAATCTCAGTTTGCCTCTCTGTGACATAACGTACGCGAACAAACTCACCATATTGTCCATTTTTTTTAATGTCTAGTTCCAGGATGCTGTACGCGATGACTGTACCAGAGGGAATCTCCAAGGAAACATTGCTGTCCACCTCAATGTTGCTGTTGTTCTTCACACACATCTGAGAATACACACACACACACACACACATACATGAACTGCTTAAAGCGACTATTTTACCTAACCTTTCTAACACTTTGTTAATGGTTAATAATTGGTTTGTAAACCATCTATAAACATAGATGGCTATTATAAAGTTGCAAACGATGATTACAATACCTTGTTAAACGGATAATAAATACTTTGTAAAACATCTATATACATTATTCAGGTGGCCATTATAATCAAACAATTTCTTAAAAGTTTAGAAATCATTTGGTTATCAATATGAAATACTTAATATAGTATATGAAATATATATATATATATATATATATATATAAAATAACAAATATAGCATTACTAATCTTTACTAAACATGATTAATTATAATTGTATTAAGTATTGTAAAATTCATTAAGCAAACCAGTTAATTGTTAATTGATTGGACCAGAAATGGCCATCACACTGAAACTGTCGCCAAATATTTTGCATGTTTTAATAAATTCCCATAACACACTCAACTCTGCCCCCACCCACCTTAACGGGGCTCCCCAGCATGCCCACCAGCCCGAGCATCCCCTGGAAGATGCACTGCTCTTTTTGTGTCTGGGTGACGGAGCAGGGGTTGGTGGTGAGGATCCTCTCCTTTACCACTGCCAGCACCTCAGCTCGCTTCTCCAGCTGCTTCACCAGCGTTTGCTGCATGTCCACCAGCCTGATGCAAAGAGAAACCGCTTTTTTTTAAAAAATTTTTTTAAAACTACCATGGCAATGTAGTGTATGTTCGTGGCATTGAGGTGTTGTAATTCATTATTTCATTTTCAGTCAGCGATGAGTATATTCACATAAGAAACAAATAACCAAATCATTAGAACCAAGGACAGATCCAGTGCAGTGTATTTAAGTAAGATGACACTATTGAACTCTATAGTTTGCATGTTACTGGTCCGAGGTGTCAAATGTCTGATGTCTAACTACATTTATTCAGGTCATTAACAATGAAGTCATCATCCTGTCACCTGCTGCTGACTAGTCACAACTTATGAATTATAAAAAAGGGAATTATTTAACAACCTGTTGCTGGAGTCTAGTAACAGCTTCTTCACATCCAGTTCCTCTTTCTTCAGCTTCCCAAAACATGAATGGAGCTCAGAGGAGCCGTGGCCCTCCAGTGTTAGGCTGACAGAGGCAGCTTTGGTGTCCAGATTTCCGGCGAGTATGTCTCTGTATGTCCCTTTGTAGGACACGAATGGCGTCTCGGACACTCCTGACAAAACATATGGTGTTGGATGTGTGTGGGGGAAATATTCACATTTCGAAAAATGTGTCAAAAAGGTTGCTGGCATGGAAATAAAATATTTCATTCATATAGCTTGAGCTATTTCTATTCACTTTGCATCTTTTTTTTCTGTATGTGCAGACCTACATACCAGGGCTGAGGTCCTTGTCGCCTTGCAACAAGTCGCTGAGGGTGAAAACTGTCGGCTGGTACTTTGGTCTCTGCCAGAACCAGATGCGATTGCGTTTGACGACCAGTGCCAACGGAACCAGTTTTTTTGAGTCGTTTACTCTGGACACGTGGATGAGGCTTCCTTCAGGGTCAACCTGACGGACGAAGTTGGCAGTGGCTTTGGAAAACATGGTTTCAGCAGACGAGGGCTGCAGACAGCTGGGAGAAGAGAAGAGTTTATTTTGTCCACTTGAAGGAACTGGGAGCAAAATCAAGAGCATGTGCTTTTTACCCAACTACCAAACCACTAAGGGTGATTTCCAGTTGGTATTCTCCCCACTGTTTCCCCTCTAGACTGTTTAAGCAAGTTTGAGACGAGTCGGTGTTTGAGACGCCAAGTATCCCCACAGGACTCTGTCATCGACAGTGACTTACAAGGCATAAAGAAAGTCCCTTGGTGGTTGTTAACATATTCACGTGACTAAAAACACACCCATGCTAATATGCACATGCACACACAGACACAGACACACACACACAACTGGCTCGATGATTCTACTGGCTCAGCTTTCATAGTTTAAATATTTAAAGTAATCAGGCATGAGCAGGATTTGTGTGAAGAGAGAGAGAGAGAGAGAGAATAGAAAAGAGAGTTTAAGCTGTGTCTCTGTTTGCCATTTGTTCAGTTAACCAAAAGAATGCAACATTGGCTGGAGAACAGATAAAGAAGCCAGTTAGGAAAAAAAGGACATACACTTGTGAGCTAATATGAAGTCAAACACTGTCTTCTAACTTTATTGAACTTGAACTGTAGTCCATAGGAGAAAAAGTTGAAAGAAAAGTCAAAGAAAGTACAAATCAAATTTTTCCATGAGGAATGTTGGTCAATATAAACAGTTCACAAGGAAACATTTAGTGGTAAAGCTTCTACAACAATCCTGCCGCGTGTTTACAAGTTACTCCCAGCCGCACGCACACACTTGCACGTGTGTGGGCCATTTCCCGGCAGTCCACTTTTTCTAATATAACCAGGCTGCAGTAAGTGGAAGCTGCGCGTGCTTGCACAGTGAGATCAGCTGCGCGCGAGCCTCAAAGACGCATGACTCGGATTATGAGTGTGAAATCAAAGAAATAAATTGATTCTGAGCAGGACAAACATAACGAACAGACCATATCGGTTACCTCAAGTAGACTAGACTGAGAATAGAGTCCCTTTGTTGGTTTTACGTCCCTCCTCCCCTAAAAAAAATGTAAAAAAAAAACCCCAGATAAATGATTCATTTGTAAATGAAGTCGTCACTTACCTAAAATTATTTTTTTTATAAACAATTAATAGATCAAGGTTTAGCGTCGTACGATTCAGGCCTCCGGTCCAGTTGTCACTCCTGGAATGTCAACGATGCCCCCATGCGTAAAAGTAGATGAAGTTGTCCAAAAATAGTCCTCTGGATGTAATATTGTTATTACAAAAATGATATAGGCAGATAGCAATCAGTGAGAGCGATAGCAGCAAGTCTTCGGTCAGAGCTGTGGCTGAATGGTGGGAGAGAGATTGACTGTGCAGTTATCCACTTCACAGAACGCTTCCTCCTCCCACTCTCACTGGAGAGTTAATTATAATCATATGAACTCGGTATGTGTGTGTGTGTAAGAGAGAGAGAGAGAGAGAGAGAAAGGGAGAGAGATAGTGTATGGGTTTTAAGACATGAGCAGACTTGCCTCTTTGGGTTTTCTAAACAAATTAAGAGTGGAAATACTTATTTTTGTTTTGCATTTTGCTGCTATAACCTGGTGGTTTTGCAAGTAGGCCAGCAGATGTCCATCATTATGACACATTCTATGACTTCAACCTATAAAGGTCACACACATATTTGTAACTCTTATTTATGAGAAATGAATCAAGAAAACTCAATGCGTTACTTCGTCACAGGGATGACATTTTTATCTTACTTTCAGTCACACAAATGGCTCACACAACAGCTAAATCCTTAGCGCCACATGTTAACATTTCTGCTGAAAGGTGGGCAGGTGATGATCTTTCAGTCAAAAACATTCATTTTAGAAACATACGAGAGAAAACTGGGTGGCAAAAAGGAAACCACATTTTGTGTAAGGGTTGGAGTTTCCCAAAATGAATATGTCGGGGTTCAGATTTAAAGTGAAATCATGAAGAACTGGGGTTATAAGAATGTGTGTATGTGTGAGAGGGTGGGTGTATTTTGGTTTGTGGCCAGTGTTGATAAGAAGCAAAGGCTGACAGGGAGTTGTCAGAAGTAGATAATAGTCCACTGTTACTCTCTGGGATGGAAGCACTCATATGCACAAACACCATTTAGTCAAAGCTTGTTGTTCACGACTTATGTTACAAGTAGTAAAACTATATATCAGCAAAGTGTACATTAGTATCAAAGTGTACATTAGTATCAAAATGACTCATTATGTAGCCTAATGAAGTATGGAATCCATTTCGTAAAAATGTTAAAGGAAAAATCTAATTACCTGCTGTTTTGAAAGTTTTTTTTTTTTTTTTTTTTTAAACATTTAATTTATTTTTTTTTTTTTACAAATAATCTTAAATCAATCAAAAAAATATCTTGTCTTTTTATTCATTTATTTAGCATTTTTTTGATTGTATGTTGTTCTTTTTTCCACTATCACTATGTACCATTTTTTTTTTTTTTACTTTTCCTTTTGGTGTAGATAATATTTCACTGAACATATCAGACAATATTGTACCGCTTGTAAAAATCACAATAAACAAAGTTAAAAAAAAAAGAAAGAAAAAGAGTACTCATTATTTACAATGGCCCCTTTCAAAGAGTTCTTATTTGAATGACTGTATTATTATTATTATTACTAATTAATTCGCTGTTGTAGCTTGTTGAGGTGGAACTAATGTAACTACTTAATACACTGTGGGATTATTACATCTATAACAATGCATTATATTATACAAACAGATAATTTTCTCATCCCAAAGGTCTCAGGAAACACGTGATTTACTAATAGTTAAATTAGTTTTTCTTTTCTTTCTAAAAAGTATATAACTCGTACAACAACACATTGAACCTGAGCCGACTACGTGACACGTGCTGAGGACACATTTGGATCATATTATGATAATTATATGGAACATAAGTAACCTAGTCATTAATAGAGGATTTATATGCAGGGTGATGGTGAAAGGCTGAACCACTGCCTGTCTCTCCTATATGCTTATGAAGGAGGCGGATAAGAGCATGAGGAAAATGTGAAATGTTCCTTGGGGTAAATGGAGAATATATAAATGATTAAATGTGTGCAAATAGCAAAAATATGTTGTTATTGTCAAGTTGACAATGCTTTAAAAAAAAAAATATATATATATATCTTTATTAAATTATTTTAAAGAATAGAATTCAGAGAAGTATTCCTTTTCCTGTGATGGTGGTTCCATGAGAATGTTCCATGGTTCTACAGTGAATTAGAACATGTTCATGTATAAACTAGATACTCCAGTCAGACAAACTTTGATCATATTGAGACACTACGCCGTTTTGGTTCTGTGATTTTGTGATCATTTTGTTGCATTTTTCTGATACTCATGGCTTATAGCGACATAGTAAAAATCTTCCTGCAACGGATGAAGGAGAAAAGAAACTTCAATGAAGACAGTAAAGTAAGTAACCGACTCTGTCGACCTGCTTCTGTTGGAAGAGAGACAGGTGGATAAAAACATTCAAATCATACTATGCAAAGTCCAAAAATTAAGAATGACAATGTACAATTAACTTAAAATATATGTATTTTTTTTTTTACACAGCCAGCAGAGCGCTACAGTAGAGAAAGTGGCTCCAGCTGTCAGTCCAGGATCCTGGACATTGAGAGAGCTGAAAGAGCGAAGAGGGCTGCACTCATTCAACGTGCAGAGACGCTGTGGGACTCCAAGAAAACCCAGAGCGACGCTGTTCTGGAGAGACTGGGACTCTCCGTCCAGCGTGACGCCTTCCCCTCTCCTCCGCCCTCAGTTTGTCCTAGAAGGAGACCTGAATCCTCTCTGCGAGGAGGGAAGATCAGGCTCATTTCAGAGGAGAACAACAGGGGTCGGACGCCAAAAATCAACCGGACGTTGGAAGACGAGGAGCCCTTCTTTGAGAAGAAGCTGCATCTGGGCAGTCAGATGGCAATACTTGCTTGTAAAGTGAAAAAGGTGAAAGACGCAATGAGGAGCCCAAGCCCAGACTCCTCACTCAGCTCGGTGGACACGCACACTCCCAGTGAGCTGAGGGCCCTTTCGCACCTCGGCCCTACTCCTCCTCCTGCAGCAGCAACCAGGAGACCGTCTCGTCTCCCAGTTATGACTTTGAAACTTAGTGACACAAGTAGGTTAATACTGTTGAGTGATGAGGACTTTCTTTATACAATTTGATTACAGCAAAGAAGTGGACAATTTGAGTAATCATCATTATGTTGCCGTTACTCTCAACAGGCAAGAAGGTAGCTGGCGGATTCAATCTCCAAACAGCTCAAACTAAGTTCGAGAAAATTGCGGAGACGATTAACAGGATCGGGCTTGTCAACAGACATTCATCTCAAGCCCCGGCAGCCCCCAGGAGGACCCCGGCGGTGGCACTCAAGGTTCCAAAACCGGCACCAAAAGCTGCCCCACCAAAAAGAGGGCCTTGTCACGGGGCCCCGGCAGTGAAACCCAAGGTTCCAGCACCTCCACCAAAAGCTGCCCCACCAAAAAGAGGGCCTTGTCACGGGACCCCGGCAGTGAAACCCAAGGTTCCAGCACCTCCACCAAAAGCTGCCCCGGCCAACAGAAAAGGCCCCCGACGTGGGTCAAAACTCCGCCCTACAAAGGCAGTTCAAGAGGACCTCAAGCCTCTGGTCAAACCTGAAGAGAGCCTGTCCCTCTGCTTCCAGCAGCTCAGCTCAGATGAATGGTAAGACGGCAACACCACAGAAGTACAGAGATTTTAACCAGCACGGGCACAACAGTCCTAAAGCAATTATTCTTGTCATTTAAACATAGGGAGAAGAAACTGGTTGGATTGAAATCTATTCGAGCTCTGGCACAGCACCATCCAGCACTACTGAAGACCAAGCTGCATGAAGTCTGCCTGGTCCTCACACACGAGGTATTGTAGATGGATTTCTTTCTGTGCCTTTGTGTTGCATGCGGTTCTCTTGAGTGTGTACCTGTATGCAGAAGTACTGACTGATGTCCTTATTTACCATCCAGGTGAATAATCTGCGCTCTGCTGTGGCCTTGGCCGCAATGGACACCGTAACAGATCTCCATGTTCACCTGGGGAGGCTCATGGACCCCGAGGCAGAGAGGACCGCCGGCGCACTGCTGCTCAAGTTGGCACAGACAACCAACGTGTTCATTCACCAGCAGGCTAACTTTGCCTTGGATGCGCTAGTGGACAACACTAACCCTGCAAGAATCATCAATGTTCTCCTCAACACAGGACTGAGGTAAGAGAAGAGGGTTAAGTCAGAGTTTAATGAGAAGTGTAGCAGAAGCATGTAAAGTTAAACGAAGCAGTACGTGACTGACGTTCTCCCGTCTTTGTCCTTCCTCAGCCACGGTTGTGCTGCAGTGAGGGGGAGCACAGCACAGCACCTCCAACAGCTGGTGGACCTCATTGGAGAGGATCAGATCTTGACAGCAGGGAAGATCTTCGCAGAGCGTTTCCTTATTGCCGTCAGTAAGATGGCGGTGGATGCTGCACCAGAAGTCAGGTGGGTCACCAAGCGATGCGTTTGTTCGATCTCAGTCAGAAACGTATAACCTTCTGGACATTGTGCTCAGACAATAAATTGCTAAATGAGGAATGTATTTCTGCACAGGCACCATGGACAGAATATACTCGAGGGACTTGCCCACCAGGAGCAGTTTCACGTCCTGTGGGACAGGGTCATCCCAGTTAAAGACAGGGGTCCCTTGCAGAAGATCTTACAGAAGATGAGGCAGTAATTGTCTTGACTGATGTTCAACATATTGCTTAAGACTAATAAAATTTCAGTGCCAGTGAGTTTTTTTGTTTTTATTATTATGGGGTAGGGTTTGCGTTGCTAGTTTTCTGTGTTGCTTTTACTTCAACCGCATTCCTAATACCACGAATGTTACAATAGAATTTTCACTTATAATAATCTCAAAAGGGAAACTTATTGATGATCAATACTTTTGGAGAGACTCATTTCTGGCAGTGAGCGAAACAAGCCAACTAAATTGTGGCTTAGCCCTGACACATATGAAAACAAACAAAGTGTGACACACCATAACTTGTCCATCCATTGCACAGTTTATTATCTTTCTTTGAACATGGAGTATTATTGCTTGTTGTCCTCATTGATAAACATTATCCGCAGTCCTATGACAGTCATGAGTCATTATAACAAGGCAACGTACTGAAAAAAAAGGCTAAAGTCCCTCTTTTATAATAAGAACCTCTGATCAACTTCTGGTTTCAGTCATGAACTCAGCCTTCGGTCGTGATGGTCATGATACTGACTATTTTTGACCTTTTGAACAAGTTCACTTTCAACCCTGACCCTTTTCTCTCCAGTGAAGTCCACATATCATACCGACATCATTCAAACAAGTTTTCTCAGAATAAAAGTGTGTTTGCATAACTGCTACAGCAGTTGGTTGAGTGAGGCATTGCAATAAAAAGGCACTTTTGTAAATGCTGAGATGCAAAAGAACATGATAAGAATATTTAGTCCACACTGACATTGTGTAAATTACACTTATGATTATGAGAGGAGAAAATGTACCCTTGAGGAGAAACGTAACTAACACAAACAACACCAACAGAAGGTCCACAGGCTCTGCTCCGTCCTGAAAGAGGAAGCAGGAAGTCCATATAGGTTTGGGTTACCATGACATAGAGCGATGCATGTTAACCAGGTCAGGAAACTCGGTAGTCTGATCTCAGTTCAGTTCAGTTTTATACTTCCCTCTCCATGACAAGTTGTCGTTTGGTTGAATTCAGAAGTCACCACAACACAGGGAAGTCAATTTTACTGAAGCCAGGGTCTCTGCGCGTCTCCCAGTACGAGTTGTTGCTCACCCACGTGTCATTGTTAGACTTCCTGCCAAACACAACACAACAGATTTCATGACTGACACATCTTGAATGATTATCATCTATAAATGAAGCAATACATGACATTGGACAGAAATACTTTTTAGGCATGATGAGGCCAAGGGTTATCATAACAACACAGTTTGTTAATCACAAGCCTGGAGACATTTATACACCACGAGACACAGTGGCCGATATTGAGGTGATCTCTGATCACATGCGATAAGACTCATTTCCTGGAAAAACACATGCAAACACTGCATTGCGCGCAAAGACTCATACGCATGCAGAAAAGAAAATCAGCAGCATACTTGAAAAAGCGTGGCTGGTGTGTCATGTTGTTATCCTGCAGCACTTTCCTCCTCTCCCTCTGGAGCTGCTCTATCCTCTGTTTCTGCTCCTCGGCTCCTTCTGTGTTTCCCTCCTCCAACAGCCTGGACAAAGAACACAAAGAGAGTGAGTCAGGATAGGAAACAGCCGAAATGTGGTTCTGCTAGCGCGCCACCACCATTCATCCCACTGTTTCACCACACAAACAGGACACTTCTGGCTTCCCTTCACTATGGTGGTTAGCTGTAGTAGTTGCAGATGACTTTATGTTCCTGTGTCAATATAGCTACTAAATGTTCATACTTTGCTGTGAAATCTGCAGCTTCTGTGCCAGACGTTTTGACTTGTCATAGGTGGAAAAGCACAAGTGTAACTGACAACATTAACAATAGAACCAGAGGAACTTGTCTTAGAAACTAAAAGTCCATTTTGAGCATTCCCCGTTTGTGTCATCTGAGGAGCCATGAAGATTAGAATAAATTTGGTGGTGGATTAAGAAATGCAATTTTCACACATTTGAAACCAACACAAAGTCACCGTGTTGTTGTTTGTATTTACTGACGCATGACTTTGATGTTTAATGAAATAAATCCTACAGGAAATACATTCAGCTTCAGGTTTATTTCCTCAAAAAAGGTTCTTGCTACCCTGGAAAATGTGGGAAAGTTCCTGCGGTGGAAAAACCTTAAATGGCTCCGTTCTACTCAAGTTTCCCAGTAAGCCATGACAGTGAGACAGAGAACCAGCATGCGCCAGGAGCCTGAAACTAAAGCTGCGACATGGAATTCAGCCATCATTCATTTTATTATTTACACCTCTGGTTTTCCTACTGTGACAGGTCTAAATGCCTTCTGTGAAAAAAGGCATTTTGCATTTACATTGTTAAAACATTTCCCAGTGACATTACTACAAGCATAACGTTGAGACTTTTTTTCATTATTATATTTTTGTCTGAATTCAGTACTGTACTTGCTTAAGACATGCCATTTAATAACATTTGATAGGGTTGTTACTCATCCAACCTAATACATACAAGAACTTATCACGCATCTTTGTTGAATACTCGATTCTGGTTGGTCAATTACGCCATCCTACCGTCTGTTATTCCTAAATAGCAGACCGCTGCTATGAATAACAAACTGTTGCTATGGATGCAGTTCTGATCATAGACTCTGAAGGAACACTTGCAGTGAGGGATTATGTTTTTAAATCAATAGTCATATGATTGATTCCTTTAGTAAGTAGGCATGTTCTCAGAGAGTTCTTGAATCACCCTGAAGGGGTTCATCTTAAAATCTTACAAAAAAAAATCTCTACACGAGTGAACAATTATTGTCGCGTCTTCATTCCCATCGATCTTAACTCCCATAGTATGTTGCCATGGTTATGTTCATATTTCAGACATTTCCTACTTCGCACCACATGGGCTCCACCAGACTGGTCCCACAAAATTGTATGTTACCGCATCTTCTTAAACACCAATTACAAGCACTTTTCAAGGACTTTCCTGGCCCAATTCCCTCAAATTCAAGGACCCAGCACGGCAGAGTTTGAGACACGGATCAAGGTTAATTACAGTTACAACACTGAGAACTTTAATTCATATTCTTGCACAGAATATATAAATTCAAGCACTTTCAATGAACTAGGTTTATTTATGTCTCCTTTCAAAATATTTCAAGGCCTCAAATTCACAAACTCTCAAGGATTCCAAGGACCCGTGGGAACCATGAAAAAAAATGTGTTGGGGCAAATGGACTTTAGACTAGAGGGTTATCTGTGCAACACTAGACTAGATTACATGGTTCCACGGTAACGGAAGTATAAAGTATCAAGTTTCTAAAACAAGTAGGGATGCTGTCTGGGGCCAGACTAATAGAATTAAACACTACAGGTGGATAAAGAGTGCAAACCTCTGGTCCGGCCGGAAGCGTGTGTCTGTGGGGGGCAGCAGAGCTCTCAGGGTGGAGTCCAGCTCATTTAACTCCACCGCAAACTGGGTGAAGCCATAGTACTGGTCTTGGTCCACTGGCATGGGGTCTACACACGAACACACATTGACAGCTGTCATGTCATGCTTAGCTTTGTTGTTTTTTCTTGATGTGCCCGGTTGTAAAAACTTTATAACGGACATTTCCAGGGACCAATCACTCACTTGCTCTCCAGATACACGTGGCAGAAGGTGGGTCTCCTTGAAAAACGGACTCGTGCCATTTTCCAAAGATGGAGTGTACAACTTTTCCATTTGAATCTGTAACCACGCCCTCTATCTCGTTCACTGTAGAGCTCCATGATCTTGCCTTCAAAAGAAAAGAAAATTGTGGAAATTGTTAACATTTTTTTTAGATGGAAGAAATATATTACACAAAATGACAGCAGACATTTACCACTCATGTGATAAGTACTGTTTGATTTATGTTTAAGAGGATTGGAGTCACGCTGCCTATTTTTTCATGCTCATAGTTTGAAAATTCAGTTCCTATCTTTGTCCAGAAGGTTGCACTGTATTTAAGAAAACTGCAGTAATCTTTTTCTTTAGAAGAGAAGATTTAAGTGTGTTCAGAGGATAATGGAGCATAAATGAGTTGCTAATAACCATGCAAATCTTCTGGAGGAACAAGACACATCCCAGAGGAACTAAAGAATTCTCTGCATTGTTAAGCAATAAAAAAGGAAACAAGTTTAACCCAACTTCTTTTCCCTCAAAAAACAATTGTGGAAGAAAGATCAACTTGTGTCATTTACAGCTAGACCACAGGCTTTCACAACAAAGACGGTTTCCTACCTTGACAAATGTGATTTTACACTGGCAGTCGTCACTGTTGATGTTTTTGATGGACATCTCTCCGTAATGTTCGATCCAGCGCTGGCCGCTCAGGATGTTATGGATGCAGGACGTCACCTTGTTCCACTCGTAGTGGTCCCCAAACCTGGAGAAATCACACTGAACTTACTACGCCTGTTGTTTCTCTCCTAGTTCTTACACTTACAGCCTATACTGTGCAGAATGACATACATGTTCATATTAAACATACAAGAGTGTTCACACATTCAAACACACACAGACACACAATAAGTTAAAGATTAAAAGGACTTACACAGGTAGTGTGACATGTGTGGTTCCCATGGGAACAATTTCCATGGATTTGCCCCAGAATTTATTTTTCCATCGAACATCTAAAAAAAAAAAAAGAAATGTTTTAAAAAGAGATCGCAAAAAAATAACAGGTCAGTGCTTTTGACAATAAAAATGTCCATATTATCATCATTTAAATCTTCAAGGCTTTATCTGGTCTCTTAAGCAAACCGTAGTGTTTTTTTTTTGGTTTTTTTTAAACAGCTTCCTTATTCATATACAGAGAAGGAAATTCAAACAAGGAAACAGTCAGCAGCTTATTTTCTCTTTTCAACAACATACCAGAGTTTAAAAGATGAAGTCACATTAGTACAATCTGCAGAGTAATTTGTTATAGTATATGGATATTAAGAACATTATGCGATGGAAAGTTACAGAGTGATCACCAAGGCAACATGAAGTTAAACACGGTTACTTAACCCCTATGACTCACGCCAAAAATGTCCCTAGTGAGGCACATGGGCTAAACTTAAATCATTTTCATCTTAAATAGAACCTACAGCATGCGTCGAACACTCGGAAACAAAAAGGTGTGGCGGCAGTGATGCAATCTACATATAAGCCCAGACAGAAATGAGATGTTTATTCCAAACATGCTCTCGCCTGCTCACCTTGCCAAAAGGTGAAGTTCCTTGAATCAGAGTGACATGCTGACACAGGTGGGTGATGACTCACCTGTGAAATGGAGGGAAGAGATACAAGATGAGATAAAAGGCCCTTCATCAAAAGCTTTACCACAGGAGCTCAGGAGGTTTTCTCATGAATCAGTTAAAAACAAAAAAAGGTGAAACCTATAACTTTATAGCTATAAAGCATTACTAGATTTATTTTGGAGGGATCCGTTTAGTTACTGTAATCAAACAAGACCACCAGAGAGACAAATGGCAGGTCAGTGCACGACTTTTCAAAAAAAATCCCATCTACCGTAGTAGCAAACAATGTAAAGCAGAGAAGTCTTGTGAATTGCTTTAAAGCGTAAAACAGGAAGAGGGCGCTGTTCTTCCTGTGCACTTCTTTTCATTTTGATTGCATTCAAAAAAATATATATACTATATATTTTACTGTGTTTTAAGTTGGGAAATAAACTGAAAAGAAGCCCATCCTGTGAAGGAACAGCATTCCTTTGCAGTGAATCACGTGTGCTGTAAACCATGTGACCTCTTACCTGTTCAGCTATAAACCTGACGTTTTTATCAGGCCTGTCACACTCGTATGTCTCTCCCAGGACGGGATTAAAGGGTTTACTTCCTGCTCGATGGTAGGTGGATGTATATGCAGATATTGCAAAAGTAGCGACATACACCTGCACAGAAAATGAGAGGCGATTAATTACATTTGTCCCGTGTGTGTATTCCAAGTATTGACACGTTTGTCTACATGTTGGATATTCTACAGTATGTAGCGGTGTGAGACTTTTATGTCTTTGTAACTACTCCGTGTATATTTGACTACAAGTGTGTGCCAAAGTCTTCCAAACAGACTCAGGAAAACAAAGACAATTGAAAGCATCTATTAAGAAATCAAATATTTATGAAAGCCTTCAACAGAAGCGCACACAGAGCAAAAGAGGGACATCAGAGTAGCTTCTAAAAAGCTGCCTGACGAAGTGCACTGAGCTCGAGACATATTTTTACATCTATATTCTGCTACTTGGACGTTCATCTTTTCATCTGTCCATCTCCGTTTGTGTGCTTTAGTTAACACATCCAGTCGTCTTGTTGTATATTATACAGTGAGTGCACGCGCCAATGTTCATGTGGGACTATTTTGTACATGTGTATAATTATCTGCACGTACATTAGACACCCAAACGTGAAGTTAGAATTTGTACATGCTTACATGGCTCCATCTAGCTCTTGCAGGCTTGTGTGTGTGTGTGTGTGCTTTTTTTAATTCTCACCATGCGCTGGTAAGGGTCGTGGGTCTGGTTAGCGGTGTCCAGCAGCTCACTGTACTCCAGCTCCTCACACAGCCTCTGTAGGGTGTTGAGTGGCTCGTTGAGCTGCACTGGCATGGCCACCTTGGACAGATCCTTCCCGATGTTGTTCCTCAGGATGTTCCACAGGCTCACGGTGCTGGTGGGGCTGGGAGACGGCAGCGTGGAGCGCCGGCGAGCCACGGTCAGCATGCTGCTAACTGCAGGGGAGAAATGTGGCGATAATGCCGGTGAGATATTTAAAAATAGACCAGTGAGACAGAGCAAGTGTGAGAGCTGAAATGGGAGCGAGGTGTTGCTTGAATGTGCTCAACGTCTGAAACCGTATGCTGTAAAAAATCTCTGATGTTCAAAGTGGATTTGATGGAGATGACAATATGTTAGAGCGTCAGAGGTGGCGCTTAACTTGTTGCACACATTGTGAACAAGCTGCAGCAGACGGGCTTCAATGGAGCATTTCCAAGGACCACTTTCCCCCCAAAAAAACATAACATGACCAAAAAAAAGGAGAGAAAATAAACTGGGCTGTAAGTATGCATTATGACCAAAATAAAAATATTGACCACACTCATATCACAGCCAGCCATTCTGAATTCAAATGTTATGCATTCAGGGTCATATTTCCTCACACAGTATGTAGCTTTTACTGCCGCAGGTTTGTTCTCCACATCACATTTTTCGTCACTACAGCCGAGGGAGCTTTAGCGAGCCGACAGTGGCAAAACACATTGGTCTCTTCCTGATGATGTCGTGATTGGTATGATATTCAAATGTAACTGGTCATTGAAAATTATACATTTTAATTGGATTTTTTTTTATTTATTTGAATTCTTAGATACAAAATAACTTGCTTTGTAAATAACCAAAAACATTAATTTTTTTTATTTAATCTAGCCATTTGGCAGTACCGCCTCTGTCCACTAGATGCAGCTCTGAGGCCCACCAGTGGGCTGTAGCTGTTCCTGAGACACTGTAAAACAGTGTGTTTTTTGGATATTTTTGCAGATGAAAATGGTTGAATTCAATTATACAAAACACAAATATTGGCTTTTTATCAGCTTCAAGACAAAAATACTCATCATACTGGCATACGCCTTCAGAAACCCATTTAACATAGTCTGACAAATCTAGATAAAGACAAATACTGAAGAGATTAAATAACCAATAGTTTCCATTCTCATTTACGCCACTCTCTGCACAAGCTCGGTTCACACTTTCTATATCTCTCATATCTAAACCAGATGAAAACCGTGAGATTTATGTTTGCAACTGAACAATATCATTCCAGATTCTCTGTTTTGTGCTACCTCGAGGCAAATGTTTCTCCAGTGAAAATATAAAACTAGCACCATCTGCAGCAGTGAATTAATGATGGCCGTACACAGATGCTTTGTCACATACTGCATGAGGAAACATCGCACTACCGAGTTTGTAAACACGTCTGGAAGATGGCAGTGGTCATGTTCAACACATTCTCTAAGCTAGTGAGTAATTTCTATGATTCCAGACATTTATAATTTATTTGACGCCGACACTATGAAAAATAAACAAAAGTACACAGAGGCTTAGTAACACACGCCCTGCCTCTTTTTGACAGAATTAGGTCTCTCTGCACAGTCGATATGTCCGCACACACACACACACACACACACACACACACACACACACACACACACACACACACACACACACACACACTGTATAATGTACCAGAGTTGTGTCTCTCACTGCCTCCATCGTTGCTGTAGGTATCCATGGAGACGCTGTCACTGACATCACTGATGTACGAGTCATCGTCAGACACCTGGAGGCAGAAAATCAATGCTGAAAGGTCAGCGAGCGACCAGCACGTGGAAACAAAAGGACAAAAACACACAAATCCAAAAGTCTTCAGTCATTAGAAGAGGAACATTTAAAAAAAGCCTCCAGAGTACAGTATGTTTGCTGTGACTTGCAGGTATTAGCTGTGTCAAAAACGGCTGTGTTTGGACAGTTTTAGGAGTAATACGACATAGATTACTTTTCCTAAACCTTTATTAGACTTGATCACTGTAGTGCTGAAACAAATTGATTATAGTCAACAATCTTGATAATCTTGATTTTAAAATGTAATTTATATATATATAAAGCACAAATGCATTTACTGCTTCAAGCTTCTCAAATGTAAATGTTTGCTGCTTTCCTCTGCTTTCCAGAATTAAAAAAACACACAAAACAAGTTATTTGCAGACACAACCTTGAAATGGTGATGCACATTTTCCCTCAATTTCGGTCTTTTTTTGTTGTTGTTGCTGACAAAACAAGTAGTTGGTTATTAGAGCAATGCATTTGGCTTTAAACACAGAGAACAAGATAGTAGATAGTATCTCACCTCGTTCTCAGAAGAGGAAGAGGAGAGGAGATACTCCTGAGCATCGAAAAACTCTGATATCGACTCCGGGATGGATCCTTTGCTCTCATTGGACACCTGGTGGACCAAGGAGTGGGAGCCACCTGAACAGTCCTGATGGTAATAAGAAGTCATTTGAGTGAAACTGAACCTGCCACGACAGCTGGTGGACATTTGTGGTGTGATCATACAAAACCATGATGTTTTAAAGTCACTGAGACTCACTGAAGCATAGGTGGTCTTCAAGCCCATGACCTGCGCTGGCTGTGGGGCCTGCATGTCGATGGTGTGCCTCAGCCTGTCTCTTTCTGCTACTAGGGAACTAAAGGCTGAATTCAGTGTGGAGTGGACTGGAGAGAAGAAAAACACCAGGCAGAAAAACTGTTGGATAGTTGTCATGGAAACTACCATATAGATGCAAACACTTGCAAAAAGCAAATTTTTCTATCTAAATTAAATGCATCTTCTGAGCAAACTAGCAGGGACTCACTGTTGTTGGCCAGCCTGCAGAAGTCCTCCTGTAGACGCGACGCGTCTGTAGGAGAGTCTGGGGATTCGGGACAGACCTCCTGGGTGTTTGGCTCAGCGGTGGAGAGATTGGGATTGGAGGCGTGCAGACGAGGGGATTGGGAGGAGATGCAGCTTGGGACCTGGTGGACAAAAACAGAGAAAAGATGAAGAAGACATTATCTCACCTTCATCTCCAACGTTAAATCATTGTAAATTCATTTCTAAATAATTATGAAAAGCTGCACCTGTACCTGTAGTGTGACTTTGGTTTCTTTGCCATTGTTTTTGGATCGCCATCTCCTTGGCCTCTTCTCTTTTTTGGGCATGTCATAGTTAGACGCCTGTGGCACCACAAGAAACAGAGAGATATCAGAAGGGAGTAGTAAACAAAATGAGTTTGGACTTTAATTAGTTTTGACATGATCAACCAAAAGAGTACAGTCTTAAGCAGGATTACATTGACTCCATGAGTAAGATCATTATTTTACTTCTTACTCCCTGGGAGTTGGCTAATGCATTTTCGTTGGATATTATTGCAAATAGATTCAATTAAAAGTAGAGTCTGCGATTCTAATCCAGTACACTTTTTTTGTAAAATTCTACAAATATCTCCTCATGGCTAGCCGTCTGAAATCCAGTGTTCATAAACAGCCCTGGCTCAGTAAATGGGATACAAACAGGGTGGCTGGGACCGAGCTACACAACACTATTCCAGCCAGGACAGGGGAAAGGCCATGGATGCATCAAGAGGAAGGCAGTGTGTGCGAGAGGGACGGTAACTCTGGCACATGCTAATGTTCTGAAGGAGCACTGACGGGCGTGGGGTATTTGTTTTGGTTGTTGAGCTCAAATATTAGCAACCTTTCTCCAGAATAGCAGACTCCACCTTCAAGACAAAGAACACCTCGACATTTTGTATTACGGCTCACTTAATACGTGTGCCTGTGCTTACTTGTAGTGCACTAATGGCTGGGGCGGAGTATGTGCGGTGGAGGACCTCCATGCTCTTCAGTAGCAGGTTGAGCTCGAGCAGGTACGATTCACATTCCTCCAAGTCTGAGTGAAGGAGAGATTATTATTAGATGAAAGTTTGGGTGCATGCAGGGATAAAAATATAACATGAAAGATTCACTGCACTGAGACACGTTATAAAAAGGGTAACTTTGTATTTTTAAACCCTTTTCCCCATGTTTTTGTGTCTAAGTGACTAATGGGGACAATCATTTTTTTGGAAATTGGTCCAGTGTTGTGAGAGAACACTGCAGACAGCAGCTGCTAAGAGGGCTGCAATGTAATCGCATGGGGCAATCTGCACCGATAATTTACCTCCACTAAAAGGGCTTGTTTTTGCCACTGTCAGGGAAGTGTCTGACGACATTGTGGAAAGGACCCGACAGAGACATAAAACATTTCCTTTTCCTTTTCAGCCTGCTTGTTATTGTGTCATGCGACTTGCTGCCGGAGGACAACGGTGTAAACCGTGCTTGAGAGTTGAAAAGAGGAGTTCCTGTGCTGTCAGAGTTTGTCGTGTTGTAGCTTAGTGTTATCTAAAAAGATGTTCAATGTCAAGGCTGATTACTTAGTTGATATCGACAATGTGGACGTTACGCAAGATTTCACAAGGAGACCTTTTGAGCGAGACTTCGTTAGACACAATAAACAGACCGGATCAAGCGTGGACATATGCTGACGATGCGGAATTTCCCCCGAGCGATTATATTGTATCCTGTTTTGTGGCTTTGGAAAATAGGGTCCAGGTCGAAGAATACCGAAGTTACTCATTTAAAGAAACTGTTCTCAAGGTAGAGCAGACAATTTGAGAGCCAAGTCAGCGTAGAGAAAGAGACAAAAGAAAAACCAACCTTTGGAGCACTTGTTCATGTCATCTGAGGAATGGAGCCAAGAACTGACCTTAGCTTGGTGGACTGACGCCTGCTTAGTCAGAGTAGCCCTCTGTTTTAGAGGCAGAGACAGATGAGAGGATGTTCAACATCACATAACTACATCCATACCGTGTGAAATCTAAGGGCGCAGCAATGTTTTCTAGAAACGCGCACCGGAACAACTTACTTTTCTGAGGGAATCATTGAGGGAGGGGGAGGCGTGGGGGTGGAAGAGGTGCCTTTCATGGGGATACATGGCAATCTCGTTCTGCCGAAACACGCGGTGATGACGCATCTTTGACACCCACTCCTCGAAAAGCTCCGGAGACTTCACCTGGGTGCCACAAAGTCAAATTAGAAAAGTGGTAACTTGGAGACAACGGCTGTGCATGTCTTTGTACAAAACAGAAAGAGTACATGAGAGAGACAGCGTGTAGGCGCTGATGCATTTGCCTCGATCTCTGACTCATGTCAAATTCAGCAACACTTAAGATCGTCAATGTGAGCGTGAGGCGTTACCTTTAAGTGATAGATGTTATTCTCTGTGTCCAGGTCGATGCACATG
The DNA here is from genome assembly GCA_943590825.1 of Bovichtus diacanthus. Lineage (NCBI taxonomy): Eukaryota > Metazoa > Chordata > Actinopteri > Perciformes > Bovichtidae > Bovichtus > Bovichtus diacanthus. The sequence goes on from CALSBV010012213.1 coordinate 5,711,723, forward strand.
GCTTTCTTTTTGATTGACATGACGGAGAGGCCAACATCAATGCAGCCATGAAGCTTTCCCTTCTTCATCTGTGAACAGAACACTTTGTTAGTGCGTGTCTGTATGTGTCAAAATGCAAGAATGACAGACAGAGGGCGCTCTTAAAAGCTAATGCTTACATCAGGTCCACGCTTTGCATACTTCAAGATGCCTTTCTCCAACACAAAGTATCTCTAATTGGGAAGAAATCAAAACGTGTTTATTCACAAGAATTACTCATTTTTCAGTTCTTGCCACCCTTGAAATCATAGGTTTATTGCAATCTTTGGTTATAAAATAGTTTAAAAACACCAATAAAAAGGGAAAAAAAGGTATGCAGACATTGTACCACTATGTACCAATAACACCAGTTTCACCTTGACCCTGCCATTCAAATTTCACAACAGAAGCAGTTAAATAAGTGATCAGCAGTATGGATAATGACCATATATACATAATGCAAGCCTTGGAAAAAAAAAAACATACTGATAAAGCAATTTAAGAGCACTTGAGACATCCTTGTTGGTGAACATATTGTCTATTTAAGTGGCTATTCAATCATGTTGCAAGGCAGAACTATCCAGGTATGCACAAGCACACAGAAGAGGGGGAGGAAGATGAGTCAGGGTTTACAGTATAATCGGCTGGGAATAAAAGAATGGAAAGAAGGAAATACAGAGGACTATAATGGTGAAGAGGAGGAACTGTGGAAATAGCTTGAGGTATTAAAAGAAAACAGGTCAGAAGTTAGACATTTAGGGAGGACTGAAAGCTTTTGTGGTTCAATCACAAGTATCATCGGGTAAAAGAAAAAAAAAAAATCACAACTAACACCCATACAGTATGGCTCTTAAAATGCATAATTGCTGTATGTCTTATCACAATGGATTTCAGGCATTTTAGAAAACATCTATCCTTTTTAAGAAACACAGCTACATGCAATGATTACAGTGGAGAATATAAAAAAAAAACAAGTCTGCTTTGTCCTGAGTTTAAAAACAACGCAAAGACAAACAAAGCCTTGACAACCTCGCTGCCGTGGCTCACTATCTGACACCCTTTGTATCAAAAGCAAATCAAGCTCAGACTGAAAATAGATCTTTGGTTCAGCAAAAGGCAGCAGCGGTGTTTATAATAAGACGTGTTACAGTGCCATTACGATCTTTGGCTTTAAAAGGGCTGGTGAGGCGCTCACCTTATGCCACCCCTTCATGGGCCACTTCCTCCTCTTGAGCAGGAAGCCCTCCTGTCTGTCTGGCTCCTGCATGCTGGCAGGAACCCCCCTGAGCCCCTCCACAATCTCCCAGCTGTCCTGGAGGGAGACACAGGAGCAGTACCGTATGAGTAATACAGACATTTCCCTTGAAATAACAGATGTATAACACTAAAAAAAAATATTTTTTTTAAACAAATAAATTTAAAAAAAATAAAATAAATAAAATTAAAAAAAATAAATAAATAAATAAAAAAAATAAATAAATAATAAAAAAAAATATATATATATATATATATATATATATATATATAGTATAAAATTGTGTTTTATATTAAACTGGGCCTAGTGCCATGTATAAACATAGCTACCCTGTTATTGTGCATTCAATACTAAGCTATTCAATTAATACACAGGTCATATGTCCACAATGTAAATTTGTGGGGAAAAAATTTGTTTAAAAAAAAAAACAAAAAAAAAGTAGTAAATTTTTTTTAAAAAAATGTCTAATCAAGCAAAAATTTTGCAACCCCCCTGCAGTACCTCCACGGACCCCCTAGGGGTTACGAACCCCCTGTTGAAGACCTCTAATGTAGACAACTAGAGCTGGAACATTTAATCTATCGAAATGATGAAGTATTTTGATAATTGATTTATCATTAAAGTAATTTTTTCATGCAAAAATGGCAGGAATGCTGAAAATGTTTTATATCATATCAAAGTGTTTGGGTTTTGGACTGACAAAACAAGACATTTAAAGACATCCCCTTGGACTTTGAGAAACTGGGATGGACATTTTTCATTTTCTAACATTTTATAGACTCAACAACTAACCGGTAAACACACACACACACAGTAATAATATTTGACCTAGTGTGATATGAACTGAGAAGAAAAACAAATTCTGAAATGCTAACAGTGGCTGTAAGCATTCTCGTTCACATAGCAAAAACTCACATACTGTACATGAAAGCACCACACACACATACCTGGTTACTGTCGTGCTTAGAGGAGCCGCTGCTGTCGCTGTGAGTGGGTGACGACGACGTCATCTTTTTGTGACTTGACTGCTTTCTGCCCACCGTTGTCTCGTTTCTGTGGAAACCGCAGCAACAGAGATCACAGCAGAGCCGCCACGAGCATCACTCTGACCTTTGAAGGCCACACCACAACAGTCAGCACTGCGGAGAAAGGTTGAAAACAAACTAATGTCAGAGCACAAAGGTTATTTTAAAGAGGACAGTGGCAGTGTGCAGGACCAGACAAATAGAAACAGAGGAATACCTGACTCACTGCGAGTCTGACTAACTGAACAGCCTTAATTGAGGATGAAGAAAGCCCCATAGTCCAAAGAATCTTTGTTATAAGGAAGCAAGACACAAATATCCAGAAAAGAAAAACACATGAGAAGCTAATTCTTTATCATGAGCTCTAACGCACTCAGTTCAAGGTTCAACTCGCACCATCTGAATTCAGATGTGCTCTCACTGAGCTTTGTGTGGACTGTGATACCTTTGAGTACACACATAACCTCTTATAAATGTTAAAAGTCTGTATTCATCACCATGTCGGTAACATACAAGCTTTAAGTTCGAAGGCCTACTTGTAAACAAGCACGTGAACATCAGAAAAACAGCAGAAATTCCCATTGGAGATGCGGATGCACCGACCCGACTTATTCAGTATAATACCTGGACTTTGGGTATCGGCCGATACGGACTACCAATCCGATATTGGCGTTTAATTAATAAGCTGTATGCCTCACTTTGTGGGGGTGACTGGGATCATTATGTTATGTGTAAGGCAACACCACGCTTGACCTAAACATTGCTTTGCTAACTTTGTAAAACAAAATGTAACAAATAAATACACCAACATACAATTTAATAAATTGTTATTTATTTAAAAAATAATGGTATTCGATACAAGATTGGCCCATTCTCCCACTGACACAGTGAGTTGAGTCAGTATCGGACCAATATCTGATATCTGATATCTGTATCGGTGCATCTCTAATTTGAGTGTGCAGAGCATCATACAAACAAGACTAGCATTTGAAAATAACAAAGAAAGGTTATGACTCCAGAGAGGCTACTTCTATTTCCATGTGGCAGGCGTTACCATATGTCTAAACCCTATTTCTAACACTAAGCAGCTCCTATGCGTTTGTCGGTCACACAATCTGCATTCTGCAAAACCGAGAAGTGGATCCTTGCAGCTTCACCACCGACTGGTTTCAGCAAACGTAACTTCCTTCGCTTCCCTAGCCTCTTCCTCCTGTATCAGCGTTTTAGATTTGAATTTCAATTTTGAATGCTTCTTTCATGTGTTGATCAAATGTTGCGATTGAAGCTCTGCCAGGAGGTTATGTGAGGTCGCGCATGGTCTTTGTAAAGCTTGCACTGATTTGTTTACAATTTGTTGTTATCATTTTGCTAAATTCCGCTGTACAAAATGTATGATTCCAAACCAACTGCAATAAAAAAACAAAAAAAAACAAAGTGCATTTGTTCTGCTTCTGCACATTTGAAGAGTTTTGCATTGTGCCTCTAAATATTTAGAGATATTATGCACTGTACATGTTTATGGTCGCATGGGATGAGCAGGGAACACAACACTCTCACTGTGACGTAACATTCATTCCTCTCCATGCCCCAACCTGACTGTGTATGCTTATACCTCTATGCGTGTTTTAATGCCACTCCCTTTGTATGCAGATACTGTCAAATACTAATCTCAGCCATTTTAACGTGAATGTACATGTGAGCAGGGCACATCCCGGTCTGGTGGATTAACATAGCGAGGGAATGCCTATCTGCTTTGTGTGTGCCCGCATGCAAATTTGTGTAAATTCTTGGATTTGCTGCAAGCTACATCCTCTGCAAACGGTCTGGTGGTTGAGTGTGTGTGTGTATACTGTAGTTCCCCAAAGCCTCGCTCGCAGTCAGTACCATGCCCAGGACGTGAGTCATCAACAGGAAAGAATGTGCTCTGTGCCTCGATACCCCCGACACACCATAACACACAGCTAGCTACGGTCAACACTGGGCTAAAAGCAGCCTGAAACACATGGACGGCCCACTTACTTCACAGTTCTGGAGCACAGACTAAAAGTACAGACAACATATTTGAGTAGGCTTAAAATTATAAACTTGGGGAGCTGGAATTAGCTCATCAAGTCTTTGTGTTCACACTTTTCAGGCTGTGACATGTCTGGCGTCTTCAGCTGCATCTGACGCTTGATGGACATAAAGTAGGTTCAGGAATTTACACATAACTTCTGCATATCTACATCTGTGTAAATACAACTGTATGTAGTCTCGGCTTTTAACAACAAAGGGTTCATCAAACCATAAAACATTACGTATCGGCATGTAATGTAAGACCTCAGGGTCTGGATGGCAAATTTCCATCTCTGACTGAATTCTTGGAAGAATACAATCACGATTATGAACGCTTTACATAACACACTCAGCCCTGCCTTCCGTTCCTCAGCCTTTTCACTTTCACACAACTCAGCAGCAAAGTTTGCGACAAAACACTTCCTTTGAGCTAAACCTCAAAAATTGCCACTGACTGTGTGCACAGATTTGTCACTACCTCTCACTTTACAAGCTTAAAAGCTTGCACAGAAGCTGTGTATTAGTCCATTTGCCATAGATGAACTGTAAAATCTGTAAATGAAGCTGGGGCATGTCAGTCCCAGAACATCCCACTGAGTGCCCTACTTACCTCGACTGAGTGATTACTGTAGTATTGTACACCACTGAGCCTCCTGCACTGTAAGACTAGAAGTGCTTGGATTTTGCCTTTAGTCTTATGTAATGGGAGTCAATCATTGATAGCACAACAACTTGTAAATTATCTGTTAAGTTGGAAAGAGGTCATTTTCACGGCAAGGGCCAAGCCCACGGAGTCACAAGGTCCAATGAGGGAATAAAAGGTTTAAAAAGGTGATAGAAGTGACTAGTTTGTGTGTTTCTTTCCTTTTTAAACATGTGTCAGCATTCATGAGATCAGCTGAAGGGAGGAATGAAGCAAATTGGATATTTATTGGTTTGTCTGGATATATGAAAGTGTGACAGCAGTGGTTCTGCATGGGACACATTTTGTATGAAATAAGTGATGTGAGGCCTTACGACAAACCTGTGCACAGTAAATAAGTCTACCTTCGGTATGCTCTTCTGTTTTCCCCTGTAACATGTGTTCTATTTCACTGCACTAAAAGGAAAAGACAGATAGACAGATAGACAGACAGACAGACAGATACTTTATTGATCCCGAGGGAAATTTAGGCATCCAGTAGCTTAAAAGACATGACATTACATATCGGTCCCCCTCAACCACCATTAAAAGTAAGAAACATTTTTATTAAATTAAGAGACAAAATATAAGAATAAAGGCTGTTAAAATAACCTAGAATTACCTTACAATGAGAAAAAAATATCTCCACTTAAATTCAAGACAGGGCTTAAAACCAGTTTCCAGGGTGAGCACAGACCGGTTTATTGCCAGGAGACAAAAGCAGAGCAGACATTTTTCTTCTACTTGTCCCATTCCCAGCAACCAACAAAGTCAGCCTCCTCAAATGGCCATCACACTAACCACTGGTGCTTCCTCGAAGCTTTCAAGTGCCAAACGCTGTGCACAGGAAGAAATGCACTTTAGGAATACTGCTTTTAAAAAAGACATTGTTCAACTAAAACTTCAACAATTGTTCAACAAGTCATTAAGTAGGCCCACACCATAGCTACAGGCAACACATATTGTGTATTTACAGAAAGCCCTGTGGCTTCCACAAAACAAAGCCTCACCAGTTTCCATGACAGGATCTCAGAAAAACTGAAGCCTGAGGAATTGTCAGGCTGGAGTTTCCAGTCCTGGCATGACAAACACACAGACATGGGCTTGGAAGCCAATCCATCTGGTTTTGCCAATACACATTCTTGCAACAGCAGGACTGCTATTAACCTGACTGTGCACACAGTTGTATATCCTCCCCATTACAAGCTGACTGGGACTGCAAAAAGGTCCTCACAGATGGCCCATATGTGACTTTACCTCAAATAAGGCAGCAATATCTTCCAGTAAAGCTTCTTCACAGAATTACTGAGTTAAAGCTGTGCATGATCCGCTGATTATCAAACAGAGCCGGCTTTAAATAGACTCACATCTGGCAATATTATCTAGCTACTTCATAGATCAACACCCAAATTTCACGAAACCGATGTGTTGCAGCATATGGTTTTGCACTGGTCGGTGGCAGTAGCACTCAGCTTATTTGACCTGTGACATGATGTCCGACTGAGTGATTTTAACGGGATTTCTAATCTGACGTAATACGGTGCCCGAGCTTTCTGTATGCAGGCAGAGAAAAACTGATGTAGGCATCAGCGAGTGATCAAAGAGGTAAAAAAATCAGCCTCGATGTGCCATTCAGCAGTCAGTTAAATTGCATGTGCACTCAAAGAGAGACCGAAAGAGAACAAGCTTAAGAGCCAGCATTCCCATAGATTCTTGACCGATGTATTTTTGAAAAGCCACATTACTAAAAGATGTCTCTCGGTCTCTTTCCTGCTGAGACAAGGGACACTTTGTGTTACTGCTCAATCACGGGTTGCTATGGATACAACAACAAAAAACAAGGCAAAAGCAAAGGCAAGAATATATTCAGTTTGTTTGTTCTTTAGGGAAAATCTGAGGGCATAAAACATGGGGTTATTTATAGAGTCTGTGCCAGCAGAAAAAAAAATGATTTCACCTGAGTGTCAGCTGAAAGTAGGGCACATCATCCTATAACCTTATAAAACCACAAGAGACCACAGGTGGGCTATTCTCAGAGTGGCCACTTGGTGTATTAGTCAAGGCATGCTGTATTTACCAGCTTTTAAGTGGGTGTTGTGTAAAGGAGAGAGTGACATAGAGATAACTCAGTGAGTCACGACAGCCATGCTGGATTTTTACGCCCAGAAATGTTGCAGCAAGAATAAACATTTTGGGCTGAACTGCAATTAGCTGACTGATAGACATGAGAGATAGACCTGCGGCACAATCCTCAGTTTGTTTGAGATCACCAAGTTCAGAGGGACCAGCCTGGAACAGCGCCCCCTAAAGTCAGTCGGGAGTCTCAGTGTCTTGCTTAAGGGCTCTTCAACAGGACAGAAACAACACCTGGGTTTAAACCCAGATTGTTGTTTTGCAGGGCAGCCTCTTGCTACTTCTACTTTTCCTCTTGCAGCAACTAATGATCATCTTTTTTCCCCCAATTAATATGGCAATTATTTTCTTGATTAATTAATTCAGGCTCACTTGGTCTTTGAAGTGTCAGAGACATCAGACATTTCCAGAGCCCTCTCTCACATCTTCAAATGTCTTATTTTACCCGGCCAACAATCCAAAAACAAATGTATTCATTATAAAATGATATGAATCGGTAAAAAGCATCAAATAGTCACTTTGAGGATCCTCACAAACAAGCTGGAACCAAAGAATTGTTGACATTGTTGCTTAAAACATTTCTTCCAAGATTAATCAAATATCAAAAATATAGTTGCAGATCTATTTTTTTTTAATTTATTTTTCCATTAATTGTTTCAGCTGCCAGATTAGAAAGAGAACAACTGTCAGTAGTTTGTGAAAAGGCTTTTTGGTGAGTGTGGGAATGTGTATGTCCTCTGTAATGTAAAAATCAACACATATTCTATAGGCTAACGTCATTACAGCTTTGTAAACCTGCTTCACCCTCGGTTTAGATATGTTAACAATAAACATCAGCGCTCTATAGTTTTTTTGGGGGGCACAGGGCTGCCAACGTGTGCCCACAGGCTGTCTGTGAATGGCACAGGGCTAGTGATGCCATCACCACTCATGCATAAAATGATCCTGTTTGTACTAAGAGGCGCTCAGGCCAAGTATTGATTTACAGTTTATTAAAAACAAAGCCACTCAAGCGCCACAAAAAGCCTGAAGTGAAACCCCTGAACTGCTCATGATGATCATTTAACGAATTATTGTTGTGGGATGCAACCAACAATCATTTATTTACATTTAAAAAAAAGTTGTAAAAATGCCCATCATGATTTCCCAGAGTTCAAAATGACATCTTCAAATGTCATGCCAATAGTCTATTACCATAAGATATTTAATTATTAGTAGTTTACTATTATTGAAGGCAGAAAACGAGCATATGTTAACATCAGATAAGCTGATGTTTGGGGCATTTCTTTGATGAATAAATGACTTAAACTATTAACTGAATTTTAGAATGCTTGCCTATCCAACAATCAACTAATCGATTAATCAACTAATCATTTCAGCTATAATAGTGTGTGCGTGGCCTCCTGGAAAACATACTCTGTACTGTACCTATAACTAAAACACAGGATTTGTGAAGTATAGTGTCCCATCTAAAAAACACTGCCATACAGTAACTTCACCACAGCAACTTTGAATGAATATCTCCCATCAAAAATCACTAGCAACACTACATCCCCAACTATTCTCTCAATATGAATAAATGCAGGAATAATAGTTATCTTTATGCTGGGGATGATGTCAGCACAGCAACCGATGCGGATTGGTTGAATATAATAGTCATTAATGGGGACTTAACTCCACGGGGAGAAACCACAGGTGTCCCGTGCTGCTCAGTTCCTGTTGCCAACAGCCAACACAGCAATTCAAACTTGTCAGCGCAGACACAATGTACAATATATCCCATGTGGTCGTGAACCCGGCGCTCACACCCAAGCCTCAATAAAAACCCAAAACAGCACATGAAACTGGACGTACACGGACGCTTTCACACACCTATTTAGCAGGGAATGTCACGAGGAAGTCCATTAATAATTCTATCGAAAGCGCTATTTCTCAAACGGTCAACTAAAGCCACGACAGGAGCGCTGTCAACTCTGCCGCTCAGTTCAAACGGGAGGTCGGCGATAGCAGGTACGAACACACACACACACACACCGTTTCACTCGAGTATTAATGACAGGATATGCTTACGGTTCTGTGGCGAAAGACACAGCATCCTATCCCGAGAGTAGAGACATACGGTACCTGGCTTTGGGCTGCTGCTCCTCGTTACGCTGCCGGAGCTATGTGGAGGAGGAGGGGTCTGCTTCGTGGGCAGGAGTGACCGACGCGCTACTGAGCCAATCACAGTCGAGGAGAACCTCCCCAAGGGGCGGGACCAAGGGCTGGGCGGACACCTTTTTTTTTTGAATTTACCATAAAGTGACGTAGACATGTCAAAGACGGAAAAATTACAATCAAGGTGAAAGTTTAACGTCAGACAATGTGGTGTCAGGTGATTCCCAGCTGTTCACGTACAGTCATGTTAATACGTGTTTTAATGAGCTAATGTGCTAATGTGTCATACGTAATAACACATTACGTACTAATTGTGTTATACGTATAAAAGATAGTACGAATTTAAGAAAAGTTTGAACATTGCGCAGGAGAAGTTAGAAGCTGACATGGCTTATGAATATACCTAATATTAGTTTAAAGTATTAAATAATGAAAGTCATACTTGTGTACAAAGAAAAAGGATAAAAACAAAGATCGCACATCTCATCAAGTTTCAAAAGTAATCATTAATACAAAATTGATGGTAATGTGAAGTAGGTTGTTCCAAAGAGATGGTCCTCTTTATCTCAATGAATGTTGGTTTAGGGGAGTCAGACGATACGCCCTTAAAAACAAGTTTTGAAGAACAAATGAGGGAGCTTCAGAGGTCAGTTAAAGTCGTACTCCATCATGTAACAACAAATTAGGAATGCAATTATTATAACCTTTATTTATCGGAGGCTATTAAGAGCAAGCTCTCTTTTTCAAGGACACCCGGATTACAGTACAATACATTACAGTAAAACAATAGAAGCTCAGCAAAGTTACAAAACACATCACCATATTGTACAACAAACAGGCCTAGTGCAGTGTGAAGTTGATCTATAATTAAAAAGACATGTAAGATACCAATGCAGGTACTTTGCCAAGAAGTGCTTTGTAAATAAATAAAATGCCGTGCCATCCTCTTTTCACTGCCAACGACTGCCACCTAACATTCTCAGACAATAAACAATGATGTGTTGTAAAGCCATCCCCATTGCTCGTTTTGCAATTTACCTACATATATTCAGCTTATTGCCAGTTAAGACAGAGAAAAGCTGCTATTTGTTCTCCAGAACAAGTGACTGTTTGGTATTTCTGCTTGAAAAATGACTCAAGCGATTAATTGATCATTTTTCTGCGAATCGACTAATGGATTCCTTTAACTTGCTGTGGATGAATACATGCCAGTAGGTGTGGAGGTACAGTATGTCTCAATAATCTGTCTATGGTCATTGCTTCACAACACAGTGAACAGTCCAATGACAGATTGTTTGTTGCTTTTCTTCAGACATACTGGTTGCAAAAGCTGGCTTTAACCACAAGTGTTGACTGTTCTCTGAAACGATGAGTAAGTGAGAGAAGTTGTGTGATTGCACCCAGACGAATGAGCGTGTGGGTGAATGAATGAGCATGTGCTTATGTGTTTCTATTTAACGTCCGTCAGTTTTAAAGTTATGCTCCTCACGTCTTCTTCGGAGAAAGCTCCGCTCCGCCGGTCGACCTCTGTTGTCCTTGTATAGCTCTCTGAACCACCTTCATGCCTCAGATTTGTTTACCCAACAAAACAAATGTCCTCCTTTGCATGATCATGAGGCCGTCACTTCCTGCCTGGCCTTCTTCCTATGGCAACAGAGGCCAAGGAAAACTAAAAGGGTGAAAAACACGTCTTTGACAGGAAGAGTGAGAGCTGGGTGTGGCCAGAAACTTAAAACCGACACAACTAATGGCTTTTTTTTTTTTTTTTTTTTTGGGGGAGTTCAAAGGAATGTTGGCACTGGGAGAAAATGAATGTTGATTTGCTGACGGGCAGACATGTGACATTGGGAGTGGAAAACACAGAAAGAAAAGATTATCAGTGTTTATATCACAGATTCTTCCTTGTCAAACCCAGCTGGATTCCCTTGTACTTACCTGAGCAGTGCACAGTTGTAGCCACAAGGCAACACACCCTGGAGACAGACTCTGATCCACACACACACACACACACACACACATTGATGATGCCGTTCAAACATTTTCCACTAATAGCACATTTTAAGTCTTATTTAACAAAGGGATTGATGACGAAGAGACAGTGAGACGCTCATCAATAAGATAATGTAATGGAAGCTGATACATGATACTTGTGAGTCTGTGTGTGCCAGTGTAGTTATTTATACCCCTTATCACATTACTGTCACTTACAGTGCACACACACACACACACGCAGACAGACATACACTCATATTGTACAGGCAGATTGTGTATGACAGTGTCATCTATAGGTTAGATATGGTTACTGCACAATAAGCAGCTTGTATTCATGCAGGAAATCAGAGTACTGCTGGGTGCCAGTGAGCTCGTGTGGAGTTCTGTTTAACAAAGAGGCAAAGAACAGGTCCCTCATGCTGTTTGAACCGCATAATATGATCTTTCTTTAGCTTAGCTCCGTGCACTGTGCAATTTGACCTTAAGAGTAAAGGGAGAAATGAAGAGAGACAACACCCTTCAACTAGAGAACTTCTCTTAGAAGTTTAAGTGCCCTTGAGCAAGACTGACAGAGTCCCTGTTCTATATCTGAACATGAACTCTGACCTTTTTAAGCCTTTAGAGGGCTCGAGATTGTGAGCTGCATGTTTTTTTTCTTTGCCAGGGGTTCAGTTTTTGTGGGGATTAAACAAACTAAATATAACTTTTTAATTAGTGAGCTTTTAGAGGTGCTGGTAGGGTGGATTTTGTTATCTTTGGACAGAGCCAGGCCATCTGTTTCCCACATCTTTCTCCCCCTGCTCAGTCCACATGTTGGTCTTAACGACTAAACAGCTAGTTTAGCTTAGCTTTCTCTTTGTGCTAAGCTAACCTGCTTCTGGCAGTAGCTTGTGGCATCGATCTTCTCGTCTCACTCCCGGCAAGAAAGCAAAAGTGTGTTTCCAACTAGATTTTAACTTGGAGACTTAAGATTGAGTTAATTGTCTCCAGTCTATCATTTCAGTTTATATTGTGATGTAGTGCTGAATGCATAAAAGAAACACATTAGTATTTAATCAAATGACCCCAAACTAATTGCCACACAATCAGCCTGGAGTCTTCAGGGCTCTGAGTTGCCCACTGTGCCGGTTGGTGATCCAGCAATAATGAAGTTTCTTGGCAGAAATCAGCACTATGTCACTGTATATTACTGTACTGTTGCCCCTCGTGCTGAAATGTTCCATGTCTGCAGAGGGCGATGTTGCACAGAAGCAATGCAGCGTGGGGACTCGACAGAGAGTCGACATCTGCAGATCAGATGTCGACTCTCTGAGTTACTAAGTGACGACTTTGTGTTAATGACTCATAAAGGCCACATTTTCTGTACTCTTGTTTGTGACTTGTTTTGCATTATGTTTGCTTGAGTGATGCTAATCCAGACTTCACGTGCATATGAGTGTTTTCGTGCTTACTTTGATGCCTTAGTGCAGCCTGTCACAGTTTCCAGGGTGCTTGAGTTCCTGAGCATGAAGGTTATCTTCTGTGCTGCTCAGGGATCTCAAGGCATTACATTGTCTCGGTGTAATTATGTGATAGAGACTGATTATGTGCATGCAGACAGTTTCTATCAAACTTGGTAGATCAAAGGGTTACCCTCCCAAAACACACACACACACACACGCACACAACACACACACACACAGAGACTCTATCCTTTACACTGCCCTCCTTAGTCCTCTATCTCCCCCTCCACTCTCTCCACCCTTTCAACAGGGCAATAGCATGCTCTCTAATTTGTTCCAGATGTTGAGTACCTCCCTTCCTCCCTTCCCCTGCTCCATTCCCTCCGTTTTTAACTCTCACAGGGTCAACTGGAAACCTAAAAAGTTTTGCCCTCCTTCGCTCTCCCCCCCCCCCCCCCCCCCCCCGACCCCTCCGGCTTGTTGAACATGTCGGTCTCAACGACAAAACATGACCCCTAGGAGGTCAGGCAGGAGAGGCTGGAGCAGAGGAATGCCGAAGCAAATGCGTTTCCCACGTTGCATGATGTGCTGTTGCAATCAGCCGTTCGCTCCACGCTTCATTTTTCGGTGCCAGCTGTTTGTGACATGCTCTTTTGCAATTGCGCGATGGTGATTATTTTTTATTTGCTGCAACTCGACTCTATGTTTCCTACGTTCCCCCCCCCCCTCCGTCTTGCCCTCCTTTTCTACTTCCTGCTATGGGAACCAACTGGGGTAGTTGTGCAGTGGGAATGTGAAGGGTTACAGGCATGGGGCCCAGGTGTTCCCTCCACTCTTCTTCTGTCACTTATATGCATTTAGGTGCACCTAAAATGTGTCTGCATCTTCCATATAACATACAGTGTCTTCAATCTCTCTGTCATGTTGCACAGAGGGGATAGAGTCTCTTTCACCATCTCCCTCTTAAGTGCATAAACACACTCACTCATCCACTCCCAAACAAACAGGCACGCACACACCGTTAATGCGTGTGAGCATGGACTAGATCTGTGATTCTCGGCTCCAGCTAAAGCACTTAACGCTCCCAGCAGCTGTTGCTCATGTAAACTCTCCTCACACACACCCACACCCACACACACACACACACACACACAGAGACACACAATCCCAGCTCCTCATCGTCACTTTTCCTTCCTTTCCTTTGTTTCGTCCTCATTTCTTTACCCTTGCATATTGAGTCTTTAAAGAAACTTCAAATGTAGATTTCACATAAAGAAACACATACATGTTCCTAATTCAACCAAAAGTACACGCACACACACATGCACAAATGGACCGACACATGCTATCCAACTTTGCCACACACATGGACAATCTGTTATCTGTTTGAACTATTTGCTATTGATTAAAGGCCTGTTGGACGACTAATCTGGGGGAACAAAGCTGTTTCATTGTGGCCCATCCTTTCCACTGATTACTAAAATAAGCCCCAGATACGTGCTGGTTTCATGCAGTATTAGGTTACCAGGACGTGTCCCATACGGGTTGTCTCTCTCATGCATGTTAGGCCCTGAGGGAAAAGTGAGCCGCTGAGATCCTTGTATTCTGACTTACAATAGGATGCACATGTTTTCACGAGCACAACTTCCTGTAAGTTTGTGACTTTGCGTGATGGCTTACACTCAGTGTGAGTAAAATGCCGAATTTGAAATACTTTTTCACATTTTAGCCTTGTTGCAATGTGTGGGACTTTTAAATGTTTTTATTTCATTGAAGGTCTTGATTAGTATTTGACCAGTTGGGTAAAAGTATTCGCATCCATTAATGGAGTAGCTGACTTTTCGGGAAATACGCTTATTTGCATTCTTGCAGAGAGTTAGATGAGAAGATCGATATCGATATCATCTGTAGGGTAAATATGAAACCACGGCCAGGAAATTGTTAGCTTAGCTTAGCTTAAAGACAACATTGAGCCTGGCCTGGAGCCTGGAGATTCTGGTTGTGTTTGCAATCGCAAGCTAATGTACTCCATATTACGTACTCAATCAGCATGTTCTGCATAATGGCTACTAAATGAATGATTAAATATGCCATTACCAGTGGACTGTTCACGCCAAAGTAAACTAAAGTGATAGGCTGCTTCACATGACCGTACCATCATGATGTTACCGGTCGGAGCTACCCGTTGAATGAAAATTGTTCATCACAAATACAAATCAACATTACCTCGTCCACTCAACTTAATATATTTTAAAAGAAAAATGATTTGAATATTTCAGTGTTAAAATGTTTTCTACTCTACATTTTCTACGTGAGCTCCTGCTCTTTTCCTCGTCGCTGTCCCTGAACGTCACTCGCCTTCATTATCGTAATTACCTTATTCGAACGGTTAATTACCGTATTTAACTCGTCTGACAGTCAGAAGAGCTGCAATGCATATTGGGGCGGTTGTCTAGTAACCTCCCATCTCATATTTAGAAGTTCTTGCTAATCTAATATACATCCGGGCATTTCTCGCATACACAAAATCCACATACTGTGCAGTTGGAACGCACTACATGCTCAATTTTACGTCATACTTAGTATGAATAGTATGTTAGCATGGATTTCGAACACAGCCAGTGTGTTAATAGGTGAGCTTTAGAGGGGCTGGAAGGCAGATTGTGTTACCTTTGGACAGAGCCAGGCGAGATCTTTCCCTGATTCCAGTCTTTGCACTAAGCTAAACTAGCTGCTGACAGTAAGTTCATATTTGCTTAAAGTTATTTCTGATGCTAGAGGGAAATCCTTTCAGCAGCAGTATCTTAGTACTTGCATTCAAAAAGTATCATTTTTTTAAATTTAGTCATGTATAATCATGTTGATTGTACAACTGTACATCATAAAAACTGACTTCATTCCTCCATCCACAGTCTCTCACACACACAAACACACACACTCGTCTGTCTCTGTCCCTCATTTATGGATAAGCTGTAGCAACACCTAAAGCCTGTGCAGGAGAAACATAACCCTCCTCCGTGACCTACATACGCTGCAGCATAAGCTCATTTGCATGCACACACAAACTCACCTGCACCGGCCTGGATATTCTTTATTACATGCAGACACACTTTGGCACACATCAAATTTGTCAGTCTCATGTAACAGGCGCGCTCAGGTGCAGACACATCTACCACCCCTTGTTACTGTCTCTCCCTGATGGAATTGGGTTTCTCTCCCACATACACACTCGATCTCTCCGCCGAGAGGCTGAAATGTTGTGCGGCCGGTTGATTGGACGGTGAGAGGCCCGCTGGGAGGAGAGGGAGGTGATGAAAGAACGGTCTGGTGAAACCAGTTTACAGTCTTCATTGTGTGCCGGCATCGGCGCAGGCAGGTCTGTGCGGGGTCCTCAATGCTGCCTATTGTGCCAGAATCTTTGTAAATCTGGGTCAACTCCTGAACACACACTTTTTTCCCCCCTCACAACAATCTCTGTCTACATCAGACAACATTGCACTCACTTTCCCCCTCCTCTGATCCGCCGCTCTCACTTTCCCCAGATTGTTTGAGCCTGTTTCCATCTCATTTACACACTGAGCTCTCTCGGAAATGAATCCTTCATCCCTATCCTCCTCCAAATGATACTACATTAAACATATTTCTGATGCTACAGTGAAAGCCAATCTGTGGTGACGAAGTCTTTTGTGTAGTCCTTTCCGTTCTGACACAGACCAGGCGACTGCCATAAAACTGGATTGGTCCCACTGTGTCTGAGGCCAACTCTCTGAGTGTTTTCTCAATGTGTGTGTTCCTCAGAGAGACAGAGAGGGATACAGAGGGGGAGCAGGGATGCAGGAATACTATGGAGAAATGGCCAGACAGGAAATGACCTCCCAGAGAGAGGGGGCTTCCCCAAGGGTTGTATTTCTCTGTCTCTCACACACACACACACACACACACACACACACACACACATATGATGTCTACCAACAGATATGCATGAGAATGAAAAGCGCAATCAGGGAGAGTTTGAGGCCTTTGCTCTGTGCTGGAAATGCAAGGAGCTACAACAGTCATCCATTAGCTCAGCTCTGGAAACCATTGCATCACTCGCTTCTCAAGGAAAGTTGCATGCGTGTGCGCATAACTGTAGGTATGTGTGTCTCTTGTGTGCATGAGGGATTATGACTTATTCGTCCCATGGTTATTCTTCAAATCTCTGTTCGTAGACATTAACATCACCAGCTGCGATTGAGACTGTGTGAAGCCTAGTTGGCAAGTAAGCAGATCATTTGAAATAGTTAGCCAAACGTAATGGATGAACAATTGAGAAAGTTAACTAAAAGTAAAGAGCAAAGTTCAGATTGTTTGCTAAACGTTTGAAGAAACAGTTAAAACATCCAGCTTCTGCCACTCCCAAGCAGGAGGGGAGAACAGGATTGGTTGTCACGCTTTTTACTTTCATTTGAATCCCTCAAACACTGTTCCCTTAATGTATTCCCTTTTATTTGTGTAAGCCTAAAGTATCAAGTGGGAATAGAGTGACCTTACTCTCCTTAAGCCTGTTCTGTTCAAAAGATATGGACTGTAAAAATTGGTCGTGTGACAGTTACACACTGTGGGGGTTGGTTGTACCTATGTTATCTTTCAAAAGTTTAATTTAAAAGAAATGCAACAACCTAGCAAATCTCCTGCATCGAGAAAATAGAAACTGAAAAAATACACGTTACAAGTGACAACCAAACCCGAAGAGAATGTGACAAGTGCCCCAACTGGGATGTTTGGCTAACGACTAAGATAACAACCGCACGTCTACCTATCTAACCTATCCAAACTATATCTCCCTTCATACTTTTTAATGGTAATAAAACACAGAAGAGCAGGATATTTACATTTTGACTTGAAAAACACTAAAAGTACCTTAATGTCAAGTGTCTAACTCCTGAAATGACCCTGAGCGTCAGCATTTTTTAACAGCACCCCATTCTCCCCTAAGCAACCTTCTTCTTCTTCTTCTTCTTCCTTTTGTTTAATGCTGAGCGACAACCTAGAGTTTTAGGTGCATTACCGCCACCTAATGCGGACCAGAGATCTCAATTTCTATTAATTCTAGGAGAAAAAATAAAATCAATAAATAAAACAGAACAAAAAAAACAAAAAAAGAAAACCTACATTATCTTTATCAAGCCAGTACCTTTTTAAAACTTAAACCCCAAAGCAACCTAAACATTGATCATTCAATTGTATGAAAACGTATTGTAACAATATCCAATTTTATATATTTAACGTGCTGAATGTCATCCAGTTCGAAAGTATGGGAAACATGCAAGGGGTGCTTGAGCTGCCCTTATTGAGCTGTGTAAGAAAAGGTTGGAAAACATGGATCTAGGCTGTGTGTGCGCTATGTCAGTGGGTAAGCACTCTACCTCATGTGCCATAAATGTGCAGATGTCGTGGCAGCAACATCGCATGGTTTCAGGCTGGACTGGAACATAAACCTTCATGTACACTGCAGAGAATCGTTTTTCACTCTGCAAAAAAAAATCTTCACATGCTCCACTCGCCCTGCATTTATTTCTCCACTTTCAAGTTGGGGAGATCTTTAACTGAGATTTGGCACCTCTCTTCCTCAGTCTTAACACACATTTAAAGTCCCAAATTCCTCCATCTGCAAATGTAAACCATCTGTGCTCCTTTGTGGCCCCAGCAACACAAGGCGCGTTAATGAGAGAATGGTGAATTGCAGTTAAAGCTGCTGCATGATGATGGCGTTTCTACTGTAGCCTACAGAGTGCAGCCTGGGCTGTTGATGTGTTGATTGTAGCTTATTCTTACTCACTTTGTGTATGCAAGGTCTGTCCTCTGGCGACCAGAACACGTGACATAGCTGCTCACTACAGCTGTTTTATGACTTCTCATTTTTCATAGCTCATCAAAACCAATGACAATATGAATTTACGCGTTTTCCTGGACTTGTTTCATGAGTGAGTTTGCTCTCTCTGCACCCTGCTGCGAGAGAATCCAAAACCTCGGGATTCTCTCGGGATTCCGTGGGAAGGAAATCTACAACCCCGTCTGCTTTGTCCATACCAGGGATCCGATCCGGATCTCAGACCCCCGGTGGCTGCGGGGGCGCGCAGAAAACTCGGTCAAAGGGTTTCTCAGTTTCACCTTCCCTCTCGTGTGTGTTGGTTTGATTAGCTGCGTGCACGCGCAAAGCTCTGGATCTTGTGCGTCAAGGCTTGTGCACATCTGTTTTTGGCAGGGTCGCAGAGTTGCGGAGGAGGGACTACTTCAGTGCGTGCGTGCGTGTGCGTGTGTGTGTGTGTGTGAGAGAGAGAGAGAGAGAGAGAGAGAGAGAGAGAGAGAGACCACGCTCTGCGCATGAACTCTGTAATTCGCAGCAGATGACCACTTGGGGGATGGAGGCTTTATTGGTGTGGTGAGCGTTTCCTCAGACAGCATCAGAGCACACTGCACACATTAAATTGCTCTAAAGAAGATGCTGCTAAGTGGCAATGGAGTCGCGTGCTTGATGTGTGCAGCACTTTTATGTCCACTTTTCAGAGCATCAAGTGGATTATGGACGAGCCGATCTTCAGCGTGAGAGAGGAGAGGGGCGACTGCACCTGAACATCAGAAAGCGAATGCGGCATCAGTCTCTCCCGCGCAGTGGGAATGGATACCGGCAATTTCCCGGCGGGGATTTGCTTTTTCTTGCTGTCGCTCAATGGGTTCATCTCGTCCTCACCAACGACCAGTTTTTGTCCCGACCGCTGTGACTGTCAGCACCCGCAGCACCTCATGTGCACCAACCGCGGGTTGCGCACGGTGCCCAAACCCGCCACGCGGGTGCCCGAGGAGGTGCTGATCTTCAGCCTAGGGGGCAACTTCATTAGTAACATCTCTGCCTTCGACTTCACACGGTATAGTAACCTCGTACGGTTGAATTTACAGTACAATCAAATACAAACTATTCACCCAAAAGCATTTGAGAAACTCTCCAAGTTGGAAGAGCTGTACTTGGGACATAATATTTTGTCAAATATACCCACTGGGACTTTACAATCCCTGAAGAAATTATCTATTCTCTGTGGAAATAACAATGACTTTAAGGAAATCACACCGGAGCTCTTTGTCAATTTGGATAATCTTGTTAAATTGCGTCTGGATGGCAACTCAATAGAAGATCTGCAGGACTCTGTTTTTAAAAGTTTGACCAGCCTACATTATCTCCATCTTGAATCCAACAAACTGCAGCATATTCACAGAGACGCTTTCTCTAAACTCACCAACCTGCGCTTTCTAAACCTGGCCCACAACAAGCAGTCAGCCGTGCGCAGTGCCCTCACTTTCTCCCAACTCAAAGCTCTGACAACCCTGCTGCTGTCTGAAAATGAAATCCAGTATGTTGGAAACAACGTCTTCCAAAATCTGAAAAAGCTGTCCAAACTGTCCCTCAGCAACAACAGAATCTCCAGCCTGGACAGCGGGGCTTTGAAGGGGCTGTCGAGCCTCAGGGAGCTTCTGATTGATGGCAACGAGCTGGAGGAAATCCCAGCTGGTCTCCTGGACTCTCTGGAGCGCATCGAGGAGATTGACTTCAGTCGCAACCAAATTTCCAGCGTGGACTCTTTGGCTTTTTCGCAACTTAAACATCTGAGGGTGCTGAAGCTGAAGAACAACATGCTCACCAGCCTGTCCGGAGACATTTTTGCCCTCAACAACGTGCTTTACAACCTGGATCTCCATGGCAACAACTGGACGTGCGACTGTCGCCTGGAGGAGCTGAAAAGATGGATGACTGCTGCGCATTCTCAGGGGAAATTATTGACTGTTTTCGTGCAGTGTCATCACCCAGCAACTCTGAGGGGGAAATATCTGGACTATGTCAACAGCTCCCAGCTGCAGCCCCTCGGGAACTGGACCCACCTGTGTAGGAGCCAAGCTGGTCCTGAGGAGAGCCGGGGACAGGGTGTGTTGGTAAAGGTGGAGGGGAAAGAGATAGGAACAACGGATGCAGTAAAGCAGGAGGAGAGAGGTGAAGAAGGCCAGGTGGAGGAGGCGGAAGGTGTAGATTTGAGACAAGGGAACGAGGATGGCGTCATAATGAGGAAAGAGGGAGAGAAGAGGAAGAGAGAAGGACAGGAGGAGGTGGGAATCCAGGGAGACCAAGGGGGTGAAGAGGAGGCAGAACCCTCTTCTTCATCGGAAAGAAAGAAATCAAGGAAAGATCCACTCAGCCCGAGGTCACCGCCTGCTCCAGAGGCTGCTAGGAAACGTGGCAAAGGTAGAAGAAGGTCAAATGTAATGTCCAGAACCGATCCACCAGCTATTTCCACACCAAGTCATGGTGGAAACCATGACAGAAACTCCACTGATCCCAACTCAGGACTCAGCACCGCCTCTCCGGTCCAGTCAGAAGAAAAGTTTGACCTTCTGAGGTCAGATCAGGACTTGGCTCTACCTGTAATCACAGATCCGTGTGTGTTCAACCGTCATTACATCACTAATGTTTCAGTGGACGAAGTGACATCTAGTACTGTCACCATCTACTGGACCACCAGGGATCATCACCGCTACTCACCAGGACCTGGACCAGGCCTAGATGAAGTCCACTACCGGATTCTGTTTGACCGCTTTGGCACTCCGGATCGTTTCCCCCGCTACGTTTACGCTCGTGGCACAGCTCGCTCCGTAACCCTTCGAGAGCTCAGCTCTGATGTGACTTACATGGTGTGTGTGGAGGGAGTAGTCGGAGGATCTGTGTGTCAAGTTGCTCCCCGTGACCACTGCACAGGGCTGGTCACTCTGCCTGAGGGGTTCAGCCGTGGGGGCATGCTGACATCTGACCTCGAGCTAGTGACGGTGGCCACGCTGGCCGGGAACGCCATGCTGTTGCTCGTTATCGGCGGGGTCTGGCTGGGGCGAAGCCTGAAGAGGAGGCTGCAGAGGAGGAAGACGGCGGTGCACGTGCGGCACATGTACTCCACCCGGCGACCCTTCCGTCCCGCAGTGGCGACAGCTTCAGTGTCCGCCGACTTCACCACCTACCAAAGCAGCCGTCCTGCACGACTTGCACCACTCGAGGAAGGGGACCTCATTGAGTTCCCTTGTGACCGCTTTCTGGACAGCAACAGTGTTCGCAGAGACAGTGACATGCAGAGATTCTCTGACTAGAGCCATAAAATCTCTAAAAGTGTTGACGCTTTACAACAGAAAGACACGTGCATTGTGCGACAATCTTTGGTCTAGTGCCCTCGGTTGACACACCACCGTATTAAAAACATGGGTGTGCTTGTGGCCATGAACAAACCAAGTTAACTGCCACCATTTTGTGTCTTTGGTTTTTCATTTGACCACAAGAACCCATTTAAAGTGACAATAGAACAGCTGAGCTCATCAGCGCCTTTTCAGACACCAGAGGAAGTCCAATCCCTCTGACTTCCTCTTCCTGCTTTGTGCGTTTCCTATTGTATTTCCTTGCACCTGCAAGTGTTTCTAAATGTACGACTTGTTGATTTGTTGTGTTTAGGCACAAATAATTGCTCACTGATTTCAACTAAGGTGCTAATGTTGAGTTGATAGACATCATATTGTCTCATATTTGTACAGTATGTAATGGTAGCTGCTGGTTGGCAGGGAAAAAAACTCTTGTTTTTGTATCACATCTATCGTGTTTTATACTTTTATATATAATTCTGCATTACACAAAGAAGTAAAGTCCCCAACAATGTGATTGATCTGTCATTTGTGAGTGTTTGTGGATGACTTAACTCTATAATGGATGTTACTGCATCTGTGGCTTTCCAATATCTTTTATGTAAGCCACGAAGGGATTATTGTTATAGAGATAGGTTGAATATATGAAGAGTATTCCATATATATATATATATATTTATACAAATATTTTTACTCTTATGACATATATTATATGCCTCAGCCAAGCAGGCCAGATATTGTTATTTTCAGCACAGGAAAGGCAGCTCAGAAATGCCATTATTTGGCATGTGAGTGTTTTTTTAATTTTATTTTGTAATCAAAATGGGTCACCTGGTAAGTTTAGCTGTAACATAGTATATTTGTTGTATTTTCAAATATAATTTTTTCCTCTTCAAATTATACTTAGTGCTTCAGAGGGAGACCTGAACAATGTGTGAGGTTGGGGAAGATAATAGCAATAATATGTTAGAGAACTAAGTGTGTGTGTGTGTGTGTGTGTGTGTGTGTGTGTGTGTGTGTGTGTGCGTCCATGCTTTTGCATGCGTGTCAAGATGAGGTCTGGCAATAGTTAAGCAGTCCCTTTGTTTGAGTAGACAGGGTGGAGTGCCTCCCACACTTAGTCCAAATCAGGCACACATGCACAAAGACACATGTACGCACACATATGCACAGTTGCATGCATGCAAAGTATATTCATATTGCCAGACACTCAGGATGTCAGAACCGAGAGCGTAACATAAAAACATCTTAATATTCTGCAGTAAAGAATTCACAGCTGGTACCAAATTAAGCTCTTAAGTTTGGGACTCTTTACTGATAGTAAATATAATCAGACAAATTCAATGTTTAAATAAAAAACAAAAGACTTTTAGATATAACTTTTTGTATTAAAAATGAATAAATACGTATGTATTTGTATTGGCCGAAGATTTTTTAAAACTATGATCTACTTTTCTGACCACTCCACTTATTATGGTCAATTACCAATAACAAAAGCAGTCACTAGATGGCAGACTAGACCATACTGTATGTACAAAAACCAAAACTGAAAACTATAATTTCATTGCTCAAACAGTATGTAAAATATTTTAAGGACATCAAATAAAAACATTGAAATACCAGAATAAGTTTCTTTTAATTAACTGACAGGGATTGAAACATGAAGTGCAGTTTATAGTTATAATAATAAAAAGAGGAAATTCTGTACAATCACGTTCTAAATGGCTTTCCAAGACAGAATGTTTTTCCCTTGTCATGAATTAATTGTAGAAAAATACAGTTTTGACAAGCTGCTTCCGCATCAAGAGAGAAGGCATAAGGTGTGCATAAAACTAATGTATAGGCAGTTTTTTTTAATTAGTGTGAGATATAAGAGCGAAAGACGATGAAAATATATGTTATGATTGTGTATGTGCAGTCAGTGGGTAGCAGGCAACGGTCAGATTGCTGTGAACAGAAACATTTTCTTACAATCAGGATCCAGTTGCCATGTAACGATCACAGAAAAGGTCAGAAAAGGTCATTTTTGCACCTGTTGTGGAAATGTATTAGTATGTGGTTCTGGTCTCCTCTCAAACCAGAAAAAGATGATAATAATGTCGAAAAAATACCTCAGTGTTCACATGGATTTATAAATTCACCTATCCAGTTCAGCATTTTATCTACAATGTAAAGACACACAAGCTGAGTGCAGTTATGACTGAAGGATAATTCAGTCTGGTAGGATTCAGCCATCCAGTCCCACCCCCTCATCTATGTGGTGAGGGTTGGCGTCCAGGCTTGGGGTCGTGCCCTGTGTCGCCTCCAGCTGTCGAGGAGGTGGAGATGCTGTTGTGTTGGACGGCCTGCAGATGAGACCCAGGACCTACAGGGGTGGGACTTCCTCCTGGGCTCACCCCTGCAGCTGGACACAGAGACAGCTGTCAATCAAAGTCACCGATCCTGTGTAGATTGTCCGTTCTGTGAGCGCGCTTTGTGAGCATTACGCATGCAAATGAATGAAAACCCACGACAGCTAAGATTAAAGGAAAATATCTCTTTTATTTTAACAAATGAATACTGTACATACAAGTAAAAAGACAACAATAGAAATATACGAAAGTAACACATGCCAATATTGCATCCACCTTTGTTCTCTGAAGCTCAACACATAAAAACATAATAGCTGCTTTCATTTAAGCCACAAGGTGCAGTATTGTTTTCTTTCCTTTTAGGCCGCATACAGGTTCAATTATTGTTGAACATTAATTTTAGCCTGCCTGGAGTGCAAGATGGGCATGGTCTGCATTTTGTTCCAAGCTGGCTTCGTGCAAGGCAAAATGCCAGAATATTGCATAGCACTCCAAGTATGAGTTCATTAAATGAACATGAAAATGGAAATGAAAAATGCATTCCTTTAAATGGAGCGTTAAGAGTGCAGTGCTTTCCCCCGATTGGCTCTCCATCGGAATAAAAGTGCATGTACCAATATTTGGAGACTGTGGGGGTTAAAAGCAGAGTTTTTACTCTTAAGTGCTGTTTAGTTGCACTCTGTGAAATACAGTTTAAGGTCCTGTGTGTGCTGAGGGGTGGCTTGTCATAACAATGTAACCATTGGGTATTCCCTTATGTGCACATACAAGGTTTCTGAATTATTCCCTCAGTGGTGGATGGAGATGATTGGTGTCAGGCGTCTGGAAAAGCTGGTGAGATTTCTAGAGAGGGGGTGCAGGGTAGGGGGTTTTACTCACTGGGGTACCCCTGTGCCTCTCTCTGCCGGGCGGTGACAGGACAGTCCTTGTGGGTGAGCAGAATCTGCTTTAGTTGACCCACCTCCGACTTCAATGACGTCACCTCGTTCTGGAAACACACAGAGAAGCACTCAGTATGCTTGAAGTGTACCTTGTGTGTACTTGTGTGTGTACAGAGCATGTCCCACCTGTAGCTGCAGGTTTGTATGTGTCAACTCTTCAGCTTTCTTCTCCAGCGACGACACCCACACTTTCCTCTTCTGTCGGCACCGGGTGGCTGCAGCCCGGTTCCGCTCCAGAAACTTCTGCCTGCGCTCGTCAGGGTCCTGCTCTGCCGTCCTCCTGCGGCGGTGGCTGCCTCCTCCTCCTCCTTCTCCTCCTCCACTGCTGCAGCTGCTACTTGCCTGCCCTGCATGCTGGGAGTGGGATGGATGGGAGGGCTGCATCTGCTGTGCAACTGGTGATAACTGCAAAAATATCCAAAGATTAAAACCAAACTGCGACTGAATGCAGAAATATATTTAGTTGTGTTTATTTTGTCAATTTTAAGTAAATGTATAATGGCCAAATAAGTGTAGGCTGAAGCCATAGCTTATTAAAACTACCCTTTTTTATTTAAAATATATTGTGAAAATTCTCATTAAACACTGAAAATGAAAGAAAGAAACAAAATAAAATATATGTATATTATAAATACCTCAAAAGTCCCAAACAACAATTCATATACACATTAGTGTTCATATCTCAGTTTTATATTTGTAAGTCATCCTATTTTTTTTCTTTCTCAAATCTATTAGGTGTATTACACAGTTGCATTTCCTTTTCAAAACTATATCACACATAATCTGGTTTTACTGTTATACATCTTTGTTCTGCATTTGCTCAAATCTTTGTTTTTGTAAACATGCAAATTCCTCTGCATTCATCAAGCTAATTTGGAAAAACTTCTGAATATAGCCTGGACACATCTTATTTTTTACTTTATATATTAATTGTGCAGTTTTAAAGTCCACCAAACCTCCAAATTTGACAGCATGTGAGTTTATAAATGATATGTTGCTTGGTCCATGACAATCAGCTCCATTTACTATTCTTATAACTGTCTTCTATAGCATAAAAATCTGATTCGTGATTGTTTTGTTTGTTTTGGTGTATCATCACTGAGCTGATGAGTAAATATAAAGCATTGTACCTGTGCTGGAGCAGACAGCGGTTGTGCAGGAGGCGAACCCTGGTGCAAATGGGGGGGCGGTGCTTGGTGAGCCTGAGAGTGGTGGCTGTGGGGGCTTCCCAGGTGCTGCGGAGGTGGAGCATGGCATCGCTGTTGGAAGCTGAGGGGCGGAGCTGGAAGCTGCGGATGATGAGGATGATGGTGGTGTTGTAGTGGAGGAGCCTGGTGACGCTGTGACATCATCTCCATCATGTGACCCATGGATGTCACAGGGTTGTTGATGGTGACCAATGCTGGGTGGTGCTGTTGGAAATGATGGCCCAGCGATTGTTTGGATCTCTGAGAGGAGATAAAAAGATCAAATATATACATAAGTATACATGCGATACATTCTACAAAGCTCTTGAAGTTGCATATATATATACCAGCTAACACTCCCCACAGTGACATATGGTGTCATCTTAATTAATTTCACCACAATCAACTAAACCAGACGCACAGCAGACAAACATCACACATATCTCATTTCTACTATTGAAAAGGCTGAGTGCATCCGATGAAAATATATAGTTAAAAATGACAAAGATCTGAAAAGTGTATTGTAAAAGCGTTGTTTAAAACTGGATTAAAAGTGATGATGATGCATGCGCAAAGGGGACACATTGACATTACAGGCAACACAATGAAAATGACAGATTTCTCTAGGTTTGAAAATTGTTGTAAACCTTTGGGACAATGTACACAAATCCACAAAATATATAACATAGGTATATTAGTTTTTAGACATTTTAATACAGAAATGTTACATGTTACATGTAGCTTTAAATTGTTAACAAAATGGGTGGCTATATTCTGTTAACTGAGAAAAAAGCTAACTCATGTGTATTGGAGACAACCAGTCTTTTACAAGTCCCCTGGGAAAAGACTGTAGAAGAACACAATACATATATATCTAAGCTAGTTTTAGTATTTTATAAAAGTATAGGTTTTAAAAGTCAGCACATTAAAATGTATAACTTACAATTTCTCCTAAAGGGTAAAGTGAGAAAACTAAAAACCTTATTTCCATAAGTATCTATATATGAAACACAAGATGCAAAATGCAAAACATATCACATATTTCACATACATTCAATACTAAATACTGCCTATTACTGTCACTATGTTCCCCACTGGGTTATTAAATCACCTATAAGTTAATATGTGAGACACTATATATGAAGAGCTTTGGTTATGCATAAACCTTCTCCGTCTCTCTCATACTGGATGGAGTTTGTTTGACCCCCAACACCGGCTAAATTGCTAACAACTGTATGCAAAGATACACAGATACACTGTGTTCCTTAAAGGCCATTTAAGATCAAACAAAGCAAAGTATCCCACAGTACCCTACCTCTAGTATCCTACACATAGCAAAATGTCTCAAAATTAAAATTATAACAGCTCTCAGCCACAATCTCCCACTTAGCACATCATCGCCTTTTCTCCCAATTATCCACAACTGTGAAAACAACTTTAGATAAGAGGGATAATGTGTTCCAGTAAATGCTGCAGTCTGCAGCTTGATACCTTCACACTTTATCATTCCCACATATCATCTGACTAAACAGACTGTAAGAGCTAAATTAAACCTCATCTCACCTTTCTCCTCCCCTCAGCAGAGGAGGGAGAGGTCGTGTTTAGAGCATGACATCACCCTTCCCTCCCTGGCATTATTGCTATCTGTTCCCTGTTACACAATATTTCTTTAAGAGAAGAAGCAGATTTTTTCCCTTCAACCATTCAACAACGAAAAAAAAGGAGCACATTTAGCCGGTGCCAAGGATGAGGTCACCGAGTCTGTCTGTGCCAGCTCTGCCAGCCAGCCAGGCTGCCAGTCAAACACACACGCACAGCCGCACACACACTGGAGGGGACGGGACGCGAGTATTTCAGCTCTGTTTACTACATAGAAACAGCCTGACACTGGGGCCTGTGATTACATCATGGGTCTCCTTGGCCTGGATGACACACCACGTTGATATTTCTGTCTGGAGGGATCAGTGAATGAAGACACAGAACTGTACATGAAACACTGATCCACTTGTTGAACGTTTACTTTTCCACTTCAGCTGAGTGTGTAGTTACTGTACAACGGAGGCATGTTAATACAACCTCTGTGGTTTTTACAGAAGCAGAGTCCTGTTTCAGACCTTGGAAATGTAAAATGCAACACCTGACAAGATTAAATCACAATAGAATAAAATTGAAATTGGTCTGGAGAAGAAGTTTGTCTGTGCCTGTTCAAAGCAAAGAGTTCCAGATTTGAACCTGCGACCTGAGCAGCTCCAAAACCTGAAACCACTTTTCATTTGCCACTCTATATACAAGCTCTGCACATGAAGTCATAACCTGTGTGTGTGTGTGTGTGTGTGTGTGTGGGTGTGGATGCGAGGCGATTTCACAGTTTTCCCTTTGAAGTTGCTTTTGATAGCACATATACTTAACAATTCATACTACATGCACCTAGAAAGAGAAACATGTAAAATTTACAAGGGGGGAGATTGAGAGCATGTTGACACAAGGAAAATAAAACAACCAAGAAAGCCAAGGAGAGCATGTAGATTGTGACTTCCTGTGGCGCAAACCTGTGTGTGTGTGTGTGTGTGTGTGTGTGTGTGTGTGTGTATGTGTGTGTGTGTTAAAGTGTAGAATTACACTCTGTTTCCCGTCTATCCTGATTAGAAAAGAATAAGCCAAAGGCAGAATGAGTGTTTTGTGGCTGTAGCAGAGATGTGAACAGCCTGCTGAAATCACAGAAAGGAAGGAAAAGTTGGACATTTTGAGAAATACACTTACTCTGGCGGAGAATTGTATAAGAAGATTGATACCACTCTCATTATTTGTATGTTAAATAGAAGGCAAATGGGAAGACTGGCCACTGGTCACTTTCCCACCATTACACGCCCCCTTCAGTCGAACTGAGTGGCAAAAGGGGCAAAACGAAAAATCCTGCAACATGGCTGACGTTAGTAGGGGAAACTGGGAACCAGGAGTAAAACAAAGCGATGATCTACTTAAATGATGAGGTCATGGTGTGTCTCCTTTGTCTGGACCTCAGTGCTTCTGATGCAGGACTTTGATGCAGATTCAGAAGAGCTGTGGCTACATATATTTCCAGGATGTTGACGGCATATAAAGATATCATTGTACTCAAAAATCCAACATACCTGACGCAAAATGACAATTGCCATTTGCTCTTCTTTTCTTTAGCTTTCGGCAGTTGTTGAATCTATTTGTACAGTCAATCGCACAACAGCTCTTTCCCAATTTAGATGTTTTTTTTTGTGTTCAAGTTGAACGCTTTCTGCCACTCAATGGCCGTAACTGCGATGATTTCCGCCTGCTACTGCTCCTAGCCAACAAATAGTCTGGCCCCCAGTAAAACGGAGAATTGTCGTTTTTACACATGAGTTTGTAATTAAATGAGATGAACTATAATATGTAAATTAGTGAGCTTTGGAGGTGCTTGCAGGCGAGCGTTGCTACTTTTGGATAGAGCCAGGCTAGCTGTTCTCCCAGCTTTCCAGCCTTTATGCTAAGCTGAGCTAAGCTAAGCGAACCAGCTGCTGGCGGTAGACTCCTACTTACCATACAAATATAAGAATGGTATAAATCTATATATGCGTCTCTGCCAGAAAGCGATTAGATTGTAATATATGGTGTGCCCATACAGAAAGTATTGTAATGTAAGTACCAGAGGAGAAAGGAATAATCATTTAGAAGCAATAAGAAAATGTCTGACTGCTCAGTACCTGAGGCGAGGAACAGGCGTGGATGTGTACAGGACCTGGTATACCCATTACACATGACATTTGCTTCTCTATCTGAATAAGAAAGGAAATTGACACAAAAATAACCTTTTAACCGTGACGAGGAAAAGCTATAGCACATACATAACCTCAAGTATAAACAGTACCTCACAAGGTCACATCCATTTGGAGTTTGACACTTTTGATTAATTCATACACAAGAGTGAAGTGAATTTTTCTGTCAGCATTGAATATTTCTAACTCAGGGATCTTGACCACTTTGGCCACTATACCTGCATCTATAAATCATAATGCATGCATGTCTGAATGCAAATGTATGTGTGTGAGTCTCTGTACTTACGGGCATGTGCTGAGCAGATGCCCCTTGCATGGCGGGGTCTGGAAGCGTGCCAGGTAAGGAGGCTGGCAGCGGTTGTCTGTGTCTGTTCCGCATGTGGAGGAGGGAGGAGAGCGACCCGGGAACCGGCCTGTGGTCAGCCACAGAGGGAGAGAGAGAGGGACGAGTCAGAGCTATCGACAGCTAAAGTTTCACTAATCAAGTTCAGAGAGGGGTGCAAGTTTAAACATTTATAGCTTTAATGGCTGAGATACATAGACATGGTCAAAAAAGGTCATTGTGCAAACTAGGGATGGATAAATGGATGACATGAAGCACAGTGTTGATAGAAGACAGACTAGGTTCAAATCTAGAACTAACTGACTTTTTTTTTTTTTACACAAAATTGTGTAAGAAACTACATTTCTGATTTACCCAGAAAGGTACAGTCTGTGTCCCATTTTTTTAAATATCCATCTATTTTTTACCCTGATACAATAGAGGTCATTGGAATTTTGTTTAGGGTGCTCAAAACACTGAACATTTAAATTTTATTTTCAGAAACAACTTCCCAGTTACTGTGGGTAATCCACAGACCTCACTGTTCATTGGAACCACTTCCTGTCGAGAAAAAAAAGTCCCTATGAAAACTATTGTTCTGTGGATTATCCAGAACAACAGGGACATCTGTTTCTATTTCCAAATTTTTAAAGGTGATTTTTCAATGCTGTGAGCAAAACACTCTTAATTATATTCACCTCCACTGGACTGAGGTGATGGGCTACTTTCTATTTGACTGGGTGACTAAAATTGGATGGAGAGTTTTTAATCATTTGGGGTCCTTTTTGTATAATTTGGGCGGTGGAATCTGGCTTTTTTTTGTATCTTTTCAAATTAATATTTATTCATACCTCAGTGACAAAAGCTTTGTAAAAATGTGTATCGTCTTTTCAGGTCTGTTATATTTCTTTAATGTAAAAAAAAAAGATACAATACAAGATACAAAAATGATTAATGTTCTTATTATTGTAACTGTGGTGCTTTGAGTTTTCCTAAACTTACACTATTAGAAGATAATATATGTCTTATTAGGCCTGTCTGAATGACTTGATTTCTCTTCTTGTACTCGTCCTCTGCCACAGAATATAACAGGGAGGATCTGAGGTTGCCTGCATGTGTGTGTTATTTTAACAAAATGTCATCACACCCCACTGGAGAAAAAAAAAGGGGGAGAAGAAAGATGGGCTTCAGGCTCTTATTGGATTACTGTATTTCGAGTTGCCAGTCAAATCTGGCAACACTGGGTGGAGGAAGAAATCTCAGAGGTGGAAATGTGGGCACATAAAACTTAAACTATCTACATAGCTACAAACCACTAGAAGTAAGTGAGAAAATATGCTGTTTTGTGATTTGGGTGAACCAACACTTAAAACTTGGACAAAAGCATCCGCCGAATGAAAACAAAAATCAAAATGTTATTGTATGTGAGCCTAAAGGCGTAAACAGAGGTTTGAGGGGAAGCGACGACGGTGGAAACTATTATGGGGTGAAAAAAGTTAAAGAAAACAGAGATATGGAAAAAAAGTGACAGCTTGAGAGGGAGGAGAGAAGCTCAGGGATCACAGCAGGGGGCGTAGAGACCCGGGGTGCCATGTGCTGATCTAACCGCTCTGGCTCTCAGCCAATCGGAGAGCGTGGGCCGCCGTGGCCGCGCTGAGGTCATCGCCAATGATGTCATCACTGAATCTGGGTTATGCGGCCCGTTTAACGTACAACAAAGTACAGACAAACCAAAACAGCATTTCCTCACGTAACCACAACAGTTCTACCGGGCGAACAGCCAGACACTCAGAGACCAGGTCACCATGGAAACCGGTCAAAAACACGAGGGGAAACAGTCAGACACACGATCCGTGGTTCATTTAGCAACACTTAGCTGGTTTCACTGACTAACATGCTGTCTGGATTCAGCTGGCACTGATTTATATGCCATAATCAACTGTCAGCTAACTCCCCACAGTCCGGTCCTGTCTGTTTGGAGATGTTTGGATGTTTGGAGCTTATTATGTCGTTGATTTACTTCTGGCACCTTGGTTCATTTACTGCAGACATGTGACAGAGGCTTTGTTTGTCTACTATATGTGTTGCAAGCAGAAATCAGAAGGCTTTTATTTTTGTGAGGTGTCGGGATAAGAGCAGGCTTTAAAATGACTCCAAAAACTAGAGTGCTAAAACTCAAATGTGTGATGTCATCAGGTGTAAATGAATTGGGAAAGATGTTATAGATGACACTGAGAGCACCCGGGGAAATGTTATGAGTAGATGGGTGAAGAAATGTGTTCCAGAACTGGAAACACTACGATGGAATAAAGCTCATTGAGGTATAAAAAAAGAAAACAAACATTTTGTGTGTCCACAAAATTTCCCAATTATTGTCTACGGATGTCTTGATAACGTCACAAGTTTGAGACTTATTTTTCTGGTTTCTGGTTTTGATAGATCTCATGTTCATAAATATTGATTGAACTTTCCCAACCTGGTGGTGTTCCCCTTTAAAGCACTAACCATGTATTTGAAATTTCCCCAGGTTTGAGTCTGGCTGGAGACCTTTGTTGTATATCATTCTCTATCTTTCTCTTCTTATTTCCTGTCTCTACAGTCTCCTCTCCAATAAACCCATAAAATGTCCGACAAACATTTGTCAAAGCTTCACAATGTAATAATGAAACTGCCCGTTCTAATTTATTTGGTGATAACTATGACTAGTGGACAAAACAATCAAAAACTAAGTTTTCTGGAAATGTGTCCTTGTAGCTAAAAAGAATTGCAGTTGAAACATTTAAAATAGTTAAAACAATGAAAGAAGTTGAAGTTGCAGTTAAATTACAATTTGCGAAATATGTTGGCAGTGAATATAGAAGTGCTGAAGGAAGATGACGTTTCAGTTCAAGTGTAAGCAATAAATAAAATTGAAGTGTTAATTTAAGAGTGTTTGAGAAAAAACAAAAACAGTTTTACACATAACTTATAGATACTTATAATTAGAACTATTTATCATAATCCAGTCACAGTCATTGTGACTTTTTCGATATTTCCCAGTTACAAAATGTGCACATTAGAGTAAAACTGGAATGTATAAATGTTGCATATTTAATCAGCACTAAATAAGTGGTGTTTTCTTTTTTTTTTACAGAGCTTGTATTATTAGCCACAATGTTACTTTTTTTCATCGCCTAAAGTTATGTGGAATTTTAATCAGTGAATAATTAAATACATTTAAAATATAAATGTAACCTAAAATCTAACAATACGATTGTTCACATCAAGCAGCAAGAAAAATTGGAGTGACATTGTTCATTGAACCCGCAGTATATGTAATGAGATATTCAGATGAATTAAATCCAAATCCAATGTTGAAATGTCAGGAAGAGGGAAAGCAGCTGCTAGGAGCCGGTCAGATGAAAGACAGGAACTCTTCTAATCTGTCGGTTGAACTGGGTGATAACCAGGGAGCCATGGGAGCTGCACAGGCGCTGAGAGACTCTGGTCTGCTGAGTCTTAACAGACATAACAGAGGCAGTATTTGGGTGGCAGGGTGGGTAGTGTCAGTGGGTTTGAGTGGGTGTTGTGCAGCGGTTCTCCATCTCTTTTGCTATGACTTTGTTCTCTCAGTAAATTGATGTTTGATTTTTTTCCCCTCCTTTCTCTCAGTTCATTAGTGCAGTGATAAATTATGTAGGGGAAATGCCAGTCCATGCCAGACAGAATGATTTATAATACGTCAAAAACAGGATGGGCGAGACAGGGTAAAGGAGAGGAAGAAAGAGTGAGAAAAAGGCAACATTAAAAGGAAATATGGGTGTGAGATGAAGGGAATAAATATTGCTGCATGGATGAATAGATGAAGTAAAATCTGGAGTATCTGCAGTATCTGTGCATTAAAGGGATAGTTCGGATTGTTTGAAGTGCCGTTTTATGAAGTACTCTCCACAGTCAGTGTATTACCTACAGTAAATAACAGTCAGCACGCCCCCACTTTGGAGAAACAGACACTACCAGCACGGAGGCTAAGCAATGCTCTGCTGTGGACGGGGGCAGCAGCAAAACGTATTCAGCCATCTAAAAGAAAGGCCTACCTAAAAAACATTATCAGTTTAAGTGTATGCTATATTTAGAATATTTTACTGCTTTCCCTTACAGTCAGACGGCACTTTCCGACAGGGAACTGAGGCCGTTATCAATGCTCTCTTCAAAGCCACCAGACTCCTTTGAAAAAAGCTGTAATTTTACTTTGCAGAACACAGGAGTTGCTGGTCTACCACTGCCTCAAACAGCTAGTTTGTTTGTGTTATTGTGTGATTTTGGTGAATCTGAACTAACCCTTTAAAACCCCAAAGTGGTAAAGCAAGGTAAAGTTGTAGAATATTCTAAATATAGTGTACACTTAAACTGATATTGTTATTTTTTTTTAATTGGCCTTTCTTTTAGGTGATTAAAATATGTTTTGCTGCTGCTCCCGTCCACTGCAGTACATTGCTTATCGTCAATGCTTTAAGTTCCTCATACAACCCTGCTTCAAACAATCCGAACTATCCCTTTAAGGTGTGTGCAGCCGTACTCACCCTGAGTGTGTGAGGGTGGAAGAAGCCTGGGTGATGACGGATCCGGACTGCGGGGAGGACAGCGCTTGCTGGGCAGCCAGGCTGCAGCTGGCGCCCATCATGGGGCCATGAGACTGAGGGTGCTGCAGGGGATGGGTCTGGGGGTGGTGCAGCGGTGGCTGGGGATGTGGGTGCTGTTGCTGAAGCTGGGATTTGAGCTGCTGCTGGTTCATACAGGACGGCCCATTATGAGAAAGCGTCTGTGGGGAGAAGTGTGAGCGACAATCAGCTGGGACCATTTTAAAATTGCAGTATCTGCTTTAAGTCAGTGTGTGTTTTGTGATCTGAGGAGACTTTGATGTGTAGGTGTCTACATTTGTTTAGGTGAGTGTGTCTGCACGGGCTTGTGTGTTTGATGTCTTGCTGTTCAATTTACAGGGGAGAATGTGATCGCCTGGTGTGCCTTTCCTCCCAGCCGGTCATATATCTGCAGTTGTCTAATTGGGTCTGACTGCTTTTATCTCCCTCACACTCGGGTGTCACTCAAAAACGCTAACCTGACAGCCCTTACAAGCAAACACATCAGCAATACGGCACATGTCAGCATTGTTTCTTGATTCTTGCTTAGGCTCAGCCAGAGAAAGCCAAAAGATTAGAAAATTCTGCTTAATTTTGGTTTGGATTTTTGTGTAAGATTTACCTGTTTGCTCTTTTCTTCTTCTTGTGCTTGAAGAAACTCTTCCTCTATCTCCTTGAACAGACCAACCTCTTCACAGTTCTGCAAAAATCGAGTTGGTGTCGGAGTCTGGTCTGGAAGCATTACATACAAATACACAAACAAAAAAAGGAGAGACAGAAAAATGAGTAGACATTGGTGTATCGCTGCCCCACAAAAGTCTCTCCCGTTTTAGCTTATTTGCTTTCTAAGTCGAAAATTGTCCAAGCTGTAAAGCCAAGAGGAGAAACAAGTCTCCCCTCAGCCGTGCTCTCTGTCTCTCTCTGTGATAACATCAGTCTGTCTCTCTGAGCCGTCGAAACATGCATGGGTCAAAGGTCAGCTGGGCTCTTTGTTTTGACATGAGATTTCCTGCAGGAGGCGTGACAGGCTGCAGGACAGAGGGAATAATAATTTGTTGTTGCATGTTTGTTGCACGTTTTTGAAAGCCCTTTTTTCCCTAATCCTTATTTATGCAATTACAACAATCATCTTAAACAGCATCTGGACTATCATGGGAAACAACATCTCCCCACTAAATCCCACGATAATTCCATTTTCTTTGAGTAAGCAGCTCTTTAAAACGGGAGACCCCTTTTTTTTTCCAATTGTGGGAAAAATCCAGCCTTGAAAGAAAAGTGAATGAAAAGAAATTTTAATTATTTTGGTCATTCCAGCATCCAGGTTTCAGCTTGTTAAATGTGAGCATTTGCTGCTTCTCTCTATTTTATGTTGGTAAAATTAATTTTTTTTTTTTTTGGACTGTTAGTTGCGCAAAAAAAAGGTATTTGTGATTGACTTTTTCTTTCTATTTTGTGACACTTTATAGACAAAACAATTACGCGATTAATCAACACAATAATCGTTTTCACTCTAGTATATTTACAGTAGTAATACTGTTGTAGTAATAAATTACACGAGCTGTCCATCTGATGTTGGTAAATATTTGTTCAATTAATCATCAAACTAATATAGTGTTATTGTCAAACCCTGAGATTCTCTACCTGCACCCCTGCCCCCTTACTTTGCCCTATATCCAAATGAAGAGTAAAATATCTAAGAAGGTTTATGCTGACCTTCGCACACGTCCTCCCTGTGTTTTTAAATCAAAGTTGGTCTTCACTGATGGCGTTATCAGTATGTTCTGTCTGATCTGACGGAGTATACTGTACATGTTGCAACATGATCAGCTCTTTTTCACAGCACAGACTATCTGAGGGAAGGAAGCCTGTATCGAGCTTATCTGATTTCATACTGTATAACGTATTGTCATCATTTCTCCATAAAGCACTGATCCTGAAAAGAGGTCACCACACACACACACACACAACAGCTGAACTGATGTATAGCACGTCTAAGAAGTGAAATAAGAGGAAAATGATTTATGGGTATGGGGAGATAAGGAGGTACACAAACTCAAATATTACCTCTTGACAGGCAAAATGTTTTTTTTTTTCTTTTGTGCTCTCTCACCTGTAAAAGCCGTATCCGCCTTGATGGAGGAGAACTTGAGGGACATCTCATGCTTGCGTCTGTGGATGACCAGGTGCTCTTCTAGCTGGAAGCGCTGCATCACACCGACAGAGTGAGAAAGATATGAAGAGATGCGTGCAGCTGCATGACATGACACATGGGATGAGATGTTCAGTAAAATCAGCTAACGCCTCTTACAGCTGACTAATCAGTCATAATGGTCTGAAGTCAGTTGAGTATTTGAGAATATTTACCCCTCAAGATGATAAATAATGAAAGAAAAAAATATATGTATATTTTCTTTACACTTATTGTTGTTCTGCACATTTGGTCTTTTTAGCCTTGAGTGTATGCCATCTTGCATTTTATGTGACAAGTAAAATCTTTAACCTTGAAAATCCTATTATTATCAACCTGGAAAAACAAACAATTCCATAATTAATAATCATGTGAAAATGACTTTATAATATTAAACCATTTAATTAAATCTACAATGTATTTATTCATTTGGGCTTAATGATCTAGTTTGATAGTGATAACAATATATTTTCCTGAAAAAATATTTTTATTTCAGCTTTTATGGTGCAGGTGCACACATACTGTATCCAACTGACCTGAGAGCAGCCCGGGGCGCCGCACATATAAGGCCTGTCCTGTTTGTCATTCATGTCATACACAAGCCTACAAAACAGAAAAAGCAAGAAGAACATATTAACTGCATGCCCATCATTACTGTATGTAGGGAACTGTTTAATTACACAGAGAGAATGCCCTTAAATAAATCACACACTAAGCTTGTATGATACAGCTATCCTCCTATTATCACATTTTTATTGTGGAGGCGGTGTGTAATGAGGTAGATGCCACAGATGATGAATGCTTCACCCAGAGAGAAAACATTATCTTGAGGAAAAGTATCCCTTTGGTGCCAGCGGGAGAGCTGCAGTATTGCTCTATAGTCATTTTTATTAGGAAGTACTATAATAAACACAATATGTTTGTGTTTTTCATAACTATTCATTACATATAACTAATAACATGTAAGCACCAGAAGGAAATCAAAGTCTTATGGTATTCATGATCTTTCATTTTCATAGTTTTTATGTAGCAAAGTGCTAAGTGTAGTAGTGCAGTTAAGCTTTCATCGGGCATACAAGCGTGATGAAGGACACATGCATGCATAACATAAAAATAAAGTCACCATAGGGTAAAAATATCAACATAAACGCAGAATAGAGTACAATGATAAACCCACATGCAGAGCTAACCCAGGCCTGACCCACTCAGTTCTCCAATGGAGATATTAAGCCTTGTTGGGGGGTAATTATAACTTATTTGAAGTGCTACAGCTGACCCCTCATTTTCCACTGAGAGCAAAGGAAGGAGCCTTCAGCTGTGTGTCACCAAACAACATTCACACACTTGTAGAGAGGTCAACAGGGGTGTCCCTCGTTTGACATTTCATCCTCCTACTACGGTACAAGTTGACTGCAGGAAGGAGGGAGAAGGAAGGAGAAAGGGATCGAGAAATGTTAAAAGGTGCTATGATGAGAAGAGCGTGGGACACTTATTCACAGGTACACACACGCTTTCCCCTCAAGCAAACTTTGGGTTTGTGTGAGCAGAAAGCGCTGAGAAGACAGTAAAGTGGGTCCTGATGTTATGGGAAAGAGTGAGAGCTGAGAGACGAGCGAGGACAGAGAGAGGGAGAGAGAGAGAGAGAGAGAGAGAGAGAGAGAGAGAGAGAGAGAGAGAGGGCAAAAAAAGTACATGCTTCCATATGAAATGGAAAGTGTGTGTGGGGTGGATGGGGGTTTGGAGAGGGACATTGGGGTGATGGTGAGAGGAATGGAAAGGGCAAGTGGCAGAGAGAGGGAGAGAGAGAGAGAG
This sequence comes from Bovichtus diacanthus, assembly GCA_943590825.1. Taxonomy (NCBI): domain Eukaryota; kingdom Metazoa; phylum Chordata; class Actinopteri; order Perciformes; family Bovichtidae; genus Bovichtus; species Bovichtus diacanthus. Next base: position 5,750,894 of record CALSBV010012213.1, read on the forward strand.
AGAGAGAAGGAGGAAGACACAATGAATGGAAGAGAGAAGGAATGAGGGTGGGAGGCGGCAGAGGGAGGGCTGCACTGTCGGCCTGCTCCTGACAGGTTTGAACCTGCCTCAGCCCCCATTTTCCAACCCACGCAAGTAGAGGTGACTTCATAGGTGTGTGAGTGTGTGTGAGTGTGTGTGTGTTTGTATTACAAAATGGAATGAGCAAGCAAGTGTCCAAAACACCACAATTATAGATTTAAAAAAAAGAGACAGATAAATGATTTACAAAATCAGTTGAAAAAGACAAAAGGTTTCCTAGTTTCACTGCACTTTGTGTTGTCGCCTTTCTTTGGGCAATGATATCACATAATGTGTGTATTTTATTTAAGAGACAAATACACAGATAGCCGAGATGATGATAATCATGATTATCTTCAACTGTGTTGACCTCCCTCTCTCCTCATTTCAGTAGCACTTGTACAAGATTAGCAGACTCAGCACATTTTCAGCAAAACCTTCTGTCAGAGCGGTTACATCAATGCAGAATGACGTCACCCTTAATACAATAAATCCAACAACAGATCCAGACGAAATGTTGCCAATTCAAGACGGATTAATGTGTCTCTTTTGTTTTCGTTTTATCTGTGTGGCAACTAAATCATAAGGCTTTTCTTTCCCGCCTCCTCCGCTATTGTCGCTCTCTACACTCATGATGAATGACATAATGCACTCACAACTTTTAAAACCACCTGTGCTTGTAAATCATTTACAATATGTCCAGCTTTAAGAAAAAAATGAAAAACAAAAAAAACGAAAGAGACAACTTTACCTTCTACTGCTCAAAGTTGCCATGTTTGATGGATAAATGCCAACAACAGATCGAACCGGTCGCGCGAGCTTGGAGCTCATTCAGCTCGAATTTTAGGCAGCGGTTCTGACCAGAAACTCGTCCTGCAGCCGGGCGGTCAGCGCCCGTATGTGTCTCCAGAACATGCCGGTGTGTTTCCTTTCCTAACGCTCCGTATAGCAACCTGTTCAACTCATAAACAATCCCGGCACAGCTGTATGGAGAGTGCTGTCACACCCCCCAAATAGACACTCGCGCTCAACGTCGTCCGCCTGGTGATGAGACTTCACCGGGACAGCTAGCCAAAAACTTCTCCCCGTTAACTTTCCAGTAGCGTACGAATAAATAATAAGGAAGTTAACTTAAAAAGATCATTTCGGCACACTGTGTCAGCGGCAGGCGAGCACTTGCTGTTGAGTTTAAAGTTTTGTGAATGAAAGTAAATTGCGGAGGCTTACCTTCAAGTAGAGAGGGACGAGCGGCGCTCCAGAGAGGAACCACGTTGGACTGGAGCGAGATTACAATACGTTCTATTTACAGAAGCATTACATCACCCGGTGACGTCACGTGGGATTCCTGAACTTCTAAATCATTGCGGTCCCGTACGGAGAGAGGGTTTGAGGGGGGCGGGGTTACGACACCGGCCGGCAGGGGGACGGGACGGGACAGCAGCATGGTGCGGACCTGGACCGACACATAGCTAGACACACCAACGGCAACGTGACGGGACACGGGACAGACCGGGTGGGCGGATGAGACACAGTTTTTCCCCCCCTCCCTCCCCACTTTCAGCGTGTGTCTGAAACGGGAGGTCCCAGCGACTGCATCGAGTTTATGCGTCAAAATGAGCAATAGCTCCAAATTTTTATTTTTTTAATTAATTCTTTTACTTTTCTGAAGGTTTTAGCTTCTATTGATTTTAAATTAAAAATATATTATGAAGTATAACCAGGCTTGAGGTGAGGATAAATTAAACAGTGCTTTGTCCCGAACTGATCCCGAAAAAACGAAACTAAGAACATGATGAGAATATGAACAGCATAGAAAAAGCCTAACAGAGATGATACCAGACTACTAACATTTAAAGGCTACTACAACTAATGTAAGTATAATAATGACAACTAATGATAACAATGAAACTTGTAATAGGCTACTAATTCATGATTATTATTATTTTATTTTTTTTAATTAATATATAAATAATAACAAATGTGTCCATCTGTCCCATATTTTAATTCCTTTATTTAATCATAGTCCTATTGAAATCAAGATCTTTTTTCAAGAGAGATTAATAGACATAATAATACACACATATGCCTACATATTCTATTACAACAATCATAAAACACAGCAGCGATTATAAAGATTCTACAAGAAATTAAATAATCAATATTGAAAGCTGTTTGTAGTTCATTCTATTTAAATGTGCATATACCTGAATGTAATTCTGCTAAGGTTAGTGCAATCTTGTGGTACAGCTACGGTAAAATCTGGTTATTCTTGGATCATATGGTGCATTGTAGGGATGAACATATTCAAGCGGTGGAGTGTTATTGACAACGTGTGATTTCTACTAAAAATAATACCTTTTATACTATGATGAATGGTTCATAGAAATGAGAGAGAGATGGCTTGTCAGGCTTAGGCATCTTTTTTTTTTTTATGGTTTTCAGTGAATTCAATTTAAGCATTATTCTTGTTTTCAGCATTAATATCATTAATACTATTATAACACTACTGTATATATTGTAATACACAGATCTTTACATATTTATTGTTACATATTAAAGTACAATGTGCACATTTTTACTTTCATTTCTCTATGTTTTTATAATTATTTTAAATTTTATTTGATTTAATTCTAAAATGGAGCAACTGTTACGAAATCCAATTTTCCCACAGGAATAAATAGAGTATTATTTATATGATGCCATGAAATCCCATTGGCCATACAAAATCACAGGAGGCACTTTGGTCATTCACATCTCCGCCGAGCTAAGCCACGGAGTAATATCTCTGCCATGTTTGGTAAGGCTTTCCGCTGCTCCAGCCGGGCTGGAGCTGAACAGAGGGATATGGTTTTGTTGTGATTGAAGTGTAAAATGGGACCAAACCCTACTGACTCATCATCCACCAATCGCCTAAAGTATGCAAATGATGGTAGCCACGGCAACAAGAAGAAACAGGAAGTTGTGATGATGTCACTCTGTGTTTTGAGCTCTTCCCCCCCATGTGGATGTGAATCACTGAGCTTTGTTTTCAGAGAAGATATGGGATGTTTTACAGCTTGCGCGTGCCCGAGGAGAGTGCACAGTCACACTAAAAAGCGTATGACGGCAGCCAGGAAGTCTCTGGCTGGTGCCCTGGAGCAGACAATGCCACTGAGATTACAACTACCTCCATAACTCAGCAGCTACACCAGCCATTACCATCTGGCATCTTCACCTCAGAATGGCTCTTAACAGCCAGACTGAGGGCTTTAGAGAGCTACCTGCACAGAGCCTGATGTCACCGTGTCTGTAAAAAATATGGCGTTTCAGGTCAAAGGTCAAACAAACTTACTGACCTACTGTATATCCCCATGTAACATTATCCTCACTGTAGCTACATCATACATCTGGCTCAGCTGCCACAATGTTTTGATTTGATACATGGTGGTTTCTGACTATTTCTCTTAGTGCAGTGCAGAGTAATGTGGGACTAATGTGCAACTTAAAACATTTCTAAAAACAGATACTTTAACAGCATCCAAGTAAACAAGTTACAGTCATCTGATTATGTAATTCGATGGTTGGAGTTAAATTTACATCCAACTCTGCCCTCACATGCAGATCCACTGGTTGGACTGTTTGTTTACAGAGAAAAAGGAACTGATAATAGTTTGAACTCCATCCCAAACTGTTGCATTGTGCGCCACCCACAGAACTCAGATCAGATGATGTCATGCACCATAAACTCGCTCCGAGTCTCTCCCTTTCTATCTTGCATTTCACAACACATGCTACCACTTCTCATTTACGTAATGGTGTCGGGAACTGCGTCACTGTCACAGCTCTGATACACCATGTGCGTGTAATGAGTGTGTTTATGTTGAGTGTGTGTCTTCAGGTTTGTGTGTAAGAGAGAACATCTGTGCTGGCTGATGAAGTCACTGAATTTCTATACTGTACATGTGTGGACGCTAGGTGATGTCATATTGTTTGTGTGAGTGCATGTGTTAAGTACTTACTGTATTTGCAGCTGTGAATCGGAATTCATTTTATGTTTTTGTATGTGTATGTTTTAAAATGGTTGGGTAGATAGAGAGCAGTCCGAAAAAAGACTGAGTGTGTTCCCAGGTCTTAAGGTTGTTTGCTGAAGTCACTGGCCAGTGGTTTATGACAGGTAATTTTAACGCTCGATTAACAGATCCAACACAGGCCAGCCGGCCCTGGTTAGCCAACCCCAGTGATTTAAAGACATTCTCCTCTCTCTGGGACCCACACACACACACACATAACAAAGTTCTCTCCTCACCACTGAGCCATTACAGGGCAAAATGAATCCTTATACTTTATGGATGTGATAGATGCTGTTGTCAGGGGGGTTATGCACCTGCTATACCTTACATGTCGACACACACAAACACACAGATAGCCTACATGTGCTGTTATACTAACTATTGCACCCATTTAGAGTTATCTCTGGGTGAGTTAAACAACACTCATTTAAAATGTTACAAACAATGATTGATTTTCAGGTATCCAAAATTCTATTTCAATGTGTTTTGAGGCAGTTGCAAGCTAAAATATTAACGCAACCCATTACTGTACATGACAATAATTGAATAAACTCCCTTAAAACAAAAAAAGCAAGGTGTGAAAGTCTTTGTATAGCACATTTCATGAACATAAGATATTCAATTACGTAAGGCATATTAAAAAGGAACTACAGCAGAAGACTTTTTTTTAAGCACATTACTCCAAATGAATATTTGGAAAAACTGTGATCTAGCAACTATTTAGATTGTCAGGAAATGTCTAGCTCACAATCAGTCGCTATTCTGGGACTATGATGCGGCCACTCCGAGGTCACCGCAAGTTCAGTTCCTCCTCTACATCGTACCCATACAGTATCTGGATCACTGCTCAGGCCTATTCATTGGCCAGCTTTAAGATCCTAATTCTTATTTATTGTTTTATAACAGGGTGGTGCTCATGTTAAGCAGCAACTTTAGGACAAAAGTACCTTAAATTACCTGCTACAGGTGGTCCACAGTTAAAAAAAATGTTACATATATTTGTGAATTGTGTGATACTGATTCCTTATGTATTTCATTTGGGCATTTACAATAAATGTAATGTATCAAATTAATTCATATTATATTAAATTCACTCTCCCATACATTGTTTTTGGATGACTGCTTCATTTCTCTGTGTACAGTGTTCCATGAAAGACTCAAATCGTTATATATTTGTGGGCCTAAATGGCAAAATCTGATGTATAGTATATTGTAGTATCTAGTATATTACCTGCTATAAGTAATCGATATCTCCAAAATGTCCATCAGATACAAATTCACTGACATCTATCTATTCCTTACATATAATTTGTTCATTTACAATTAACTTAGATGTGAGATATAACAAAAACATATCGTAACACAGGGTGTTATTAAAATACAATTTTTATGAACTGCTTCTGCTAGATCAATATGATTTGAAAAAACAGACAACTGATGAATCCGATTGTGTTCATAACAAAGGCATACACATGTGTTAGATGTATGATGTCTATATTACGCATGCATATGCGCTACGATTTCACCCTGATTGCATTGTCATCCATATTAATAATAATGTCACAGTCAGAGCTGATCCATGATCCCAACAGGTAGACAGGTCGTGACGTAGCCTGCCACCAGCCAGCCAGCCCCCCCTCCTCCCCCCATCACCACCCCCACCGTCCCGCCTGCCTCCCAGTTGCGTTCGCCGCTGTCCTGTCTGGCCGCCCGGTGTCTGCTCCGCCGCTCCGCGCTCTGCGGCGCTCCCACCCCGAACCCGACAACTCTGCCTCCTCGTTCACCTCCCCGGCTCCCGGACCCCCCTCCACCCGTTGAATGCACCAGCGCCGAAAACATGACGGGCATCGCCGCCGCTTCTTTCTTCTCCAATTCCTGCAGGTTCGGCGGCTGCGGACTCCAGTTCGAGTCTCTCGCCGAGCTCATCGTCCACATCGAGGACAATCACATCGGTGAGTCGGGCCAGAGGGGGGATACGGAGCTAGGCAGCTAGCTGGTATTAGCTAGCGTCCTAGCTAGTTAGCTGAACGCAAATAGGCTCGGTATGCATTCCGCTATTCCCGCAGCTCGCTCTCCGTCGAGGTTCGTCGGAGTGCGAGTTATACAGCAGCATGATACTTTAATTCCTTTGTAAAAAACACTTCTTCTCTGTGAAACAAGTGACCTGCTTGTTTTAATTTTTTTTGCATTAGCCATGACAGTTACCTTTTGTAGCGGTAACTCGACTTCGAGGGCCGCGTAGGTCTCATAGGTGTAACTAGCATTCCGGCCAGGCAGCGGTTTCACAGCTAACGCTGCTGAAGTGTTTACCTCCCCGGGCCTGGTGCAGGGCAGCGGCGGCTCCTCTCACACCGCTTGTGTATTGCTGCCGGTCGCTTTTGTCGCCTCAGGTGTCTCAACACATCGAGACATCACCTTTTGCAGTGCTTTACGATGATGTCGGTGTCTCTTAATTACCATTGACCCCATTATCTATTGAACCAAGTTGCGGCAGACATGCAGAGAACTCATTATATTTTCTTCCACAGGCACAAGCTTCAACTTGTTGCACCGCTTAATAGCTTTTCACCTGAAGGTAAACCCACTGATGTCACCTGGCACAGACTCAGTTTACCCACAGTTTGATATCAGACGGACACAGTTAGTTTCTGGGTCATCACCATAGTTTAGAATAGTATTAAATGAATCAGAATCAGAAAATCCTTTATTAGTCCCACAGCGGGGAAATGTACATGGTCAAAGGTAAAAAGAAAGCAATAAAATAAGTGGACGATAAAAATGAAGTGGAGAATTAAATAAAGGGAAAATGCACACAGTAATACGAAACGAAAAAGAACAATAACAACAATAAAAATAACAATAGATGAGTAAGATGAAGAAATATTGCATTGCAATATTGAATGCATGTTATTTAGCGTATTTCTAGCAAGTAATAAAGACATAGCTAGTAATATTTGTGTGTATTGGTTGAAATTGATTCATTTATTAACTTCTATTTCACCATCAATGCATGTGACAAACGTGGCCTCTCAAGAAATATAAAACAGATATTATGTTTTAATGGCACTGTTAACCAAACTACCTCTCTTGGATGCAGGCACAATAAATAAAATGCTATTAAAAGTCTTTCAGCATTGCCTAGTTATTGATTAATGAGTGCTCCTTTGCTCTTGACATTATCTAACAGGGACATTCAAATGTAGTCTAATTAGTACCATGCAATGTAATTCTTGTTAAATATTTAACACTCTCTGAAGCACAGTTCAAAGCCATGCTTCTGTTTTAACACAAAAGGATCCACTCTGGTACATTAACCTATAATCCACCATAGCAAATTACACTTTAGAAGAGTCTGCGAGTTGTAAACCGCCAAAAACACTCAATAATCTGTGACAAAGTTGATGTGGGCTAATCATTATTTGTGGCGTGTATCCATCCTCGGGAGGCTGTTTGAAGCGGGTGAGGCGGTGGGGGTGAGGGGGGGGTAGAATGGATGCTCCATTGAGCCAGTCTCCATGGCAACTGGCTGTCTCCAAAGGGGTTGGGGGCAGTATATTGGCTGAGTTATTACACACCTGCTGTCTCGCTAACAAAGAGCACTCACCAGCAGCCAGCTGCGGTGAGGACACCCGACGTGTGATGTCACATCACATGCAGGACAGGACTGATGTGCTGATGTGTATTAGAAAGGGGTCAAGTTTTGTGTGACTGTGAGCTGTGTTTCCCGGTGGTGTTTTGGACCTCTCTTCATCCTACCATATGCTCCATGGATCACTTGCAAATTAACCAAAGGGGTGGGGGGGATTAACATTGTGGATGATCATTTGAATCTTTTACACCATATATCTTGTGACAAATACCCGAAACCAACCAGTAAACAGTGGTTTTCAGGCCAAGGACCCCTCAGCTGAAAGAGACTCTCTCCTACACATGTATACAATTGAGTTGCATATTAAACTGGGCCTATAATTATGTGTAGTGCAACCAAAAGTGGCATGTATGAACATCATTTTTTATGGTGTGTACAAAACTAAGCTATTAAAATAATGATACGAAGTCGTAGTTAACTGCAGCACAGTGATTAGCATAGGTCAGCTAGCATAAGTGATTGCGCGGAGATTCATGGGTAACAGTTTGACTATCATCGATGTTGTGTGAATTAAAAAAATTAAAAACATTTTTTTTATGTATTTTCAGACGTATTTTCATTTTTGAAAAAAACGTTAAAAACATTATCAAACAATATTTTTGTTGACCCAAGAATTAAAGGATTTAAACTGATGGGAATGCATGAAAAAATAGTCTTTTCAGTCGCATAGCTAAAACCCCACACTAATTTATGCCCCATCTGGCTCTCAGCTTGGCCTCTGACCCCAACAGTCAGCCGACCGGAGTGGTGGTTTCCCAGTCAGATCGCTTGGATTAATGAGTTCCCCCTCTTCTCGCTTTATTCCACGGCTGCTCATCAGATCACACACACATTATAATCAATACCGCTCGCAGAGCACTCACCACAGGGTTAAGTGTGACAGATGGAGGAGATTGAGGTGAGAGTGTTGGAGAGAAAGAGAGGGCGGTGGCATTTAGCTTTAACTTCCCTTTTAGTTTTGAAATGATGCAGCAGTGTGAGTGATCAAGAATCAATCTAAAGATAAGCTAATTTGATCCTCAAACCTTCATCATGTGAGACTTCAGAAAAGATGTTAGAGGCTTTACAGATAACAGATTGCCTTGATTGTGGACTATCATGCAGTGTGTGCAAACAGATTATGAAAAAGCAGGCACTAACAATAAATCCGATAACCCAGAGGCGACAACAGGATTGTGCAATCAGAAGTTAACAGCTGTAAAAGTGAGTCAGTAGGTCTCAAGTCACTGCAGAAATCAATGTAGGCCTGTGCGAGACACACTTGGTCATTACCGTAGACTGTGCTGCCCTCTTCTGGCTGGACACCTCAGGTGCTGCGTAGCCAAAAAAAAAATCCCATTTTTGTTCAACCTCTGGTTTAGCCCTCCGTGTATCTCAATGACCTCACCTTGTATCTTATTTGAACTCCTGCCTACAGAATAGCTGGCAGCAAACAAACCAGATGAGCCCGTCATGATCCTTTCCGTGAGAAAATGAAGTAATATGTGGGTCGTTAGTGCTGACCTCATCCTAGAAGAAAGGATAGCAGCCTTCCAATAACATACCCGCACTGTTTAGATTACAGCTGAATGCGAGAGGAAAGGGGTTGGTGCGGTGTTCGGTTGTTGTCGAAGGCTTTGCGCGGTGACTCTAGGTAAGGTCTGAGGAATGTAATGATGTCAGGCTTATCGGCTGCCTGTGTGCAGCGTTGTGCTGTGTTCCCACCTGCACAAGCACATACCTGCCTCTTACCTCAACAAAGAGGAGCTGGGAGGGGGGGGTTGAGATTAAAAGTGGGGAAGAGATTTGAAAGAGAAGGTTAAGAAAGGAAAAATATGGGAGTGAGCGCAGGGAAGTGCCAAACATCTCAGCTTTGTTTAGACAGAATTAACTTTTTTTATCTGGATTTGGTTTTATAGCTGGAATCAAAGGCTGTGGTGTGATTTGACAAGAGGAGTCAGGTCAGCATTGTGTTGTAATAACGCTGCCTCTGCTGAAGCATGCAGATAATTTACCTGCAGTAACTTTTAAATACGTAATCACTCAGCCCACCAGCAACGTTTGGCTGTATGCCTTTATCTGCCTTGGCTCAAAGAAAAGGCAAATGCAAACACAATATGGTGAGGCAGTTTTTACCTGTCTGTCATTAACAGGTAGGAAAACCCCTTCGCTGCTGTAGTTAGTTTTATTGAGTAAAGATATAATTGCATAGCTAAGGAGGTATCATGTGAATGACCAGAATGTGTCTTTGCATTAGTTTCTTTTTTGTTGCCCGTAGGTCTGAGCAATGACTGACTTTGAGGTGAAATAATTTTGTGGTGATTTGATCTTCAAAGGGAAAATGATTTGTCAAATAATAGACGAGTTGATCAACAGGAAATTAATCCGCAACAATTTTGGTAATTGCTTAAATCATTTTTCAAGGAGAATTTAAAAGGTTCCACTGGTTCCAGGTTCTCGGATGTTCTGCTTTTCTTTGTCTTACATGATAGTACAGTGAATATATTTGATATTTTGAATAGTTGGTCGGACAAAATAAAGCACTTGGAGGTGTCAGCTTTGGCTCTGGGAAACTGTGATTGACATCAAGTCAAAAAGATTAATCAAGAAATGTGATAATTGATAATAAAAATAAGTGTTAGTTATCTTTTTTTTTTTGCAAGCCAACTAAATATTAATGATTGAAATTTTTTCTTTTCACATAATAAGATTTTTGTCTTCAATTATACTATATTTTGATAATTGATTAATCGTTTCAGTCATTTTTCAAGCAGAACTAGTGAAACAACTCCAATATTCTCAGAATCCAGCTTGTCATATATCATTGTAAACCAAATATTTTTGGATATTCTTGGACTTTGCTTGAAAAATTACTTAAATTATTAATTCATAATCAGAATAATTGCTGATATTTTGACTAATTGATTAGGCGAATAATTGTTTCAGCTCTGTTTATAGGGGATTTTTTCATACATTTGCCATATTGTGATATGAATCAGTATGAGAGAATACCCTTTTTGATATCATGATAATGATGTAAAGCATATATATATATATATATATATATATATATAGCCAAGCCCTCCAGCCCTAGTTGCCAGATTGTTTCGCATCCCACTTTCCGAGGTGTGAGACGGGAAGGGGCGTGTGTTTGTGCATGTGAGAGAGTGTGTTCACCATACTTCCTAAATGACCTGTCAGGGTGTAGCGTAGCAATTAGTGTATCGGAATCCAAAACTGGAAACTGCAGGCCCTCTCTTTTCACGCTACACATACATCCGCATACACACAGTCACACAGATTGCCTTTCGGAAGTCGCAGGGCCCGAGCGCCCCACCAAGCTCTGGGAAGTGTAATTACAGAGAAGTTTGCCTTTTCCCCCACCCATATCCCCCCTGCTCCTTCTCCTCCTCCTCTCCTCTCCCTCCATCCGGTTACCTGCTGCTCTAGAAACACGTTAAAATGCTCTCTGTGGCTTAATTAGCAGTCTGCAAAACAAGCCATGCATTCTTGGCCTGGTCTCAACACATACACACATGTAAAGACACACGCACAGACTTATACACATGTGCACTTGCATGTGTGGACACATGCACACTGTGTGTATTCAGCAGGGGGCAGCAGTGTACTGCTGGTGAGAGATGGATGTCTGTGTTGAAATGAGTGGAGCTATAGTTGATTGGTTGCTGTTTTTAATGACAGGAATGCTAATTAGGTAGATATTTATAGACCCTTGAGACTCTGAAATGTCTCGGACATGCAGTACACATGCACTGAAACGTGTACACACGCATGCAGATGGAAAACACACTCAGGATAGACCGTTAGCAATGCAGCGTGTAGGTTAAACGTAAACATTTCTAATTAAATCAGTGAAAACTGATATTCGTGTAGCTTACTGTGTGTCTGTGTTTAAATGTGAGTGTGTGTGTGTTGGTCCCCCTCCTGCTGCAGCCGTAGGATCAGCAGTGTGTTAGCTTCCTGTCCTGCTAGGTGAGCGGAAGTCATAAAGCCGGTGAACATTTACTGCAGCTCTCTCTCTCTGCACCTGGCTAACTCCATTTCCACCAACACCTTGCCCCCCTCACCCCGTCTCTACACACACATACACACACTTACCTCATCTTAAAGCAAAACAAATCTGAGCCTCTTGCACATCCTAAGCTACTCATTCTGGCAATTTTTTTTCTGGTACTTTAATACCTGGCTGTCAAACATTGGCCTAAATGGATTTTAGCTTCCTCCCACTCTTACAGTCTTCATGGCTCTTCTGAATATATCCTACCATATTGAAGTTGGACTCCTGGTTCACCATAGCAGACGGATAATTAGTTTATTAATAAATTATTCACTCTACAGAACATTTATCACCCACAGTTGATCACCGTTTGTCGAAGTGACTTATCAAGGAAAAATGCCAAGCATTCAGTCGCTCCAGATTCTCAAATGTGAGGATTTACGTGATTGTAAAAGAAAATATCTTTGGAATATGGACTGTAAATCGGGTAAAACGAGCAACTTAAAAATGCCACTTTGGGCTCAGGGAAATCATCAGTTTTTGTATTCATTTTTACTCCAGCCAAAGAAGTTATGTTTTTGGTTCTGCTTGTTGGTTTGGATTACGGAAAAAGTACTGGCCCGATTTTCATGAAACTTGGCAGGCGGGGGAAATATAGGCCAAGTAAGAACCCATTAAATTTTGGCGGGGATCCGAATCACGGGGCGGATACACAAACTATCTTTCACTTATGGAAACGGCTTTGGCAGAGGTCTGTGAGTGCCCTTCGAGTTTGTTTTGTTTTCCTTGTCTTGAGGGCTAAATAACAGTCAGGTGATACATTTCTAGAAATATTTTACTGTTCCTGCCACGTTAAAAGAGCAATGAAAGCCCTTACCTATTTGGTCACTTTTTTGGTCAATTCTTTTTGTCTTTACATATCCTCAGAGTGCGTCAGTAGTCATCCTTTTAATATCATCACATTCTTTTTTAAAGTGGTCGGACTTCAAGATGCTACTAGCTCTCATTGTCACTTTTTCGTGACTCAGCCTCATCAGTGGTGTAGGTCGAGGTGTGTTAGTGTTTGTGTGTGTGTGTGTGTGTGTGTGTGTGTGTGTGTGTGTGTGAGTGTTGATGCATGCGCAGAGAGCTCTGGTCTCTACATCTGAGCAGCAGGTAGGATTATTAAGGCTCAGCTATAAAACACTGTCAAAGACCACCTCTGTGGACCACCTCGGATGTGTGTTTGTGTGTGTTTGTTTTTGGATGCATGCCCCTGCTATCTTTTTTCCTCACCTTGCCTTTTCAGCTTTTTCACATATACTCAAATGTACGAGACTCTGGTCTACACAGCAGCAGCAGCAGTAGTGTGCATTTTTTTTTTTTCTAGGTTGTTTTCGTGTTTGCTGGTCTCCTTGGTGTTCTCCTGCACTGTGGGAAGTCTGCATTCTTTTTTAATTATGAGGTGTGAAAGCCTGAAAAACTAAAGGGCTAAGAAGGCCAACACGCAAACACACACACACATGGGATTAGTAGTTGGAAGGAGCGTCCAGGAGTGTGTTGTTAATTGTTGCCCAGAGATGATCCAGTTCTTGGGTCTGAATTGCAATACATCTGCTAGCCATTACATATACAGCTGCAATTATGCCTACATGCGCACACACTCTCACAGGCATAGCCATGCACGCCATGGCTTAAAACTACCATTTTTTCGTTTGTGTGGATCTGAAGTTTACCCCGTTGAACACTTGATGGCACTGGTTCTACACAGATGCACCCCACCCGCAGTGTTTTCATGCACACTTGCTCCTGTTTACCAGGGGGTGGGAGGTGGGGCTTTGAAGTTAACACTGCTTCCCTCAGGCAGTGGAAGTTGCCTACTGTAGTGTTACTGACCTAGCAAGTCAACTGGAAAAAGCGTGTGTGTGTGTGTGTGTGTGTGTGTGTGTGTGTGTGTGTGTGTGTG
>CALSBV010012213.1:5767211-5786341 GCA_943590825.1 Bovichtus diacanthus
CACACACGCACACACAAGACTCTATCACTGCCGGTTTGTCTGCTTTCAGTGGCATGTGGGCTGCTAATGCATGAAAAAAGCAGCAGAATATAGAGAAAAGTATTAATACAAAGCCACATATAATTTTCTATTTGGTAAATTCCCAAGGCATGATGTATTTTTGGCTTGTCCCCATCCATATTTCATCTGGGATGACTAGCGTTTTTTTGTTCTGCATGTCTCCATTGTGCCTCCAGGCAGTGAGTATGATGAGGAGGAGGTAGACTACGAGGAGTCGGACAGCGATGAGTCGTGGACCACAGAAAGCGCCATCAGCTCTGAGTCCATCCTCAGCTCCATGTGCATGAACGGGGGAGAGGAGAAGCCGTTTGCCTGTCCCGTCCCCGGCTGTAAGAAGAGATACAAGGTAAGGCCATACCAGAGGACTGAGAAGTCGGCCCCAGCCAAACTGCCATAGGACACGAGGTTTAGTTGTTTCTGATGAAGCCCACACTGGAGCTTTTGTCTTAAGTATCACATGTCTGGACTTAATATTTGAAAAAGCACTTTATAAATCCAGAATGTCATGATTAGAAGCAGTGATAAATATATCATGGTATATTTGATTTGGTTGAATTTTATCACGGCTGGTAACAAAAAACTCATTCATTTTGTACCTTTTCAGACCATATGGTGACGTGGGATAAAGTCACATTTGCTGTTGCTCTAAATGAGTCCACAAGGGTTATCAAACCTGATTTTTCCACCCAGTGTGTGACCAGGGTTTGGTGCAGGTCTGACATTGTCCAGCTTTGATATGAAATGGTGAAGAGAGGTTTCTGTAATAACTTTACTTTCTAAGTAAATGTAGAATCGTTCTAAAGTAATCAGTAGTAATTTTATGTGTGGACTCAAGGATGATGAGAAGCTGCCAAAGGCCAAATCTAATAAGGATCTAGTAAAATAAACAATTTTATGATCATCCATAAGGAGATCCTTTGTGTGTGTATAGACTTATTCTATTAAGCAAATATTTTCTCAAACTAAATTGTTGTGTTGGGGCTACTGTACTGCCAGCAGCTGGTAGCTTAGCATTAAGACAGGAAACAGGATAAACAGCTAGCCTGGTTCTGTCTAAAGGTAACAAAATCAGCATCTCTTAACTTCATTAATTGGGATATAAAATATTTAGTCTACAAATAATATAATACTAATAATATTAGTGTAGCCTAATCTTTATCTGCGACTGCGGAAATACTGGGTTTAAACAGAAAGAACAGACGTGCTAAAAAAAAAATCAAATGTTGATTTTAGAATTTGAATGTCAACTTCATGAATTAAGCTTCAAGGCTTCACTCTATTTGGCACAGCACCACTCACAAACCCCTCTCCCCTTTCGTAATGTATCTCCACTTCCCTGTCTCTTCAGAATGTCAATGGTATTAAGTACCACGCCAAGAACGGCCACCGTACGCAGATCCGTGTGAGGAAACCCTTTAAGTGTCGCTGCGGCAAGAGCTACAAGACCTCGCAGGGCCTAAGACACCACACCATCAACTTCCACCCGCCTGTCTCCACCGAGATCCTGCGCAAGATTCAGGGCTAGAGCCCGTGCTCGCACCAATCACTACCCCGAACATAGCCCTATCCTGACTTCCCTTACCCGACCCTTTAATACCCATCCCCACACACTAAAGGATCAAGTGCGTGCTTTAAGTTGTTCTAATGTTCTCGTTTCATCTTTTTGTTTGTATATGTTACATCATTTATTTTTTTCTATCCATTTTCTATCACTTGTATTTTTGGAAAGAAAATCTTTGTAGTATTTTTATTGTTGTACATTTGCACATTCGTATATACTATCACGTTATTTTTGTTCTCTATTGTTTGACTCACATAAGGTGCTAACTGTAAAAAACAGAAAGAAAAGACACAAAAACAAACGATATGAAAGAAGAGGGGAAACGTAAAAAGAAGATGTGAAACAGGAAGTGCGAACCAAGCCCTGCCCCTCTCCCTGCTCGTCTCCGAGTGGGATGAAGTTAACGTTAGCACTGATCTGAGTTCAGCCGTTGTTACACTCCCTGTTAAGTTAGATGCCGAGTTCTCTGAGCTTAGATCTGTGCCTCCGTAGTAACTTCTGGGGGTTTCAGAGCAAGAGTTAAGTTATACTTTAAATAGATATATTGCTATATAAACAATAGACAGATATGTATGTGTATATAAAAATATATAAAAGTATTCATGAGCATATACATAAATAGTTACACTTTATTTTCAAGCTTTATTTTATATATTTTTGTCAGTGTTTTTCTTTCTATGTATCAGTAAGTGTTCCTTTCATTCCTTATTTGCTGAGACGGCCAGTTTTGTCACTTCAGAAGTCAAAGTCAAACAGCTGGCTGACTTTTCTCTCACCCCGCCTGAGAGATAAGAAGCCAGAAACGCCTTTCGGTTTGTTACTCTGAATCGTGTGCGATGTTTTAATGTTGATCAGGAAGCTCAGCGCTGAACGTATTCGAACACGGCCCAGGCCAACAATCCATATCTTAAACATTTCATCCCCTGCGGAAAGCCATCCATGTATTTCATATCGCCAGTGTTTCCTCATTCAGAGTGCCAGAGCTGTGTTCAAGAGACTTATCCGCGGAAGCAGGTTAAGCGTCATACTCTATTCCAGTTGCCAAGATCTTTGTTGTTTTTTTGTTTTTTTTTCTGTTTTTTTTCATGATGTTGCCATCAGCTCTCCACTGCCAAACATTGACCATACCATGTGCCTGATGAGGGGGGAGGGAGGGAGGGTGAGTGGGCGGGTGGGTGGGCGAGGGAGGGAGTTGTAACGGTTTTACCCTGGCGGTCGCCAAAAGTGTGGCAAAGATTTTTCTTCTCCATCGCACCTCAAAGTGTGCGGATGAGTGGATGTACATCGACGGAATGTTTTCATGCATGCTTTCTGTGTCGTAACGAGAGGAAGACTGCGTGAAAGAAGATCTGTGTTTGAAAGAGATTACCATCTACAACCATGTCATCCGTGTGTGTTGTAGACGACAGCATTCCAGTTCATTGAATGCGTGTGTGTGTTTGTGTTTGTGATGCGTACAGGCGCCATGCGTGTGTGTTATTTCAGCAGTATCCAAGTCATCAGCCTGTAGAGTGTTTCTGTATTCTGCGTGTTTCCGTGCTCTGATCTGTCGTGTTGTCTGTGCCAGGCCGCTGGTTGGACTCCTGTGGAGCAGGATGGCTGGCGGTGTTATGCGTCATGTAGTGTAGCGGTGGCCAACTTGTTGCCCCCTGACTGGGATTTCATCATTCATTGCCTCTAAGAAAAACAAAAAGCGGTGCAGTGCAGCCGCCGCGTGCCAAGACACATTAATTCATAACATCATTTCCCTCATCGTGCAAAGTTTTTAATCCGCAGAAGGCTCAAAGCTCTCTTTTGTTCTTTTGATGGGTACAACGACCTCTGACACGCACACACCCTCCTGTCCTCCAAGCTGCTGTTGCCATGGAAACCACTGGGTTTAGTATGGCAAAGAGGTAAAATGTAAAATGGACTTTCACTTCATTTTCTACATTGTCTTTACAAGAAAGCATTTATTTTTCTGGTATTAATTTAATTCAATTAAGGGGTTAAAGAAACATTCAACCACTTAATTTGTTCTTTAATATCCTGTTCTAATTTGAGCAATTACCATGCGCCTGTACTGTACTTACAATGCCTTTTAACGAGTGCTACCTAACGAATAAGCACAAATGTGTGTGCCTGAAAGACATCCATGTCTGTTCTGATGCACCGATAAGTGAACCAAGATCTCTTAAGTCTCGGTATCAGTTTCAAAGTACGTCTGTGTACTTACTACCCCGAAAGTAACCCTGAGATAATGGTTTGCGTGCGATAGAAAAGCTCAATTCCTGCCTTTTAGCGTAAGGGAAGAGTTTACGTGGCTGGGATGGACGTAGACTGAGCGTCTCCCGTTGGAGCTCTGTCAAACACTCGTAAAACCATCCCCGCTTCACAGACACCGCCGTCACCATGGCAATAGTTTCAGCTTTACACGGGGGCCAATTGCAGTATTACACATACGGGAGAGGAGGAGCGGAGGCTGTGTGCAGAAGAAGGGGACGAGGGAGGGGTTTCAATATACTGTGTACAGTGAATGTATTGTAACGTGTCTGTTGTCAAGTGCTTTTAAATTATATTTTCGTATGTAACGTGGAGACTAATGTTTCCTTTTTGTATGGGGGGACGACAGGTTCTGAGCAGAGTGACTTGTAAATGATGTCAAACTGTCTTTCTATATAAAAGAGAAGCTGCTTAAATGTAAACAGGAAATGACTGAAAAAAAACCCTGTAAAAAATAAAGTAAAAAGCTCTGTAGCTCGGACTGGTGTTGATGTTATTTCTTCCCTTTTTTTCCAACCCAAACAGAAGACGACATTACAGTTAAATGCATTAAGACAAGCTTACTTTATTCATAAAGATCTTTGCAGTACACACTTAAACCACCGTCCTGACATTCTCACATGAAAAGGGCCGCGCGGGACACATGACATACACACACATTTGCATTGTGATTACTGGGCATGTGCAATTTTTAAAGCCTGAATACAACACTGTCAGGGGTCACTTTGAAATGACAGAAAATAGACAAGCGGTGACGTGGAGCCCTGTGGAGACACACATAGAAATGACACTCACTCATGATTTGGACCTGCACACAAAGCGATGACTTTTTCTCTAACTTTAGTACATAATAAAAGTTTCTGTAACTTAGTGTCCTGCAGTCTATTTGCCTAAAACGCGACAGTATCTCTGATAACATAAAGAGACGAGCCCAGTTTCTTACCACCTGACCAAAGTAAAAACATCATTGGTCCGTCATTCTTTCAACACTAAAACATGAAGGAAGTAACAATGAGAGGAGGCGGAGTCACAACAGCAATTCACAGGTCTCTCCACAACTTATACTTATTTTCATATGTACAGTACATTCAGAATAAAGCCTTATTTAGTGCAGATACATGAAAACGTAGTGCTGTTTTTGTTTAAACCATCTGACGTCTTTTATACGTACAGTAGTACTGTAGTACTGTAGTTTTGGGAGAAATCAAAGATCACTTCCCATTCAAGTCAAAAACAAAAATCTCCACCACACCACTCTTCAATTAAATATACACACTCGGGTGATTCTTTAAGACATCACATATTCAGATCTCACTCCGCATTTACATACAAAAAACAAAAAAATCCCGTCTGCCTTTCTGAGCTTTGTATCGTGTGGACAATTAAAAGTTGAAGATGTCTTGGCTGCTTTATCACATGAGACTCCTACTCATTGTAAATAATACCCAGGGTAGTTAAAGAACAGGGACATTTACGTACTAAAATGCTTTCTCTCCAAAGCCCTGGTTCAAGCTCCTGCTACAATTCACTCCTAGCTTGAACAGCTGTCATTTTGTAGTTTTGAACACAGAATAAACGCATGCACTACCAATGGTGCTTTAGTCCCTTGAAGCAGAAAGATAAGCATAAAAATGATAGAAAAGTAAAAGGACCATGGCACTTTTCCCGAGTGGTAACGATCCTTTTTAACCACGGTGTATTAAGGTGAAAGCTACCCTACTTCATAAAAACACCTTGGTGGAGTAGCCGCCACAGGACACGCGTCCTTTCAGAAGTGGACTACATTCTTTCTAACCTTTGTCAAGATTGCAAAAAAAGTGCTAATGGTTGTATATTAACAAGACAACTTAACCCAATCAAAATGAACTTATAGCCGACGACACATTTACCCACACGGTATGTCAGAATTCTGGGGTTTTGCCCTTTACACCCTTCATTCAATCTGATCGAAGTTGAGCACGTGGCCGTCAAAGTGCGTGAGGACGTGCCTCTCGAAGAGCTGCTGCTCACAGTTGAGGGGGAACTGCTCGGAGCAGACGGGGCAGACCTTCCAGTGGCTTTCCACGTGCTGCTCGAAGCTGCGCTGCTCAAAGTGGGGTGGGAAGATCACCTCGCATAACGGGCAGCGCTTGTGAACACTACTGGAGAGAGAAGAGAGGGTGGTGGGAGACGGGGAGATGTGAACACACAGTGGGTACACGGACTTATTCTGTTATTCCATTCAGTTAAAATGACACTATGCCTTTTGTGGACATCTACCATCCCTAAATAAGAAATTCTACGATGACAGTTTCAGCCCTCACTCCTAATGTTCACTTTTGCAAGAGCTAGCTAGATTACAGGCATCTAACAAAAAACAAGGTGTGTGAGTGTGTTCCAAATACAGTATGGCATGTGTGTATTGCATATGTGTACCATGAATATGCACTGTGTACATATTGTGCACATGTATAAACATATGTATGTATTTAAAGGTTGTATGCGTCTACAATTTGCTTTCTTATTTTGCAATTGTTGCTCTAACTGTTCTTTTGGTTTTTTTTTAGGAATCCAGAACTTCTATGTTGTTACAAAATATGCTTTTTGATTATTTCATAAACAAACAGAAATGTAAAGACAACAAGATGTGCTTTAAACATTTAAAAAAATTTTTTTTTTTTAAAGGCGCTTCATACTTAAAGCTAGGGTAAACAGTTTATTTTTAACATATCGTTATTCAAGTCGTACCCCGGGGTAGTACATTTTCTGGAAAAGACAAAAAAAAAAACATGGCAGAATTTAGAAAATACAGCCTGCCTCCGGCAGCGCTCCCTCGCTGCCCTAAGCCCCTCCCATCAGAAAAAGGATGGACATATGCAGATTGGCCATAGTCTCCTATTACAGGCTACATTTTCTTACGCCTGAAAACAGAGCCAAGATGAGGTGCAGAAGTCTAGTTTTCTACCAGACTACTTGAATTACAATATGCTTCAAGGTTATTATGGCATTTTTGCCATAATATAAAATGTGACGCCAAAAATATAGTGCCTATCCCAGCTTTAGTTGACAGAAATTACAATAACATTCGACAAGAATTGACAAATTTATGTATTTCGATAGTATCTGCGGGGTTGAAATTCACCCCTTGGGGTACACATGACCATGAAAACTGCAGTCTCTTTACTGCGTGAAGTTTCTATTCTTTTTTACTGGCCTTGTTTGTCTCACCACTGACGCAGAGTTTGACTGACTAACTGGGCAAAGAAATCGCTCCCTAACCTCTCTTTGTTCCGTTTTAATAGATGTCCTTGTCTTTGCTTGTGTAAGCTTTTTGTTTCTCCATTCTGTATTTAAGTCTATTCATTTATGTGTGTGGGTAGGCACACTACCTGGAGTCAAAGCAGAAGCTGCCCCTGGCTTCTCTACGTCTACTGGACTGATGATCACAGGACGGCTGAGCCCCATCAGCAGCCTATGAAACACAAACGCACACAAAAGGATAGAAAATGATGGCCATCTATTGGCTCATGTATGCACACACAAACGCAACCTTCAAGGTTGTTTACTAAAAAGGCAGAAAATGGGTTGAGAGGACTATCAAATAACTGAGCCGCTAAAGATATGTGCTGCTTTGTTTGTCTTTAAAGAGCAACACACAGTAAACCTTCCTCACCAGACTCGATTCAGTTTGCTTCCAAACAACAAAAAAAACATAATCCCACAGACACTAACTGATCTTGGGTCCGTCCCTTTGCAAAATCTCCCTTAATTACTCTCCGAGCCCTTGTTATCTTCGTCTCTCTTGAGCTCTGAGGGAGTGACGTTAATTAGAGCTTTATGTAAATCAGTTCATAGCTTCGTCTTTTAAGGGCAAGCTACTATTCCCTTCATTCAGTGAGGAGGAGCACTCCAGAGACGGAGAGAGAGGGAATACCGTGACAGCGATTCTTTGGATGCTGAAAACACGACGCGAGGGTAGGAAGGCAAAGGCGGGGATCACAGTTAGTTTGTCATGCATGTATGTTGCCTCACAATATGGATAAAGTTCTATAAGAGGATATTGGAGATACTGCTGTATTGAGATCAAACTGATGCTGTGATCAATCACGGTCCTGTCATTTACAAGAATTCTGTCTTCGAGGAGAGTGGGCAGACAAAAAAATTATGCTTTGCATAATCTTATGCATGTGAAACCTTAATTGACACAGATACTCCAAAATTATTCAAATTTGTTGGCTTGTTAATGAATGTCATACCAGCCCGGCTTTTAGTTTGGTGGCAGTGAGCTTCCGTCATGAATGTGCGTTTGTATGCGCTTACATTTTGTGGCTCCTCCGGCGGATTCTCCAGGCTCTCCGGGGGATTCGTGCTGCGGGAGGGTTGGATGCAGACCACCTCTCGGTCCCAGTCTGGTGCCCCGGGGCCCGGGCTTGGGGGTGTGATTGGCGGTGCACAGGGAGGGGCGCAGGGTGGGGCCTCAGGTGGAGGACGGGACATGTGCTCAGGAGACAGCGCAACATCCATCCGGTCTAGAAAAAAGTAAAACATGGAACTTTTATTGACCTGACCAAACAGCAACATAACTTAAAGTGACAGATCACCCCAAAATCACACATGTTCAGCACCTCTTCCCTGTAGTGCTATTTATCAATGGAGATTGTTTTAATGCGAGTTGCCAAGTGTTGGAGATATCGACAGTAGAGATGTCTGGCTTCTCTGGAATATAATGGAAATAGATGGCACTCTGCTTGTTGTGCTTAAAGCGCCAAAAAAAAAAAAACTCAACAGCAATGTCACTTTTCAAAAATCATGACCTGGTTAATCAAGATCAACCACTGACCTTGATGTGAGCAGCTTCATGTAGGAACTACTTTCTTTCAACCAAACTAGACCATCCACAAACTTCGGGGTAAGAGGAAAAATGTGTATTGTTGATTTTGGGGTGAACTGGCCCTTTAAGGAGAACCAACTGCAGAGTCGAAGAGAACATGAAAGAATGATTTGGCAAAGTTGTACTTTCTCCCACCTCTTGTAGTGTCAGTGGAGTAAGGGTTGCCGTACTGCAACTCAGCAGGCCTGTGTGGAACCAGTGGTGGGGGAGAGGGGTCCTGAGGGTACGGCAGCGGGTAGCGCAGCACCATCGGCTGCCTGAGCTCGGCACCCTGAACACCGGCTTCCTGCTCCCTCTGCCTGGACACGAAGCTCTGCAGCTCCTGGAGGAGACCCAGAGACACAATCCAGCACTGAGTGTCACAGTGCCTCACAGGGACGAACTACATATTGTTAATAATACTCAGTATTCTGTGCTGTGCAGTTAAGCAATCACTTTGAAAGCATTCAAATAGCAAGGCAGCCAAACATCTGCAAAAAAGATGCCACAGCATATGCACATTCGATCATATACATCTCGCACACATACGTTCATAACTGTCCATATTCCTACACGTTCTTACAAACTTCTGTTTTTTTAGTATGATGTCTATCTATATTTTCATGTTTTCCTTTCACAGTAAATCCTTTACAGATCTTTTTTGCTGCTAAATGTGTGAGCGGCCTGAGCCAGCGAGAGAGAGAGAGAGAGAGAGACCGATGAAAAAGAAATTCAGTCAGTGTTTCCATAGCACATTTTCACTGGTGGAACCACACAGGGAGTAAGTATTTTCAGCTCAGAGTTAAGTGTCCCTCTACATTGTTTCTGCCCTTTGTGATTATATCTGAAGCAAGAGCATTTGTACCCTACTCATTACTGTAATGGGTGTCAGACTCTGGCTCCCTCTGCTCTGGCTTTGCTGATAGAGGCACTCGCCCTCTCCCTCTTTTACTTCCCTCCTTCCTCTCGCTATTCCCCGCTGACCTCCTCTCTTGATGACTTCATTAGTGCGCAGCTATCAGGTTTAACATTTAAACCAGGGTTGGGAAGGTGAAACAGACACGTCGCGTGGCATTTGCACTGTCTAATGGCACTGTACCAATGGGCGAAAGAAGCAGGTATAGATGTATTAATTAGTGGGGAGTGGGGAGTATGGAGAAGGGAAGGAAAAAGCGACAGGAATGAGTTCAGACGCTGCACTAAAAGGCTTATAATTGAATGTGATAATGGACTTTAGTTGAGAGCCTACATCATCTACGTACGTGACTTCTACTGTCAGTAGTTTTATGTTAATATGGAAAGTTTAAAACCCGACGGATTTTCTAAAACTATAACCGTCATTCACATTCATGATTACAATCTGAACTGTAAAAAAAACAATTCAGTGATGGCTGATTTACACAGAGCTAATATCTGTGAAGATAGACAGCGCTGCACTGGAATCACGCGTAGATAAAGCTCATACTGTATAGTGTGCACTTGGTGTTGCGGCTTTACCTCCTGGAGTTGCTCCTTGTCTCGGAGGGCCTGGGCGAGGTTGCGTTTCAGCTCTGTCACCTCGCTGGCTCGCTCCGCCATGTGCACCTGCAGACAGGGCGCACACAAGGGGGGGGGGAGAAAACTAAAACATCAGGCCAGAGTTCATAAAAATGCACAACAGAACGATTCTATATGTGCAACAAACAACATAACTTTCAATATATAGATTCTGATATAGAAATACTAAGGAGACAACCATTTACCTGCAACCTTTTTTTTTTTTTTTTTACCCATCTCTCCTACTTGTCAACTACGTATTGTGTATGAAATGCCCCCCAAAAAGTTTTCAAAAACTGTCTGATTAGTGAAAATGAAAGAAGATTGTTACATAAGAACCTATTAGCTCTGCTTTGCATGCATATCACAGAAAGCCACTAAATCGCTTATTGTAGCTCCCCATTGCTCCGAATATTAGACAGGCTGAATAATAAAATGCTTAAGGCTGCAACTAACAAATACTTTTATGAATGATTAATCTCACTATTATTTTATGGATGAATGAATGAATTGTTCAGTAAAATGTCCCAAAGCCAAAGGCAACATCTCGTATGTCTTGTTTATATCCAAAGATATCCAATTTTATATCACATTAGACAAAGAAGTGCAGCAAATAGTTGCAACTAAAAAAAGCTGGAATAAGGGAATGTTTGCCATTTTTGGCTTATGATCAATTATCTGTACATTGAGTAATCGATTCAGCTTCAATGGCACTGATACGAACCCTTTCCCTTTATTTCCACTCCATTTGTGTTAAGTGACTGAAGAGGAATAACAGTCGGCATACATACACACACACAGGCAAGCAAGTGAACAAAAATATTTAGTCAGTTGAGCTTTATTTAACCTGGAGCGGCATGAAATGTGTGGTGCTTACTGTAAAAAAGCCACAGAAACACGCTCTGCGTCCAGCGCAGACTGGAGCAGACCAGGAGATCGTAGTAAATCTCTACGTTTCCAGCAGGACTGACCCTGTGGGATAGTTTACATGGCTAGTTGCCTGCTCTTCTCCCATTTCATCCCATCAAAAATGTTCCAAATCCCCTCCCCTCCCCTCCTGCAGTTTCTCTTTCTGCCTCATGTCTGTCCACCTGACTTTTTTCACTCCTAAATTCTGTTTGCTTCTTCGGCTTTTCCCGTCATTCTCTTTCATCTCCTTTTGTCCTCTCTTGCTCTCCCCCTCTTTCATAAATTTACTGAGCAGCATTAGGGGGTTAAGTTCAGGTGAAGGGATTCTGCAGCAGTGCATCTCTGTGCCCCCCCCCACCACCACCCACCGCTCGCTCCCTGTCTATTCCTCTCCCTCGGCCCATCCTCTGGGTGGCTGATGTAAACAGCCGTAAAGCATGGCGCTCTGCGGCTGCCTCTCTTGTCAGTCTCCGGGGCCATTAAGAGCAGCTCGGTGCCCGGGGCATTCGCCTCAGACAGAAGACTCTATCAAAGACAGGGGAGAGCCTTTATTTACAGCGCTGATAAACACACACTCACTCATGGAGATTAAATGCCAGTAGGTACTTTGGCAGACATTCGCACACAGAAACACAACAGGCCCACTAAGACACAACAAAGCTCAAGTGCTCGTATTGAAATCACACACACACATACCACACACATTGGCTCATGTGTGGCATGGAGTAACCCGGTTACTCTGGTTAATGTACACTCATGTGAACTGTAATAAACATTTGCTACTCTGAGACTGAGTGTAATTGTTGCAAGTTATAAATCAATGAACACACAGTCCCCTAACAACAATTAGTTAATTACATGCCACCAGCTCTACCCTCTCTTCATACAGCAGCTATGGTATGACACTTCTTTAGTCTCATAGTGTTTTTGCTTTATTAGAATATTTCATACACTGCTGTAACAATTGACCTATTAATCAATTAGAAAAGTTGTCGATTATTGATAATTAATTGTTCAAGTAATTTAGCAAGAAAAATTATGCAAAAAATATATTATTGTTTATGTATTATCTTTGCACAGTTGTTTGGACATAATAACCTATTATCATGGACTCTGGGAATTTAGAATTAGCATTTATTACTATTTTGCGACATTTTATGGAGTAAATGGACTAAGTCAAAATCTTTTTTTTTTTTTTAGGCTAATCAAAAGTTATTATCAGTCAAAGCCCTAATTTTACATAAAAAAGGATTCACACAATTTTATTTATTTTTTTATTCACACCAAAATGTATTTATTAATAAAAAGGAGTGCAAAATATGTTAAAGATTTAAGTTGAATACGAGACAAAATAACGTGTGTTATAATATATAATAACGTGTTGAATTAGGTAAAAGTGAGCAATATAATAATTGTCCATTATGAGTGGATCACAACCTCACAAGTTCATTTTCTTTGTGTATGTGACTAAATCCAGTGATAAAAAATATGGAAAATTGACTTGTGAAAGGGGAAAATAGGGAATACAGGACAATCTAATGCACTAAAATTGGAGTTACTGTATGTATTACTGTATTGTATGTGCAATAAGGATAATGAGGAGTAGAATAGGTTTGTGGGAGAGGCTTCACAGTTGCCCATCTACACTGAAGCGTGTTGTGTTAACTCATATTTACATGTCTGCCTTGCTTCAGGGCCGACTGATCTCTCCTATGGTGCGTATGTTTGTGAGTAAGTGTGTGTCTTACTCTGAATCGTTCCTCCTCGTTGGCCAGCCGCTGTTTGAGCGTCTCGTTGATCGCACACTGCTGCCTCCACTTCTCCTCCATCATCGCCAGCTCCTCCTCCACCGAGCGAGTCTGTGCCTTCTCTGCCTCCCCCATGCTCCTCCCCTCCACCTCCAGCAGCACCTGGTGCTCCACAACATCCCTCACTTCCTCGGCCTTCCCTGCCATTTCTGCATCGCTGTTCTCCTCCACGCTCTGCCTCTCGTTCTCCACCTCCACCCAGCTCGTCATCCTCAGGCTCTCCTCCGGCAGGCTGTCCTTCATCTCCTCTTTTTCTTTCGCTTTGTTTTCTTTCTCCCTGTCCTCCATTGGGTTTGCTTCTTCCTCAGCCTCCACCTCGGCCCCCTCCTTTGGCATTTTCTCTCTCTGCCTTTCTTCCATCTCTGTGCTGAAGTATGCATCAGTATATGTGGATTCCCTGTTATTAAGTTCTGGAGTGATTGTCATCTCAGCGGCTTCTTGTAGGACTGCAATAGCTATGTTGCCTGTAAAAACACACAAAGAGTGGAACAAAGATGATACATAGTGAGCAGGAGACACCTAAAGTGCTAATAATGGATATTTCAATACAATCACTTATTGTATGTTGTATGTTTAACAGAGGTAATACAAAAAGAACAGGGGGAAACACTGTTTTAACATTTATGTGTAATCCATCCAGGCTCATCTACTTTTATGTACTTCTTACATTTCCAGGAGAGATTACAACATTTTCCCAGAGAATCTTTATCAACTTGTTGTTTTAAGATTGCAGTCTGTCTATGCGAATAGAGCGACAGTAATAGCATAGCAGGAGAAAAAGAGTGACATAACTTACATTTCTTTATGTCATGCGATGCATTACTGTTGATTTAAGATATTCTACCTCTTAATTATTATTATTATTATTATTATTATTATCTTAATTGTGGGCCTACCACCCGCAGGAAGAACCGTTGGGGTCGGGTACATTAAAAAAAAAAGAAAAAAAAAAAAAGAATACCTCTTAATTATTTTTTTTAAAGACAAAAAACAAACAGACAAACAAAGAAACAAACAAATAAAAGGTGAAAGTACCTACAATTAATTTCTCTCAGGATATTTAAACATTGATGCCTATCAAGTTTCAGCACCTCTACAAATCTGTATATTCTGTTGACATGGTGTCGACTCGTGTATGTTTGGACAATTATCCAAATGTCAAGCACAGTACATCTTCAAACAAGAAAATTCAA
This sequence comes from Bovichtus diacanthus, assembly GCA_943590825.1. Taxonomy (NCBI): domain Eukaryota; kingdom Metazoa; phylum Chordata; class Actinopteri; order Perciformes; family Bovichtidae; genus Bovichtus; species Bovichtus diacanthus. Next base: position 5,781,390 of record CALSBV010012213.1, read on the forward strand.
ACGCAATGTACATCAATATGACTGTGCACGAATCCAGAATTTTTTTTTTTTAGAAAAAAAGGAATTATAGTATACTTTAGAATATTAACAACATGCATATATATATATACACACACACACACACACTGTGTGCACTTGAATGTGTGTGTACCTGCTGTCGGGGACTCTGGACTAGAGGTCAGTGGCTCCTGTGTTGTCTCGGTGGATGCATTTCTCTTTGGCTCCTGACACACAACAACAACAAGGCATCAACAAAATGTATTTTCTACTGCTTTAGACATTAACTAACCTGCGTGTTATATATGTTTTACTGTACAGAACTCACCCCCTGTGGCTCAGTTGTGTTTAGTTTGGCCACCTGCCTGCGGAGGCGCTGACACTCCCGGTACTTCTCCTTGTAGTGCTCAGCAGCCATGTGAAGACGCAGTTTCAGCTCCTCCACCTCTCTCTGCAGCTCGGCCTCTGCCTCTGACACCACCATCATGCTGGGCGTCATCTCCCCACTGGTCCCAACACTCTGGGAGAGAAGGAAATTTTGAAAAGTGTGAAAAATGCCCCAGCAAAAACCTTTTCCATGGCTTGCTTCCGAATTCCCTCAGCCCTGGCCTATCATGGCACAGAAAGTAAAACTGACCACTTCCTTCTGTGCCGTGCTCCTCATGCGGTCTAGCTGGCTCTCCATGCGTTGGCACTCGGCCTGAGCATCAGCTAGACTGGCACGGAGCTTGTCAGCTTCCAAGCGGGCGCGGTACAGCTCTGTCATCGTGTGGTCACGGGCGCTGGCTGAGTCACGGAGCTCCGAGGCCAGCAGGGAGGCCTGCTGGCGGGACGCCTGAAGCTGCTCCTCTGCCTGACGGAGCTGCTCACGCACACGGGCCAGATCTGCCTAAAGACATGCAGAGGGAATTTATATATATATATAGATTAACTGATTTTTTATATGCAGACACACACACACACACACACAACACACACACACGTGTACAACCGCTGCTACCTTGTCAGCCTTGTGAGCCAGCAGCTCTTTCTCCAGGCTGTCCCGCTGAGCAACGCAGAGCCTGAGCCTGTCCAGCTCCTCCTGGAACTGGGCAATAGTCACCTCCCGGTTCAGCTCCACCGCCTTCAGCATCTGCAGCTCTGCGCTCAGCTTAGTGTTCTCCAGCTCGGTGCTGCGCAGGTGAGCCTGCACATGGGACAACACAGAGAAAAGGAAAAATGCAAAGGTCAGAATCACACAGGCTTTGTTCGTCAAAATGCACCTTTTCATTGTTCTAGTCTTTCAGCTGTGAAGCGCTTTCTCCCACCTTGTAGAGGTCTCTCTCATCCTTCTCGTTCTTCAGGTGGCTCTCCAGGTGGTCTTTCTCTGCTGTCAGCTTCTTCAGGCGGTCGCGCAGACTGTGACATAAAATTATGAAAAGAAGTTTTGAACGGCTCTCATCCTCAAACCAATCCACCGACATCATTATATTACATTAAGTGTCATGTTACTTTTTTTTTTTTTAGACCAGGTGAGGAACTTCAGAAGACCTTTCTAATGGTACAATGTGTGTAATTACATTCGGAAATTATTAACCAGGACCCTCTGAATGTCAGTAAAATGTGTCTTGCATAGTGAACCCCCATCCATCATCTAAGGGGAAAAGCATTTAATGCAATGCACTACAATATCCAAGCCATAAATACCATCCTTGTTAAGCTTATGTTTAAATTTGTGTTTAATGATTCCTTATTTATGAAGCTGTGGTTGGTGCTCTGCAGTTTTTCCTGCGCACGGTGCAGACGAGTGGAATGATGAAGATGTTGCGGAAGCAGAAGGCAGGCAAGAAATCCTCTTCAAAGTTACTTTAACGGTCATGTCCTCACACATGTGGATGGGTTTGGATGATTGACGGTCATGTGTTCGCATTCTCCGCTCACCAATCGAGCTCCGTCTCCTTTTGCAGGCCTCTCTGGGTGACTCCCAGCAGGTCCTCCTCCAGCTGGCGGACCCGGTCAGTGGCCTCTGACAGCCTCCTCCTCACGTCCTCCCTCTCTTCTGACAGGCCCTGCGACGAGCGCAGCAGCTCCTGCGGGACAGAGAGGCAGCTGTGGATCACAGTGACAGGCGCTGCAGCCAATCACAGCGGCTGAATCAGCAGGCGGAACTTGGCAGAGGAGAATGAGCGCTTAACAAAGACAGGAAATGTATATATGCAAAACTTATGATTAAATCACAGACGGTGATATTTCATGCGACGCATGGCGCTCATGTTGCATATATATAGTATATATTATATGTTTGCTTTTATATGTTTTTATGCACAATGTATTTATGCCAAAAAAAAAAGAGTAATGTCATGATAGTCACAGGTAGAGAGGATAATAAATTTGTTTTTCCAGTGTTTCACTTGTGATATTCATCCCATGACATGCAAGAAATAAAATACCTTGGAAATGTTCTCACGGAGGATTTGAATGACGAAAGAGTTATCTATCAACAGAGTTGTAAACTATATGCTCAGTCAAATATGTTGCTTCGCAAGTCTTTTATGTGTTCTGTCAATGAAAATTGTTCATTATTTAGAGCTTTGAACACACCTAGCTCATCTTTGGTGCAGCTACAGGAAAACTAGTACGCAGACGCTCATAGTGTCTTACAATGATGCAATGAGGTTGTTGCTTCAGGTTCCCAGATGGCATAGTGCCAGTCAACTGTTTGTGTTCCCTGGTGTTCCTACATGTGAGGCACTTCTACAATGTTATGTATCACTTGGATGAGTCAGAGAACACGTCATAGTTGTATAAACAATCCTAGGGAGAGCTGCTCTCTGTTTTCATTCAGGCTCAGAAAACACTGGCGAGATACGTATGAATGTCTTTTTAAATTGAGTGATGACTTGCTGTTGTTTTATCTTGTACGGTTTATCCTGTACGTCTTATTTTTCTTGCCTTTTTATTATTGCTGCAGGCCCTCTTGCGAGTCTGAAATAAAGTTTGAACTGAATTGAATATCATTTGTACCTACACTCAGCCAGTTTATTAGGTACCCACATGAAGCTAAAGCAGTCTACTGCTTAGAGAAAAAAATCCTGCCCTTTAAGAAGGTTATCATTTTCAGTTTTTGCTCAAACTGTTTTAGATTTGCACTGTTGGACTATTATTTTTTCACATGTATATTTGAAAAATATTATGTATAATTATAATATATATGTATATCTATGATGCATATATTACATATCATTTTATTTTATTTTAAATAGCTATCTTTCTGTTCCCTACCTCTATAGCCTGCTTCAAGTCCCCTCTGGGGATCAGTCTTATCTTATCATTTCATAATCACCAGTTACAAATTACAATACGACTGATATGAGCCTTTTGATCAAGTGTCTGAAGTTGTGAAAAATAGCAGTATGTGGTGAATGCATGCAGGAATAACCTGTCTAGTGCCACTGAATTCCTTAAAACAAATTCCTGGTGGGGCACAACAGATCATATGAGGTCTGTTTTCTCCATGTGGTGTGACTGCTGAGGAAATGCCTTGTTTGAACTTGCTGCTAATCAGCAGTGAAGGACGTTAAATCCACCATAGCTCATATTGGTTGTGACAGAACAACATTCTTCTGCACACACCTTCCTTTCTATTCGCTGCTTCCACACACTTACTCACACGCACGATTACAGGAAGACAGACACACAGCTGCACATTCAAGGACGTATGGAGAGAGACAGATCGCACAGAGAACAGCCATCAATCTAAAACAGACAGAGTGCACATGCACACACCAATGCATACTCGGCCTGTCTCCCTCTGGGCTTGGCCCGTAGATTACTGTATGATTTTTACGGCTGGCGTTTGGGAAGCACTTTAGCAGTGCATAAAGACCTTATAAAAAGTGTACTCGTAAAATTAGCAGCCACAAAATATGTACTTATGTTTTCATGTTAAACTCAGGATATTTTCATCAGCGTGGCATGAGCTAACGCACCTACTGTAAAAGCTCTACAAAAGAGACACACACCTACTCACACAAGTCGTATATCTACAGATGGACATGCCTGTTGAATGAAAAGCAGCATGGTAATAACAGTGTGTGTGTGTGTGTGTATTACCACGTAATTTATGGCGATTTTGTCCTTCGTAAAAAGAGCAGCGGACTAACTCAAAGCAGCCTGCTCTTACTCTGAGCCTAGACCAACGAGCTGCACTAGGGGGCGATAAGAGACTAAACTCAAATCTCTTGGCAAGTTTCAACTCTCCCTCCTTCTGCCACCTCCTCATTGAGGTTCCTTGAGTTGACTGTTTTTAGGCGTGTGTGCCAAGATACTGCTTATCAAATGAGCAAGTCATAAAATACTGACATCTGACTCATCCTAGTGAGTGAGAGAGAGAGAGAGTGAATAGGGAGGAAATAGAGTAAGAAGTAGATGAGATCAAGGTATGAGTTAACTTAAAATATGTTTTTTTTTTTTTTTTTTTTGTTGAATTCTGATTTATGTTCCCAAAGGCAAAATAATTCATATTTTCTAATGCAAATAAAACAACTCTGAAATGAAAACATTGAAAATGAGGGGGGGTGAGAAAGACAGGGACAGACAGACAGGCAGGCAGGCAGGCAGGCAGGCAGGCAGGCAGGCAGACAGACAGACAGACAGACAAGGAGAAAATAGACAGTGAGAAAGCAGTGGCCACTGAATCGCGTGACTGAGTGGTGTTTGTCCCTGAGGCTGGGCAGGGCTCTTTTTTCATGCAGGCGGTTTTGCGGACTACCCTCCTCTCATTCCACACACAGACTAAAAGGGTTTGCAAGCGGGTGGCATAATGAGTGTGTTTGTGTTTGAGTGTGTGTGTGCGCTTGTGCATGTGTGAATGCACATTAGAAGGGCCCTGTGGTGTGGAACCTGAATGTGAGTGTGAGAGTGAAGGGGGGGGGGGCAGTTTGTGTATGCGTATGAGCGTGTGTGTGTGTGTGTGT
>CALSBV010012213.1:5791341-5812803 GCA_943590825.1 Bovichtus diacanthus
TATATATATATATATACACACACACACAGTATATATATATATATATATATATATATATACACACACACACAGTATATATATATATATATATATATATATATATATATATATACACACACACACACAGTATATATATATATACTGTATATATAAACATACATATACTGTATATACTAGAGCTGCAAAGATTAATCAATTAGTTGTATGATATATAAAATGTTCTGGTTTCTTTACTCCTGTATAACCTTACACTGAATATCTTTGAATTGTGGACAAAACGAGACATTTGAGGACGGCATCTTGGGCTTTGGGAAACACGGATGGACATTTTTCACAGTTTTCTGCCATTTAATTGATCAAACAAGTGATCCATTAATCAAGATAGTATTCGACAGATTAATGGACAGTGAAAATATTCGTTAGTTGCATCCCTTATATATACACACACAGTGGCGATTTTTCCGGAATTAAACAGATATATATCTCAATGAACACACAAAAAGACAGACACGCACATCAAAAAGGATTAAAGAAGCGTGGTCTGCTTGATGCATGAAGCGCCATCAAACAGGTTTCATTAGCAGGGATTACAACAATTACATTTTCCAATTGACTTTTTTCCATATAAACACAGCGTCTTTATTCCTTTTTAATTGAGCTGGTGGATTTGAAGTCAGTTCTTAAACAACAATAAAATGTTTGTCTTTTGACTTTACGAGACATTAAGTTTCCTCGTTCACATTTCCTGTTAATTACGTGTGAGATTTGATGGCCTTGATAAAAGAGCGGAGCGGAGCGGAGGGGGAGGTTGGTTAGCAGGAAGCAGAGAAAAAGACTGATGGAAAGACAGAGGGGAGCGAACAAGTGAAGCGGGGGGAAAAGAGGTCCTAATAAGAATCAGAGTGGTTCCTAAAGAGCACCAAATGTTTGCCCCCCAGCGAGACCTACTGTAACCAGCCCACCATGTACACTCTTCCTCTTTCCCTGGCAGAGCAACCACACCAAAGCTTGTGGTGAGGTTTTAGGCATGTAGTGAAGAGGTGAACCATTAGTGTCAAGGCGGATGTATACGTGTTAATGTACCAACTGCAAACCTATGGCCAATTTAAAAAAACGTAACACATAATCCATCGAACAAACACTTATGTAATGGGCTGGGAATAGTTCCAATCTCTAAATATCTCTTTGTAACATAAATGATTCGGCTTAGTAAAACTTTGGTCCTTAATTGATTATGTTTGACGATGTCTTTGAAGCATGGTGAGAGTAAAAGGCGCCGTGCTGTGTGTGATGTACCTTGAAGATGCCCACCCAGTCTTTGGGGTGGGGTGTGATGTAAGAGGTCAGGGTGTAGCAACACTCCAGGGGCGCCTGGGGCAGGAAACTCTTCCCCACGTTCTGAAAGATGACGTGGGCAAAGTTGGACGTTTCCATGATGCTGAGGCTGCTGCCCGGCGGCGAGTCCACCACCTGGAACGATGACATTGTATCCTGTTGGTCACTTCATTTGTCTGTGAGGCAAAAGAGCAGAGGACACAGCAGTTGAGTATCACAAACAGTAGAGTGAAGGAAAGGTATAAGTCTTTCTTTTAGTCGCACACACACAAAAAAAAGACACATTGAGTAAGAATTTAGTCAAAAAGCAGGCTTCCAATGGCAAGATCTCTAGTATAAGTTCCCACACCATCTCAGACAAATATTTATAATTTGGATTAATTAAAAGACCAAGCAGATGTGTACTGGAGCATATATGTACATAGCATATACTCACCTTTGAGCAGAGTTTTTTTTTTTTACCATATTCTATGAAAAAACAAGGGTCTGAAGATAGAGGATGTCATGTGATGTTCAGATTTGTAAAGCTCTCTGAGGCGACTTTGTGATTTTGAGCTGTATAAACATAATTGACATGACTTGACTTAAAATAGCCACAGGGCCTCAGTCTACATCCTGTAGAACAAAACCTGCAGCCAATCGTGTTATAATATTTCATGTAATTGATGACATTTATTGCACAAAGAAAACTTCTGTTTCATAACTTGGCTTAAGTGCTGCCACCCGAGAAACTAGTGCATCGTCCTTAAATGACACCGAGCCTGAAATGAAGCGCTATCCGAGGAATAAACTTGTGCGAAAATACCCTTTCTTGTTATGGGAATGAGGTATAAAACAGATAGTAAAATGTAAAAAATGTAAAAAATGTACCTCCAACCTTTAGTGTGGTATTGTACTTTAATTTAATAGAGAATTCCACGATTTTATTTGTCAAAGTCAATTGAGAAGTCTTAATGAGAAAGAAGCTGCAACGATTGGTTGAATATTTGATCGAAAAAATAATCAGCAACTATTTTGATAAACAATTAATCATTAAAGTTATTTTTCCTGCAAAAATGGTAGAAAACAAAGATAAACTGAATATCTTTAGGTTTTGGACTGACGCAACAACACATTTAAAGACATCACCTTGGCCTTTGAGGAACTGGAATAGACATTGTTCACTATTTTCTGACATTTTATAGGCCAATCGATTTATTGATTAATGTAGGAAATACTCTGCAGATTACTCGATGATGAAAATAATTGTAAATTGCAGCCCTAGAAAGAACCACAGAGCCCTGAAAAGAGTGGTAAACTGTTTCCTCTGTGGCTCTGAATGAGCTTTGTCCGGTCAAAGATGGTGATGCCATGGTGAGTTAAAGCCTTGGACGATAACCAGACAGTCATGGTGAAAAGAAAAAAACTGTATTATAGGACATCCAGCGTGTTTGGATCCTGACACATAATACTAAAACGTCAAGATATCTCTGCAGCATCAATTTTGATTTTTTTTTTTAAGAATGTCTCTGAAATACAATACTAAAACAGAGCACCCCTTCACTTAAAGGTTACTTCTTTCACTAAATTGAATACCTAGCTGATATAGTTAAGGAGGTTGGAAGAAACATTAAACCCATCTATCAAGACACCACCACACCCCTGTGACTAAACACCTTATAGGACAGCTGTTTACTTTTAACTACTCAAACTGAACCTTTAACAGTAGAGAAAGAGCAGGTGTGAATGTGTAGCTGCTTGAAAGTGATGCAACCGCTTTATCAATTCCTCTGGATGATAATAAAGATAACATAACAAACACTCCTGCCCTACATTTCCATTCAACTCCTGACGAAGGTAAATGAATGTGAAACTAAGCCATAACAGATCCTCAATTCAGCTAACATGCCATCGTCTGTACAGTGAGGCACAGTGACCAACACTGGGTGCATTTTTCACGAAACAGCTTACGTACAGCTTTGCCATATAAAATGAGCTCAGTTAATAAGAGATAACCTTATTCACGGTGGCTATGCAGCTAACAATAGCTTGTGAACAGGCCAAGTCGTGTCAAGTCACTAGCTAGCTGAACATTATCTTCGTCGGTCTGCTAGCTTGCTGACACAATACGCGAAAATAACAGGCGTTAATTTGGCTTTAAATTTAAATAGTACCCTTTTTCATATGAATTCCACTTCCAAAGAACAGTGAGTTTCTGCCGGGCAGGCCGATGTTTTTGCCACTGTCCCCGTTGTTGACAAAGCTCTGACGATGATGCGTCTCTTCCTGAATGATGCTGAACTTCCGGGATGCTGAGCAGTACCAATGACGCGGAGGAGGGAGAGCAAGCAGAGGTTTCTACGACTGGATACAACTGTGTCGAATTACTAAAGTTTCTAAACATCAGTTTACCAATTATCTTCCCTTGCTTTATATATTTATATTGCTTCTGACTCAGAATAGTAATATATGTTAACAGAGTCACTGTGGAGATAATCTGTAGTCTATGTAGTCTGTGTACTAAATATGTACCATTCATTGCAAAGCAAAATATATTCTGCACAGCACATATTCTGCACGGCTAATTGTTGTTATAAATCTATTTATTTTCCGTTTTTGTTCATTTAGAGTGGATACTGTACTCACAGCAGCGGCTAAAGGGCATTAGTTAAAAGCACAGGATGTCCCGCCTCTGCCTTGTTCTAATTGGCTACGGAAACTAATCGAGAGCTGCGATTGGCGGAGATCACAGTCAGTCATAACAGTTCAGTTGGGCTTTCCTGGCTTGACAGCTGTCACTGTACACCGAGGTCAAGGGGAAAGAAGCATGGCTGCGTTGTTTAGAGGGTCGCGAAATTTATTGTTAAGGTGGACTAAGCATGTCGACCTTGCTTTCGGTAACGTATTCGCTTATGTTCTAAGTTTCCATGTGCAGTTTTCCGTGTGTTGAGAATAAAAGACAAGCGGAACATTCTCTTCTCCTGCCTGCTAGCTAGCTCGTTAGCCATCTGAAGAAAGTATGAATACACACTGCTCGTGCTAGTTAAGTGTAACAGTCTGGACACAATGTCCCTGAGCTGGTCACCTGCTGTGTGGTGTCCAGTCATGCAGCAGGCTATATTAGGACAATGTGCTGAAAGGACATGAGCATAATGAAATGTGAAGCAATAGCCAGAAACAGCACATTTTAACTGACAATGATCTCTTTATAATAGACCTCTAAAAACATGGGTAAGATCTCATTTGGACTCCAATTATGTTAGTTTGATTTAAGCTTTGTTATTATCAATACAACAATTTGTTCTTCACACACATTCATGGATAGCCTTTGATTGCAACACTACCACAACGCCTACTCTATCCACTCCACCCTGCCCCCCCCCCCACTTCAATGCAACACAGCTAAGTCTTCTGAATCAGCAACAGGGAATATTGCTATATTATATGCTACTTGAAATTCAGGAATCATTGACATGATATTATAGTTACACTGGTCCTTTCTTCACTGCATTTAACTCTCTGGTGTTGAAATAGTTGGGCTGTGAACCATTACTATATATATATATTTTTTTATATATATATATATATATATATATATATATATATAATTATTATTATTATTATTATTATTGCTATTCTTTTTTTTTTTTTTCTTTTATATATATATATATATATATATTTTAATGTATGCTGCCATTGCATGGCAATGGTTTAATTTGGCTACAGGAATCATTTTCCTTTATTGGCCCAAATACAGTTTCCCATGATACTGCCTTTACAACGAAGACATGGTCTTTCCCCAGCTGATGTTACTGTACAATGGACTTTGAAACTGGCTGTTCATATTATTATTATTATTATTATATTTAAATAATATATATATATATTTATACTGTAGATAGATAACAAATAGACAAACTAGTAGCAAAGTATGTTGTAATGGACTGAAGAAGGACTTTAGAGCAGAAACAAACAAATGACCGGTCTACTTAGTAGCCTTATACTTCTAAGCTTGGAAATTAAATTTATATGTGGCCGTGAATAGTATATGCTTATGTTACATGCCAAGATTACAATTTGTTCTGAAATGATGAATGATTTTCCAGATTTCAGCTTTTAATTGTGAGGATTTCCTGCTTTTTCTTTCTGTTGGATTCTATGTTTCTCAAACAAAACAAATGGGGCGGTTGTTGCTCAAGAGGTAGAGCGGGTTGTCCATGACTCACTGGTTGGTCATTGTCGTTGAGCAAGACACTGAGCCCCAAGTTGCTCCTGATGGTGAATGGGCAAATTGTAAAGCATTTTTCCCATTACGGTAGAAAAGTGCTATATAAATGTCCATTCACCATCTGCAATTCAGTGTTATACACCATACAGAAAAATAACATATTTTAGACAACTGAAATGTGTCATCAGCCTTAAGTGCAGGAACAATATTCCCTGAAAGATGTCTGCATTCTGTCTTTCTGAAACCTGTCAGTATCAGTGTAATTGTTAAAGCTCCATTTTCTTAAGTAATTGAGTAAAACATTTGTATTAGATCCGACATGTCGCAGTTTTTGGAAGGTGTTTGTATTTTGTAAGGACGATATGATTCCTTTTTTAAACTTAGTTTAGCGAAAATTAGTGTAATAACAAACTATGGACTGAAATGTAGCAAGACGGCCAGAGCACCAAGGCTACATGTCCATCTAGATCATAACATTAAAGTAGATACTCATCTTACCAGATGCTGTTGTGTCATTAGGACTATACTTTTTCCATGCAAAGTAAGCAACACCTCATCCCTGGAGTAATAGCATTGTGATATCTACAGTACATGTTGAAGGGTTGATTGAATTTGAGGCTTTCATTTTGGGCTTGACTATCCAGGCCTAATCCTGTTGCTGTAGTCTGGTTGGTTCACAGCCAGAGTTTCCACTCTGTTCTGTATCTATTAACCTGGCTGGACCTTGGCTGAGCCAGCACTGTTTAATAGCCTGGCCAGACTGCCCAAAAAGCTGCTCGTAAGTTACAGCAGAAAGATATGCACTGTTGTTATTGATTCTAATTAGAGCATGTCCTTCTGGAAACTATAAGAATAGCAGCTTTTTCAGTTGTCATTTTACCTGACAGTCATAAGCCATAGGGACCTACGTTTTTCATTGCACTACTCATGGTGGAAATGAGTCTTACCTTCATTTTATGTAAAGCACTTTCAATTCCCTTCGTGCCTGAAAGGAGATATACAGTACATATAAACTTGTCTTGCCTTTATTGGGTAAGCAGAATCAAACTAATCAATGCACTATCGCAAGTAGAATTAATGGTATTACAGATAGCTACTGCATGCAACCTCCAGCGACTTTTAGTCAATATATTAAGGGTTGTAATGTGTTTGTATTGGTCTGGACTTCAGCTAAACAACAAGTTTCACTTTTCTTTTTTTTTTTCCTAATGGCTTTTTGTTTTTTGTTTTTTTTATCCTCCCTCAGTGTCAACACGATCAATGGCCTCAAAAACCCCCGTGGGGTTTGTTGGTCTGGGAAACATGGGCAGCCCCATGGCCAAAAACCTGTTAAGAAACGGTTATCCTGTTATTGCCACTGATGTCTTCCCTGAGTCTTGCAAGGAGCTGCAGGACATCGGTGCCCAGGTGACGCATCACAAATAGATGTTTGAACATTTAATAGAACAATAAGACTTATGACATATAGAATTTGACATTTAACAGGGAATGTCAGCCAAGAATGCACTCCCATGTTGACGAGTATTTGAAAGCTTTCCAACCATTCAATGCAGCTTCTTTAGAACAGCTACTCAATGAATATGTGCTTCTGAGCCAACAGGCTGTCGTAAATAAGAACTACTGTACAATACATCACATTTGTTCATGGAGATTTTGTTGATGACACAATAATCTTGTCCAATGATGATTCCAATATTCAGGTAGTAGACTCTCCAGCAGAGGTGGCGGAGAAAGCAGACCGCATCCTCACAATGCTACCCTCCAGTCCCAACGTCATTGAAGTCTACACAGGTCCAAATGGCATCCTCAAGTAAGCAAACTTTACTCAATGGCTCCATTTATTACATTCATGCAACCCCTCCCTCCCTCTTTAAAAACTATAAGAACATATACAAACAGAAAGGCTTGGCCAAACAAAACTTTACTAATGCACTGTACATGAAGCGTTAACGATTTATGACCCGCCCTCTTTAGGAAGGTGAAGAAGGGAACACTGTTGATTGACTCCTCCACCATCGACCCTGCCGTCTCAAGAGAGATGGCAGTCGCTGCAGAGAAGATGGGAGCCGTGTTCATGGATGCTCCAGTGTCAGGAGGTAATGTGTCATCCAAAAAATGACAGTGTTTCCCCCATATTCCGCTACTGCTAAACTTTCACACAATCATTATTACCCTTTGCTCTCGTGTTTCAACAAATGTACACAAATGTAGCAGAGGAGAGACAGGTGAAGTGAAAATAACGTTGTGGGTACCGGTTACAAATACGGATTCGGATTCGGTTTAAAGAGATCGGTGATGCTGTTTTGCCTTCGTTGTTCTCCTTGAAGTTTGCTGAGAGTGTCATAATGTAGCCCCAGTGGCTTTTATGTGGACTGAGCACAGACTCCGTTTAATTAATAAAGCCATTTAAATGCTACATTGCTTGTCAGCAACGGGTCACATGGTAACTTAGGAGGCAATTTGGCCTTCTGTTCTGTGATTAATTTGGCATGTACACACCAGTCATACTCCTGCCATTTGCTCCTGGTGTTCTTCACCACTGCTTTTGAAAGAAGGAAATAATGGGAGTAACAGGGGAAGCAGCTTTAAAAGTGACATGTTTTCTTTTGAATAAGTGCTGTGCGGTGGATCTAATTTATGCAGATGTGAAGAGTGGCTCATGTGGATTTGAAAAATATTTAAAGAAACTTTATAGAAGGTAAATTTGAGAACAGAATTTGGTGTGGTGGTAAGTGAATGAATGAGTGTTTATTTGGGTTAGCTCCCAGCACATCCGCTGCCCCAAAGCATTCAACATAGGGGGGAAAGTGAATTTAGTTTAGTTTTTTGAGTGCTTGGAGTCTTTTTCTCCAAGCACTTCACAACTACAAAGTCCATCTCTGTATATTTTTGATTCTGTGATTTTATTTCTCTCTTTAAGACTATCACCACTGGCCAGGCATTATATAAAGGTATTCAAAGAAGAATCAGACTGCTAGTTTGTTCATTTGAGAATACTAATCATAGTGTTAGAGCCATGACCCCTCAGCCCTACTTCTGAACTGTCTTACACTCTTTTGTATATCTAAACTATGGGACCTTTTGGGTTAGTGCTAGGACACGGGTTGTAATTACTGAGCAAGCCAGCCAGTAGGTGCCCTCTTGAGGTTTTATTGCTGCTTTTGACCAGGGGTCTTAAAGGCAAGGTTAAGGTTTTAAGTCCTCATTATGTTGGTGCTGTCTGCTTGTGACGACTCCTTGACAGAGCACAGGATCACCAGTCATTCTTAATGGGCTGATGAGAATCCCGTGTCAGAGCTTTTCATGTTGATGGAGCCGTAATGGCGGGTATCCCATGTTAGTGCCTTTCATGTCAGATAAAGAGTCATAAAGAGGAGAGAATCTGCCCTCACATGGAGTGCAGGAGAGGAGAGGAGGGAGATAAGACATGAAGGAGACACGTCGCAGTAAAACTGTCCGTCTCTCTCTCTTTCTCTTTCACACACACACACGACATTTTTTATTTTCATTAAGGTATACAGTTAAGCTATGCTACATCCTGACACTCCTGCACATCGGACAACTAACTCTGATCATACTCTATTTGCGTTTTATCGCACAATCTTTAATTCATACACAACTGCGCACTGTTGCTCCCACCCTCGCCCATACAAACACAGACTTGGCCCACACTGGCATGTTTACCAGCTGGCGTCTGCAGAACAGACCCGACTGCAGTCAGCGAGATCAGAGCCTTAAGCCTGTTACTCTCCTTTAACACACACACTGTTTACATACTATAGACAGTTCACAGTTTGTGTGTGTGCAGTCCTCTGTGAAGGTTCTTCCTTTCCTGTCACTTAACTAAGCTTCTTTTACTAGCCTGAGATGACCAATGATTTACCTTCTACCTCTGGCCTCTGCAACGAGCTGTGCAGACACTCTTCTTTCCCACACACACGCACACACTGCATGCACCCACCACCCAGTGTCCCCTCGAGACATCCATAAGTCATATCCATGAGTGGATAAAGGTAGTTTACTGCACAATAGCAGGAATGAATCAGCAAAAAATGTGTCAAAGGCAATTTTGAAAATCAGTTGTAATATGATAAGTAATTTAGGTCAATTCTGAATTCCTGTTTTTTATTATTGTAAAAAAAAATTATATTTAGAGTTTGGTTTGACAAAACAACACATTTAAATATGTCACCACCTAGGGCTTTAGGAATTTTAATTGGACATTTTCCAATAGTTTCTGACATTTTAGAGACAAAGCGAAAAACGATCAATTGATAAGAAAATATATGGTTGTGCTCCCCTAAAATACACACACATTCAGCCCCACTCTCAGATATAGGGCATGGTAGTTGGCAGTGATTATGTGACCTTGATGAGCCAGGCTAAACCTGTGGAGACGTACGGGTCATGATTTCAGCATGTGGCTACTTCATTTGAAATTGCAGAAACATGTAGCCCCCCCCCATCCCCAGCCCACTTTCCACCTCTCTGGGTGGGATATGAGGTTATATGCTCTGTTCCAACCAGGAGATGGCACCCTACCCAAATAGGGCATTGTCATCCTCATGAGGTTTGTGTGTATGTGTGTGTAAGAATATGGGTGACAGCAGCTCAGCTCTGTGACTGTGACCAATAGTTTTAATAGTTCTCATATTAATACTGCATGTCGACAAATGAAAGCCAATATTACTTCAAGGTAAATAAAAAAAAAAAATACTTCAATACTTATTTTTAGTAAAAAAACAAACGGATAGCTTTGGTTCAGGCAGATTCAAGAGACCCACAATAATATAGCATATTTATATTGTATTTTATTAATATAATGTATTACATCTGTTGGATTAACTTTATTGAATTGACTTTAATAAAGACTTTGTCAATCAAAATGTATTTTGTTCACTTAGGATAACAATACACTCAGCACAGACTTCCTGTGATCTCCTCTACTCTTAAACTTTTGCAGACATAGTCTGCTCCTTTTGTGGTTTTGGCATTTGTTTTTGTTTTTAATTTAGATTTTTTTCTCTTGAGATAAAATGAATCCTTTGGTGTATGTGTGGTGTGTGAGGTGGTATGTTTTACACAGAAATGCGTGTGTATGTTGTGTGCGTCACTAGAGGTTTGGCATGCCAACCGTGGGATCTGAATAGCGGAGTCACAACCCTTTTTAAAAAGATCTATCAAAAAAAACATTCACTTTTTTCTCATGGGCATCTTGCTGGCTTTCATTCTTGCAGATTGACCAGTGTCTTGGCTTTAGCTCTGCAAGGCCCAGCTGTGTCCTGGTACACACAGACACACACACATATCCATACAGAGTTGTAATCTCTGTACAAACACTTTCCCCTGCATAGACACAGCTATATTAACTTAGACACTGGCTCGTCAGGCATGCTAACATTTGCTTGCACACACACACTTCTACCACTGTCTGGTGTCATTAAAAGCGTCCGCATGCAAAGTTGACCCACAACAAAACAAGCTCTGATGTCACAAGCCCAGGGTGTTGGCACAGCGATGGCAAAAATAGGAGGTCTGGCTAACAAGTGGTGGGGTCGTTAGCAGTAATTACCCAGAATGCCTGTGTTTGTGTCTGTGTGCCCATGGTGGGCTGCCACATTGCTAACGGACGATGGCTTTAAAAAAGGCCCTAAAAAACCTTTCATTGCGTTTTTCCCAGCGCTGGGAAAGTTAGCTATCATTGCAAATGAAAGCAAGTAGGAGCCTAGCTGTTGTGGGACCATGGGCACTCGGGCTAATGTTGCTTGTTTGCGAGGTCTTATAATCCTCAGCTAACTACCTCTTTAGGCTGAGTCTCAACACCACTCTAATCATATCCATACCACATCAACTGAAGCCTGAGTGTTGCAGTGTGTCATTTGCCGACAGTTTGAACGTCATCCTCCAGCCTGTAGGAGCTTGTTCAAACCTATGCTGGCACCAGTTTGTTCGTCAGTCAACGCTGCCAATCCACTTCATTGCTGACTGATATGGACTGTATTTCTCCCTCCAGACACACAGGACCTGGGGCTTCTTCCACAAACATAAACTTTGACTATGACTAAGACTTAGCATATAGTCAGACCTGAAATAAATTCAGATAGTCATCATGGTTTTTAGTTCACTGGTTGCCCAAAGCTCTTTAGTTGAACTTTTAAGCATGAAAAGCTTCATTCTTGACTTGGAAATGATATTTTAACAAAACAATCCTTTTTTCTTCAGCTTTAAATCATATCACACTGTCTTCAAACTGCTATTTCTTAGATGAAGTATGAACTCTGATTCTTAAAGTCACCCTCCGCTCACAATGTCCCTTTTGTTACTGTTGCTTCACTTGGATGTTTGAGCTTCACTGTGCAGAATGATTTATGTGCATAGTTTGACACTAGAAGGCTGTCTTCAGATTCATCTGCTGAATGAGTCAAGTTTATCTGTGCTCACCTGTGTAAACTTTAAGAAAACTTGGAAGAGTTTATTGTGAAAGTATTTGAACTTTTTGTGGAAAAAACATATTAGACAATTATTATGCCATGCAGAGTATTTTTAAATATCTTAAAACAAAGGCAATGTTGTCAAATTATTTCTTGTGATTGACTAATAGATTCAATCCAGTTGATTTATCAATTAGTAGTAGTAGTAGCAACTCTAGTATTAACTGTGTTAACTGTAAAATGACCCTCATGTTCACTCATCCACTATTCATTACTTTATAAACCTTTTCATTTGTTAACGATATAGTAATTATCGTCACGTTGTACATTTTAGCAAAAAGCAGTGCACATCCTATGGATACTTTTTTGTTCTATCATGGGAATTTTTGAGGGCACTACACAGTGCTCACATTTGATGCTGAGCATTCAGATTCTAAAATGAAATGGTGGAAAGTAATAAATATAGTAGACTTAGTAGCAAATCCAGACCAGTCTAACTTGTCTTTGTAAAACCTGCCACTGGAACGTCTGGTGAGTGGAAGGAGCAGAAGGGCACTCAGGCCCTGAAGGCAGTTTAGTGAAGGTTAGTGATGATTCTCTGACACTGAGTTAAGGAATCATGTTGGATGGGCAGGGGGTGGTGCCGTGGCAGTCCGTCAAGTTGATGGCTCACCAGTACTAGAGAGCGTCAGTGGTCCAAAGACTAGATTAGCATAACAAGCCTCACACTGACGGGTTCTGGTGACATAGGGGGAATGGGGGGGGGGGCAGTGGGAGGGAGGGTGTAGGGCGGTAAAGTGACCAGGGATGGTGATGATGGAGGGGTGGTGACGGGGGACTCTAGCCTATGCTCCAGATGGGGGTAGACCCACAGCAGCTGGGGACTGGCTCTCACATCTCTGCCCGTATGTCATCTGCTGTGTGTGCGCAGACAAATACTAAGCTGGTGTATGAGCCATACAAAAAGTCTGTCAAATGTAGCCCGAACGTCACACTGCATGTCACTCACAGAAAAGTGAATTAGCATTCTGTCTGTATGAAGGACAGTTTCTGCACTAGAGCTGCAACCATTATTCGACTAATGGATTAGTCTATCGACAGAAAACTAATCGCCGACTATTTTGATAATAGAGCAATCGTTAAAGTCATTTTTACATGTAAAAAATGGCTGAAAATGCTGTTTTGCTGTTCAGCCTCTCAGATATGGAGATTTTCTGCTTTTCTCGGTTTTGATATCATATTAATCATATTCATCATCCATCATCATATTAAACTGCAACGATTAGTCGACTATTTGATTAAAAAAAAAAAAATAGCCAACTGTTTTGATAATCAATTAATCATTAAAGTAATTTTTTCATGCAAAAATGGCAGAAAACAAAGGGACTGAATATCTTTAGGTTTTAGACTGACAAAACAAGACATTTAAAGACATCACCTTCGACTTTGAGAAACTGGGATTGACATTTTTAACTATTTTCTGACATTTTATAAGCCACATGATTAATCAATTCATCTAGAAAAAAATCCATAGATGAATCGATAATGAAAAATCGTTAGTTGCTGCCCTATTCTGCTCCTCAACTATGGGATAGTGTATATATTTGTGTATGTCCTGCCTGCTAACAGTCTAATTGGGGATCATTATTAACCTGCTTCTTCCTAGATGAGTCTCATTGGGCCAGAGAAAGGATTGATTGTGGACCTTTCCTGTTCCCTATATCCTGTGTCACCTACCATTGACCAGCCTCTCCCCTACGGAATAGAGCAGTTACTGATGATGATGAGGATAATGATGATGATGAGGGCTGGCCTGGTGGTCAATGGACAGGCATTGCAAACTAAACCCTTAAGGCTGTAGTAACGTTTTTATACAAGAAACTATATTGACGCTCTAAACTGAATCAACTCTTCTCCCTGTTTTTTCCCAAAACCCAAACTTTCTCCAGTCGAGGTTCTCATGGAATGTTTGTGTGCAGGAGTCAGTTCTCATGGCTCTGTGCTCGTTAACTGGAGCCGATAAAGAGTCTGTTTTTAACATAACGGAGGAGCATTAGCAAAGTTGGCAGATAAACTGTTGAAAGTGCTGATTCTTTTTTTTTTTTTTTTCTTTTTTACGTGTGAGCGATTTGGGTTAACGCACTCCTCGTACCGTTTCACGGATTTACTCGATATCCGTTATGCTTTTTACAGGGTTTGTTCGGGTTTTTAATTTGTTTGAGAAAAAGATCTGCCCTGGGGTGTAATTATGATGGTGGGCCACATGAGGCTGCGTTGTTGGCCTGTAAACATCCAACCCCCACTGGCTTACACTGCAAACGGTCAACTCCCATTGACTCAAGGCTGTTACACTATTAAGTGTGAAGGTTCTTTTCAGTCTGAATTATGGATGACTGTCAGCCGAGCCAAAACTTCACATGTGCATATCGTTAAAAACTTAGTAGCAAACAATGTAGTATATTGCCAAAGCCAGAGTTTGTTTACACCAACTACATTTGGACTTGAAGGTATGACATGAAATAAGGCACAAACCTAAGTTTCTCCAGGCGTCCTCGAAGAACAGTTGCATGATCACTTTAGGAAATGAAAGTTTGGAAGCGCTCTAGTGATAATATAGGTGTTGCTTTTGCTCAAAGTGTTTGTTTTTTTTTGTTTTTTTTGTATACTCTCTCGAGGGGAAAAAAGCAGGGTTGTGGCTCGTTGTCAAATGCGTCATTCATTACCAAACTCTGGAAACGTCCCTTCTTTGTGTGTGTCTGTGCGTCTGCGACTGAGTGTGTTGTTTGCGCAGCCTCATATTCACAAATGTAGTTTCATTTAAACCCACCACCAATAAAAAAGTGCCTACTGGTTAACATGCGGCTCGTAACTCCGAGACACGGCCTCAGAAGCTCAAACTGACGTCTTATTGGCGGGCCGGCTCTGGGATCTGCACCTGTCCCTGGTACACACACATATACACAGGAACCCACACACTGATGCTGCATACACATGTACACAGACATTCTCACTTACTTTGTACATACACGCACCACTTCAAAAAGAGCCCAAGTTTAAAAGGTTATAAGGCTGCCATGAATTGCTTTGGTTGATACTTTTGTGTGTAATGAAAGAAGTGCTAATGAATTGAGTGTTCACTACAAACAGGCCAAACCAAAGCTGTTTCTCTGATCTTCCTTTGCCTTCACACAAGCAGTTTCACCCTCTTATGTTCATGGTTGATGCCTGTCGTGGAAGCCTGCTGTCACGCATCTGTCCTAATGGGGCTTGATTGCCTGCTTATCAACTTGAATTTTGTTAATTGAGGAGATCACATGAAGGAGATGTCTGTCTCTTATTGAATGGAAGCTAACTTGCGCAGGCCACACAGAATTACACATGCGCACACACACTCACAGACACGGATATACACACTGTGTGGTGCCTCTCCATACGTCATACAACATATTGTTGGAGCTCCTAACCCTTTCACTCTACAAAGTAAAAGCCACAGAGTAGCTCATTAATATTCCAGCCAGCTTCAGCATGCTCTGAGAATATTTGCACTGGGTGTTTTGGCGGTGAGGAGGTGGGCACCCAATACTCTGCCAACCAAAACTTGTCCCTTGGATCTGGATGAGAGAAAGTGACCGAGGAGAGAAGTGCTTCTTTCCCAAGGGAATAATTTCCCAAGAAAGGAGCGCCTGCTGGACATTAGAGTGGCATTTTCGCCTTTCTGCTGAATCTACTTTTTTTTTTTTTTTAGTATGTGCTGTTTTTAGCACTCTGGGACAATTATATTTATTAAGTATTTGTGTGGCATTATATACATAACTGTTTCCCTTGTGGATGTCTTCTTAGTATTTACATCCCTCCTCTACTCTTTCCTCTCCATCTCTCAACCCTGTATCTTCTATCATAAATGCCCCCCACCCCCCCCACCCCTTACACCCACACATACACACACCTTGTCTCCCCCCCTAGGGGGCGTTGTGTAGTTGTGCAGTGCTAACGATCCCGGACTGTCACTCCCGCTGGGATGGATGAGCCGGCGGGCCCGGTGCTCAGGAAGCCTCATTAGGATTCCTCTTTAATCCGTCTCTGACAGGACCAGTCCGAGAACGGGATGTCCCCTCTCACACACACACACACACACACACACACACACTTACACACACGGTAGAAACGTACATAGACACGATCATAGAATTACACACGCAAACACAAATGCACTTTTGCCCATGCACAATGAACAGACTCACACACACACATTGTTATGCTAATGATGTGTTATCCCTCCACCAACAAGGATCTTCCATCATCCTGGTGTCACTGCCTATAGAAATCCACTACAGATCATAAGAGCTTATTATGGGTGATTAGTTAATTTGAGGGAGGGAGAGTTGGGGGGGAATGCTGGGAGGTAGGAAGAGAAAGATCGTTTTGCTTCTCTGCTGTCGTCTCTAAATCTACACACTCTCTCTCTCTCTCTCTCTCTCTCTCTCTCTCTCTCTCTCTCTCTCGTCTCGCTCTCCTTCTTCCTCCCTCTCCTTCTTTCTCTCCTTAGTGAGATATATTGATCAGCACGTTGACTGTGTTATCAATAATCGCCTCTTTAGTCGTCCGCGAACAGTGATCTCCACTAATGAACCAGCACAGTTGTCACACTGCTCTTTCTGTGTGTGTGCGCGTGCATGTTTTTGTCAGTGTGTGTGTGTGAGTGGATTTGTCTGTGAAAGAGAGAAGCTCAGCCTGAAGCGGGAAAACTCTAAACTCTAAAATCTAATTGAGTTTGTCATTGTTTACATATTCTTTTTCTCAAAATTATAAACTGTCAAGAAAGCTTCTATGGCTACTTTCAGCTGTGTGTCTGATACCTAACTAAAGATATTTGGCCAAACAGACAATATCCAACAATCTCCAAGCTATTCTGTCAATAAATAAAAGCTTCATTATATGAAACTAAACTACCCTCAAATAGATTAAATCAGATGTATAAATGAGATTTTTTTATTTTTTTTTTTAAAGGCGAGCTAGATCTATCATGTCCATGGCCTGTGAACCATATGTGTGTATGATTGGTGTGTGCGGCGGCCTTATGTTTAGCGTGTGTTTGCCGTGGTCCATAGGCAGCTGCCGCAGCGTGAGCTTTGGGCTTCATTATGTGGCCCTAATGACCTGCTGACAGCTCAGCACTGACACTCACACAACACACAGACGCACATACAGTGTAGTGGCATCATCATACACTTGACAACAGAACAGCCAATTAAAGAAGGGGGAGGGAAAAAAGAGATGTATATTTATGTTTATGGGTAATAGAAATGTACAGTAAGTCTCCTCTCCTCTCCTCTGCAGTAAAGCTTGATAATGTGACTTCAGCTGTTTTGTCCCCAGTAATTCCCTTTTAATTATTAACACTGACATTATTAGGCTTTCACTATTAAGAGGCCTTTCGTTAGAGCCAGACGACACCCTAAAGAGACATTTGAGCTCTCTCTCTCTCTCTCTCTCTCCCTCTCTCTCCCCCTCTCTCTCTCCCCCTCTCTCCCCCTTAGCTTCTCACCCTCCTCTCTTTTTTTTCTCTCCAGATAACTGAAAAGACACTTTGCATGTTTGATCACGGCCTTCTGACTTCTACAGTACTTTTCTGAGTCGTGTGTGAGATCACCATTATTTTCAGTTTTCCCCCGTGTGAGTGCGTGAACACATTGTGTAGATTTGTGCTAATGTTTTGGGCTATTCAATGAAGCATTTAAGGGACACTGCCATTGCACAGGAGACTGTGGCCTGCTGGGTCCAACCCACTCTGAAAAGGGGTTATTTCTGAATTAAGGACCCTGTGGAGTGGGCGAGGGGGGGGTGGGTTGGGGCAGGGGGGCTGAGGTTGCCTCCCACAACATGGCACGCTCCTTAAGCCATCAGGCATGGTGAGGGACGCCTAATTGAACATGATAAAGTGTAAAGTTAATTACCCCTCACGCCTGTCACTGATACCCCATGAGGGGGGGGGGGGCTGGCCTCAGGCACAGCTGTTGGTGTGTGTGTGTGTGTGTGTGTGTGTGTGTGTGTGTGTGTGTGTGTGACAGAGAGAGTAAGGGTGACAGGACAAAAGGCAAGGGCTCCCACGAGGGTTGTGCAGAGGATGATGGCAACAATCGGCTTTTAAAGATACCTCTGTCCCTCTGGTGCACCACTTCTTAACACATCCGTCCCACAATGAGTCCCACACACACAGACACACACACACAGAAAAGTACACAGCTGACCTTTTATACACAGTCGGTACAAGTGGTTGATATATTATGTTCTTTTGTGTGCCAAATCCATATATTTTACTTGTGTTTACTTTTTTTATTTTGTTTTGTCAAATTTAACTGACACTTCAACCTTGTATAGAGTTGTGAACACAGGTATTTATGCGAAAAAAAAGAAACACTTTATACTAAAATGTTTTTTAGTATTTCTCAATTCTCAGTGACTTCAAGAGTAACAAGTTCAATGTATGCAAACAATAAAAATGCTATCCATTACATAAATAAAATTGGTAGGCTTAGGCTACCTTCCTTTTTATTTCTCAGAAACTCGCCAATTTCAAATTTAAGTTGTACACAAATACAATTGTAAAACTGGTATTTTGTGAGATTCTTCAACAAATCAAACAATAATGCTTGACTTAACTTGGTGTGTAGGACTGCTGTCCATCTATAGCAATATATATGTTTTGTAGAGAAAGTAAATGTATTTATTTTTTGGTATTTGTGAATTGATTTGCCCCACACCCCTAGTTGCAGTTCCACAGGTCTGGGTTGGTCTATATCGGAGACTGGGGATGGATTTGTCAAGTGTGTGTACTATCAAGCAGAACATGTGTTCACCTCAGTTTACCTCAACACTGTGTTTAAACACGCGTTGTGTGTTTAGGTGTCGGGGCTGCCAGCCTGGCTAAACTGACCTTCATGGTAGGTGGAGTGGAGGAGGAGTACAACGCTGCGCAGGAGCTGCTCACCTGCATGGGAGCCAATGTTGTCTACTGTGGACAGGTCGGCACTGGACAGGTAAAGACCCTTAATAAAACTAATAACTAATCAGGCCAGCAAAATGATTGCCCCCCCCTAAACTCCCCTATCTGAACTGTACAGTGATCAGGGAAGCCTCTCTGATCAAGCAGCACTGCTCTCACCCCCTCCACCAGGTCAACATTACAAAGTCTCACTGGTTTGGAAAAAAATCTACAAAGAATCTTTTAATTCCCTCTGCGATCACCACCCTACACAAAATCAAATAGGCACTATACCTTGTCAATTGTATTGTCCTTGTCAACTATAGTTTTAACAGTTTTAGTCCGATTTTACATACGTTTGTGTGTTTAAATGTGGTTTAAATGTGGTTTAAATGTGCATTGTTTGTTTGACGTTGAGCCCTGTCAAATGAGAATTGAGAGAGAACATGGACTGCATGATTATTTACAGTATGTACATGTGTATATATATGTGCAGTATATGCTGCATATACAGCATGCAGGAGTTATATTGATAGTACATGTCCATGTCCATGATAGTCCATGTTAAAACATTTTTTTAAAAAAGGTGCATTTTAAACGGTACAAATATAGTCCGTAATGGGAACAAGTGGAAGTTGAACTGAGATTTGTAACAAAGATCGACAGACCATCTTTCCTTAAACACAAAGAGCAATTTGTCTCGCGCATCCTTATATTAAAGTGTACATTTATAAAAAAAAAAAAAAAACATAAATAAATAAATCATACAAAATAAATATTGTGCCTATCTAATCTAGAAATGTTCATGCAAAATGTCCTAGTTAAATATCTTTTCTAGGAGGCCAATGTTAAGGCATAATCACAAGTCTGTTTCAAAGCTGTCTGATGTACCTTTAAATGTATTTGCATCCTGTATTACATGTTGTCTTGCATGCCTCCTCATATACACACAGTATATATCTGCTTTCTTGTCAATCTTCTGTAGGCAGCTAAGATCTGCAACAACATGCTGCTGGCCATCGGGATGATTGGGACCGCAGAGACTATGAACCTTGGCATCAGGTACTGTCAGCCAATGCTGCCTGTTATCCTAAAGGGAAAAGCAAGGATGAAACGCTAGATTTACATGGGAAAAGTTAATGTGGCTGGGCTATTAAAAATGGATATACCTAACCTAATATGAGCTAGTAATCACAGTATGCCCCATGATATGTCAGAACCAGCTGTTCAGTAGACCCAGTGGGGTTCCTTTTTTCTTGTTGAGGGATGTCGAGCAGAAGACTTTTCCTCCTGAGTCGACAAAATGAAGACATTTGGTTATAAGTAGTACAATCACCAAGAACTTCAAGGTGGCACGTTTGAGGCTTCTGCATTTTAGCCACGCACAAATGAGGCTTTGGTCCTTAGATATAGCTGTCACTAAAAAAGCAATAACTATACCAGTGATATGGCTGTTACTGTGGCAGTATTTCACTACTTCTATACTGGTTTGAAAATGCGTGTGTGTGTGTGGTTTATGGAAGTGCAAAGGGGTCAGCCCAGCCCCGAGTCAGAGCCGCCTGTGCTGGAGAGAGATGGATGAGGGGGCGGAGCCACAGACTCTGATTTACATCTGCTGATTGAGCTCTCACCAGTATCCTGTCACAACCCTGTCACTGAACACCGCCTAGAAATCCCATCATTCATCATGGCACAAAGGCAGAGAATGATGTGATATGAAGTCTTCTGAATTAAACCAAATCATTCTGATATGACCTGAAATATGTGGCTCAACAAAGGATTCAAAAATGCTGGTTGTGAAACAAGTCTCATGCAGATTGAGAATCTCCCTTTTGTGTAAATTAGGGTTAGGAAATTAGGTTCAATCAGTTATTCCTCACATGAATGAGTTGACCTGAGACATCAGAATAAGTGTTCAGCTTCAGAAGTGTGCATTTATTATCTACGTAATTTATACATATCCCTGGTCAATAATAGACTATTTCCTCTGTTCACTGTGTTACTATTATGCATTTTTACGTGTGTACACAAATTGCTCTTCTCACAGAGCAGCTGTGTTAGTGCAGCTGATTTATCTGTGCTGAGACAGAGGAGGAAAATTGGCATGAGCAGTCGCACATAAATCCCCCCACTAGGCCTCTGAAATATGGAGGCATTAAGGGAGCAACACAGATTTACACATTGCCACACTGTCTCTGATGCGCACACACACACACACTTTGACACACAGATTTACATCCACAGACACTGAAGACAGCAGTTTTCTACCGAACTACGACAGACCGTGCACATCATTGTAACATATGCCAATGAAAAAAAGGATAAGAATACTAACTACTGCATCCTTTCACTTTGAATGTGAATTATTTTTACATGCAAAACTGACCCATATTGAGTCGTGTGTGTGTGTGTGTGTGTGTGTGTGTGTGTGCGTGCGTGCGTGTGTGTGTGTGCATGCGCGCGCGTGTGTGTATGCATGTGTGTGCGTGCGTGTGTGTTTCCGTGCC
>CALSBV010012213.1:5812903-5870575 GCA_943590825.1 Bovichtus diacanthus
CCCCCCCCCCCCCCCTTTTTACTAACCAATCTCTGGGGCTTTATTATAGGGTTTGACAAAGACTGTCATCGTTTAGAGAGAGCCCACACCCGTAAATCTCCCATGCTGCATTGCGGCCCAGCCTCTTATGCAGAGAGGGCGCTCTCTTAGGCGTATGTGTACAGACACACACACACACACACACACACGACACAGTCCGACACAAAGGAGACTGAGCACTCACAGCCAATTTACAGGAAAACGGCAATAACATTTTATCATGCTGGACTTGGACCTGATAGAGCTGCCCTTTCTTCAAATATGTGTGTGTGTGTGTGTGTGTGTGTGTGTGTGTGTGTGTGTCTCTCCTTACCTGCACATGCAGAGAGACACACACACATAGACACACACCCACACACAGTTCTGTTCGTGCAGCTAATTTGTTGATCTCAGATGGAAGCTCGGGCCGTCTCCAACAGAGCGCGACGTTCTCTTAGTACAAGGAATGGCCACGCATGACAATTATGAGCACACACACACACATACACACTCCCCGGCCATGTTTGCTGTACCTCCTCATTTTATTCTTTTCTTTTAATCCCTTCATTTCTCCTCTGCCTGCCATAATTTCTGCATGCAGCCAACCAGTCAGTGGAAGTGGGGGATAAGAAGCTGCAGAGAGTAGCGGAGAGACAGGCAGCAGTGATTTTAATGATGCACATGAAGATGAAAGGAGAGGAAGAGGAGGAGAGAGGCGACTGGCCCAGGAAGGGATATGAGGCTTTTACGGTTCACCTTGCACGCCTGTGTACCTGCACTCATTCATGCATACGGACATGCAGTCACAAGTAGGAACACACATATTTGCTCCTTTATTCTTTTATGAGGAGAACAACAGGCGAATCGAAGGGCTTAACAAGACTCAACCCTTTGTATTGAGAGACAGAAATAGATTTGCCACAGGACACAGACGCGCATCTTTTCCCCCTTTAATGAATTGTGAGCATATGTTCCGACAAAGATTAAAGTTGGGTGATAAACGTGCTCCTTGCCTCTATAAATGGGATAGTAAATGCTTGTGTGTGTATATGTGCTCGTTAGCTCTTTAATGTAATAATAAATTGGGAACGGGTTGGGCTTCCTCTCCTGCGGCATCAGACGAGCACGAGAAGCTAATCGCAATGAAGCAGACAGTTAATATCAGTGCTGCAAATTAACTCCACCTGCTAGAGCTCCCCAGCACATACACACCCTCCCCTCTTATCTTCATCTCCATCTCCATCCCTCTCACTCTCACATTTCTTTAATGTGCAGCGGCATCGCACAGCAACACGTTTGTTTCACCGTTTGTGTCTTTGTGTGTTTATCCATGTCAATCTTGTTAAAGCGTGACATGTCCTCTTCTCCACGCAAATTACCGCAGGCGAGGAACAACACCACTGCGTCAGCTAATAACCACAGCCGTGTGTGTGAGTGGTTGTGCGTGCCTGTGTGTGTGATGGGAGCAGGAGGGGAACTTCATTGATTTATCGTTAACAGAGGACAACAGCTCCCCGTCAGCGTCTCTGGTCGCTATAACAAACGATCTGTGCGCTCGGACGCGCTTTATTGTAGCTCAGCCAGTAACCTTTTCAGCTGCTGACCCAGAACGCAGGGAGGGGCTGCCTGCTTGTGTGTGTGTGTGTGTGTGTGTGTGTGCTCGTGTGTGTGCGCGGAGAGATGGGGGGTTTGTGCACGATGTCAAACATATGTCCCCCAGAGTCCTCAGACAGGGAGGTGTCAGCGGGGAAGACGAGGGGGAGGAAGAGGAGCGCAGGCGGAGGAGAAGAGAAGCAGGATGGCGAGGGTTGCGTTCAGACATAAACTAAAAAAGCCATCATGAGCGAGACTGACATTAAAAAATTGCAAGCTAAAACACATGTTTACACACAAACACACACACACGCACGCATGCAGCGCCAGATATGCCACATTTCCAAAAAAACACAAGAGCGGACACAAAAGAGACGAAGGGTAAGGGAGGAGGGAGAGACATGGAGAGAGTGTAAACGCAATCCCCATTCTTAATTAGTTAGTAGACAGCTAATAAAAACTGTGGTAGTAATGGCTGAATGAGAGCCAGGTGGAGGGAGGGAGGGAGGCTGCTGGCCTTAAGGACCTATGATGGTTTAATAGTCATATTGAGAGCAGAATAGAGTTACAGGCCTGTAAGTAACAGTGAAGTGAGGCAGCCAGGGCTTGATGTGGTCCGCTTTACACTGGCCTTTAAACCGTTAATATACAAAAGCTGCACTACACAGACCAACACAGACGCTATAGTTACACCCTCTCCACTGTAATGGTTAGCACTTTGTTTCACTCCCTGCTTCTGTCTGTCTTTTTGCTTTTTTTTTGCATCACATAGCCTGGAGATCTGTCCCCTTGCATATGAAAGTGGGTTGTCGCAAAATGGGGCAGCAGAAGTAAGAGCGTACTTCTATACGTGACAGCGCAGTTTATGGCTCCCCTGTGCTGCTTAACCACTTCTCCTCCTCCTCCTCCTCCACTTTCTTTTTTTTTTCATGAAAGAGGGATGATGAAGGATAGATGTGCTGGTAAACATCAATACTGCATTAGCCAGCATTACAAAGCCGTCAGCCATTAACACTGAGGAATGGTCACAGCCTAGCATAAGGTTCAATGGGGGTCACTACGATCACCAGCCGCCCCACAACCATCTTTATGTCGCTCTTTTTGCACGTTCGTTTTGAAAATGTATTCCATAATCGCCGCTTCTATATCCAGTGTTTCACATTTCCCTACTACTTTAGTATCACTTATTTATCTAAGGGCAAAGAGCAGAAAAACATTAACCGTTTCAGAAGGTGTGTGTGTGTGTGTGTGTGTGTGTGTGTGTGTGTGTGTGTGTGTGTGTGTGTGTCTGGATGGGCATTGATAGTTCAGCTAATCATCAGAATTACATGTTACTGTTTAAAATCTTAAAATCAGTGCATGTAATAATCAAAAACAAAAACAACCGTCCATGGCAATACCCAAAAAAATAATAATTTAAACAGACAAAAGCAGAACAACTGGTTGGTATCATGATTACACTTCTGGCCAAGTTTTAACCAGGACTTGACTTGAAA
This sequence comes from Bovichtus diacanthus, assembly GCA_943590825.1. NCBI lineage: Eukaryota > Metazoa > Chordata > Actinopteri > Perciformes > Bovichtidae > Bovichtus > Bovichtus diacanthus. The sequence goes on from CALSBV010012213.1 coordinate 5,816,011, forward strand.
GAAACATTTTAAAATCCTGAATCTGGTTTGAGTTAGCAGGTAGGAAAATCCAGAGGTTTGAGCCTTTAATTGAGAATGCAGTTTGTGCAAAGAAAGCCTTTGAATGAGGTTTGAATATTTAATGAAATGTAACAGAATTGTCAAAACTGGGAAGAGTGTTCTTCTTCATTGCAATGATGAAATGTTTTCTTGTCCTGAACTTGATAACTTAGTTGTAATGGGAACATTACAACCTCGTTCCTTTCTATCGAAACCAGCAGTTCTCGCATTTATCTCGCCACCTCATACTGAGTCGACAGTGTGGCAGTAAACATAATCCTTCAGACATGGACCGACACACTAAACCTTTACACCAGCAGAGCGAGTGGGAAAGAAAGACTCAGGGCTCAACCAGAGAATGTTGCAGCAGGGTTTATGTACCCAATTTGACCGTTTGACGCCAACGATCGAGCCATAAATTTCCGCGTTACCAATTCTAATGGAGATACTGACCTCTGTCTTCTCCTCCTCTTCTCAGACTGGGTTTGGACCCTAAGCTGCTGGCAAAGATCCTCAACATGTCCTCAGGTCGTTGCTGGTCCAGTGACACGTACAATCCAGCCCCCGGGGTCATGGAGGGAGTCCCCTCTGCCAACAACTACCAGGGTGGCTTTGGAACCACACTAATGGCCAAGGTACAACCTGCGCCCTGTCTCTGTGTCACTTTTTTAAAATTTAGTTTTGAATTAAGCCCTTGATTTATTTATTATTTTTGCTTAATTGATTATGTTTTATTTCTTCCTGTTTCGTCTATTAAATTTCACATACAATATCTCAAAGCAGAAAATGACTTGTTAAGTCCCTCAAACAATCCAAAATGGAGTCACAATTCACAATGAAATGAAACAAAGAAAAGTAGGAAATGTTTGGTATTTTTCCCCATGATAAATGACCTAAAAGATTAATCATTAAATGTTCTCCTGATCGACTAATCATTTCAGCTACAACTACTACTCTCTCTCTCTTCTCTTTTAGTCTCTTTTTTTTGTCAACCCTGTCATTTACTTTGTCTCATTTTTAACTGTTCTTTTGTCTTTATGTGATACTCCCACTCTCCTCCTCACCATCCCATCTGTGACTTATTGTGTGCCACTTAATTTTACTGTCACTGCATTAGCTCTTCTGTATGGGTCAGTCTGCGCCTGTGTATTATTTAGTGCATCTGGGTGTCATTTAATACACTTGCGATGTGTGCTCTGCATACATAAGCCTGGGCAGTTCTATCACACGCACCAAACGTAAGAAATCTGATAGAATTAGGATATTCTTTTATACAGGGTTAGGGTTAGGTTACGTATGTATGTACACTAGATATACAAAAATAGATGATTGTGTTAGTCCACCGATCTGACACTCTGCCTCTCGATTTCTCTGTGTCTCTGTTCTCTGTTTGTAGGATCTTGGTTTGGCTCAAAACACTGCCACCAACACTAAGACACCCATCCCTCTGGGTTCCCTCGCACACCAGATCTTCCGAGTCATGTGCTCCCGTGGCTACGCTAACAAGGACTTCTCATCCGTCTTCCAATTCCTACGCGAGGAGGAAGGACAGTGAATGGAAGGGGGGGAACACAGTTGACTGTGATGTTACTACACACACACACACACACACACAGACACACACACACACCCCAGTGCCCCTTATCCCCTTTTGCTCAGGAGAGACTAAGGCCTTGCCCTCAGGCGCAGATCTGCGGTCCAATTAGCATACTGTATGTCGCCCCATTTCCCCTCATAGCATTAGCTGAATCATATTCTCAATACACAACTCTCCCTCTGTGGGGGAAATGCTTAAACTGACCTTAGATCAGTATCTACAGACAAAGCAACTCTCTTCTCAGTCTGGGCTAGGGGACCAGAGCGGGAAATGAGAGGTGGGATGAGGCACGGCAGGCTTATACAATACCAATTCCAATAATATGTGGTTGTTCAAGATGATTGATACGTAATAACTGCATGATTGTTAAAAAAAAAAAGCGTAAGTATGCTTTTGTTGGGTTTGTGCTGCTTATTGCCTGTTACCCAAATGACTCAGACCTGTCCCTGTTGAACAAGGGGACAGCAAAGAAAACACAAGCTACAGTAAGGATTCACTTAGTGATGGAAATTAAATTTAAGAGACAGTGCAAGTGAGTGCAGAGTTTAGGTTACCCTCTTTCTACTGGACACAACATGTCCCATGTTCACAGCACTTCATTTAAGATAACCAAAACTAGCCACACTGTGGGCTCAAAGTTTGCTTGTTTGTTACATATGTCTGTTTTTGGCAGGAAGGTGATGTCGTCAGTCACCTGAGTCATCCTGCCAGCAAACATGCTTTTATTTGTTGGTTTAAATTTTCAATCATCCAGTTTATTTTTTCACATTTCATGTTTTAACAACATTTTCGTCACTACACACTGGATGGACCACTTCTAGTTTAAATACTGTGATATATATCTGGTTATTTTTGCACTGTGCGCATCGCAGTGCGATGTGCCGGGCCATTTTGATACAGTTACAGAATCTTTTTGAACTTACCTCACTTCTCTGTCTACACCTGCTTCTTGAGCCACTGGAGTATTATTTTGTGACCAACACTGTTTGAATTTTCTACTGTTCACTATAAAATGTTGTTCTCACTGTTTAGCACTTTGTCTGGCCCAGTTTGACTTTTAATATCTCTCCACTCTCTCTCTCTCTCATAACTTGTACGACTTGTGTAAGTGAGGAGCGTTTCCTCCCAGCTCTGAGCAAATGTACATAATGTATATTTCATATTGTTGCGTAGTATTGAAGAGGAATCTAAATGGACTGTCACTTTTTGTAGTAAAATTCTTTAATAGTGTTTACAGTTTGTCTTTGCTCTGTGAAACAGATCCTCAGTCACGCTGTAGCCTAAAATAAAAGATGTTCCGTGTATTTGGTCTTTGTCTGGTTTTGTAAGATAAGTGCAGCATGTTGCAGAAGATGTAGCACTTGTCATTCAAGACAGAATTCATTATAGCTCATGTAATATATATCAGTGTTAAAGTTATTGATTGCACATTGTGAAAAATACATTTTTTTTAGTGATTTAGTTCAGTAAGTACAGAGCTTTTGAGATAGACTCAGTGGCCATTTGACCTGTTAATGGATGAGAACATGCACACTAAAGTGTTTATTGTTCCATCATACTTAACACATATGTCAAACCCACCGTGTGTGTGTGTGTGTGTGTGTGTGTGTGTGTCTTTGTCCCAAGTAAATAGTGTATATTAGCAACTCAAGATGGCTAATGTTGCCATGTTTATTTTAAAATGAACCCAGATGACAAAAAAAAGTCTGCGGAGCAGCAGAGACACCAGGGTGTATCCTCTGGGGACCATGAACGTCTGTACAACATTTCATGTTAATCTATCCAATAGTTCAGTCACTAGACTTATTTTGTTACTTTTGAGATTATACAAGCCGTCTACTGTTATTGGACTTAGTGTTTGAAGAAAAGTTAACATATTTTACCTACTGTATCTGCTCATTACAACTGTAAGAGGGATTCCTCCTTTGTTGCTCTCCGTGAAGGTTTTATTTGTGAAGTTTTCCCTCATTTGGATTGAGGGTCTAGGGATAAATGATGTCATAAGATTTACAGATCGTGAAGCACCATGGGGCAAACTTATGTTTGGCCTATAAACACAATTGGCCTGCTTATTTAACAGGTAAGGTGATCAACAGGACAATAATCCCATGGTCTTCTGGTTCCATGTTTCAGAGGCTGTTACAGGAGTCTTATTTAACTCGGCGTCTGTTAATATCCTCCTCTTCAGTGAGCTGTTGTTCCATTGTTTCTCCAAAGCTCTTCAGCAGACGCTCATATTGTGTTTAACGTCAGACGGGGAGAAATAGCAGCACTAATCTCAGAATGATGCCCTTATTTCCATCATTACAATGAAATGAGGGGAAAAAAACAAATGCGGTTTTATTTTACTCTTTTTTTCCTTAGGGCTGGTGTTTCTTCGCAACATTTTATGGAGCTGCTGTCGTCTAAGTGGCAGCCACAGTTGTAGCAGACTGTGGCGAGCCGTTGGTGGCAGGGGTTGTGTCGTGGGCTTGTGACTCACTTATTGTTATTGTTCCTTTGCAAGTATGCACTTGCCTGTGAGCTTTGAAGATTATCCTCATCTGATTTTAAAATAAGTTTTTCTCGGTTTAGATTAAGAAGCCATTGATATATCATATATGTATCTTTCAGCCTCCAACGCCATCTTGGCCTTTGCGGACGACAGACTGGTCTTCCTGAGGTCTAGCTAAAGAAGAGCTACGCCTCTGGCTTGGCCTGCTGAATTAGACAGTGTAGCTGATTCATATTTGGGTGTTTTAATTTGCCTGTGTTTTATAGCAGGCTGCTGAGCCGGCGGTTTCCTCATTAAAGGACACATGAAAGAAGGCTGTAAAGGAGCCTTGGTGAGACCGGCCTGCGCTGACGTCTGAAGGGGACGCGAGCGACCGAAGGACCGACCGAGTCCCGAGCCAGCCGGTCTGAGCCGGAGGGCCTCACCCACTCAGCCGGGCAGCCAGTGGCGGGACACCAGACACACCACACTGAATTGTGTCCACACCAGGATACGACACCAGTCTGATGTGTCAGCAGGAGTTCACTGTTTGATGCACGACTTGTGTTTGCATGGTGGGATTGAAACAAGAGTCCAGTCAGAGCTGAGAGAAATCGACATTATTACTTATTACATGAAACCCTTCTCCCGATTACACACTAGTGTCGGGACACCCACACGAACCTGAGCTTAACTAGTCTTGAAGTTAAATGTAGGTTATACACAGATGTTCAAGTTCCTATTTCTGCTGGTGAGTTCTCAGACTTTGAAGTTAATCACCCTCCTGGAACCACCCCCTTCTCTCTGCCATTTAGAGACCAAAACAGCCTCCGCTCTGAGAGTTGCTGCTGTGATAAATACCTGAGGCAACAGTGTTCATTATTTCACCATTATAACCGCTGGTGGATCCTCTCGGCTGTTTAACGACTCTCTCTTTAAGGAAGTAAGAGCGGTGGGGTCACAGCGCAGTGAGGGGGGGGGTGGGGGGGTGCGAGGCTCCTCTAAGCACCCTGTGATTCATATCAAGCGCACGTTAAGTGGCATGTGGCTAAATTAGTGGCTGGATTCTAGCAGGTATAATAGCTTGCGCGACGGTGCGTAACGAGCCACTGTCTCACTGTGTAGTAATGTGGCCTTGATATCTTTTACATGAACCCACCAATAGCAGTCAGGCCATTTAGCGCCGAGTCCCATATCCACACCCACAGCGTCTGCACATCAGCACAACACCCACACAAGTCTTCTTCCTGTTTTGTAGACAACATTCCCCATCCTGAGTCATTGACTCCGCTTAGGTTCATTAGTGAAGATAATTCTATTGAAGACAGCGGGTCAGCACACAACATGTCACGGCGACAGTGAGGCACATAACAGCAGCTAATTATAACTATGAAGTCCTCATTAGAATATCAAGAGGAGTGTAGTGAGTTGTTGTGAAACATGGACCCACTACCTCAGGATCTGAGGGAGAAAGGACCCACGTACAATCTGCCCGTGCTTGTCTCGTCTCGTCACGCTATCTTGTCTTCGCACTTTTTTTTTTTTTTTTTTTTTTACTTGCTCCAAGCTGGAAATGTGGTGTTTAAAGGTGTGCAAATGCTTTAATCAATGTGTCTCCTAATTTCTTGAGATATTAACATCCCTGCTATCCTCTAACAACGTATTGATTCATTCATACTTTCCCCAACCCTCCTGCTCTGGCTTTCTATTACTGCCCTTTCCCCCTCTTCACATTACCCCCCACACACCCTCTGTCACCTGTGAGTAACGACAACACGCACGCTCTATTCATCACGCAGTACTGCACATGCTCAGTAGCTCTTCATTATATTAATTACTCTCATTGGAAGAGTGATCATCAGCCCCGTCAGAATCCATCATAGCTCGGTTCCCACAGAGACCCAGGCCCGGTAAATAATTACCGGTGTCGGTACCAGGACTCCGGCACCGTCGTTCCCATCGGACACACCGGGGTGGGCCCTAAATACCCAGGGGGGTGCTGCTCCCGCTGAGCCACATTCATCTCTGCCTCCAGAGAAGAAGGTATCGCTGTAAGGCCTGTTCCAGAGGCGGCTGGTGCTGCTTCAGACCTGTAATGTTAGGTGAGGGTGGGTGAGAGCAGAGTAAAGTTACTGCACTGCATGGACGTCAATAGGATCCCTTTTTTAGGTAAGGTAACATGAGGCCAGCGGACTGCTGCGGCACTAAAAGCCGAGTCAGCGGTTGACCATGACTGAATAAAGGTAAATGAGCGCAGAATGCTATAATGATATGGATGAAGAAACTTTGGATCGGTCGTATCATGCTTAATAAAATCCAGTGTATGAGTTCAGTTTCTGGACAATTTCTTAGTGAGTATAGTTTGAAACGCCTCCAAGAAACGACCCCAGAAAGAAAGTGTTTATTGATGTAGGTGGACTTTTGATAGCTTGCAGTTATTTAGCAGTTATTGTATAGTCTGTAAGGGGGAGCAAAACAACATTAATTGAAGGTCAGAATGTAGTCTTGATTGATGCTCAGCTTCTTTTTTTTTTTTTCCTATTTAAACAGTAACTGGTGTAAAAAATGAAACAGAATGAAATGACATCACTGGATAGAGGGAAGATAAGTGACCTTTTCTGAAGGGACTGGAGTCATGTGCATTTTAAAGGATAAGGCTGGTGATTTTATATATTTGAGTTTTCGTCAACATGCCCCATGAAAATATCAAAACCAAAAATTACATTAGTTGCAACTCAATACTTTCTGACTTCCTTGGCATGTCCATGGCTCTCAGTTCTACGCCACTTTTCTCCTACACGAGACGCTAATCTAAATAAGGCAAACATACTTTCCTTAACCGGCTTGGCAGTGTAGTTTTAGACTGGGGTTTATAAATAAAATGCAGTGCCCATGTTTATAGTGGCTCAATCATGTTAAATCATTTTTGGACAATGTGTAGACCTACCGCACAGCCTAACACGCTCAGACTTAGCTTGTTAGTCATCAGCTCATTGTTGGATATGGTCTTTTCATTGGATTAGAGGTGAAAGTGAGAAAAATATAGAACATCAACAGACTTTGCATTTAAATGTGTACAGTAGGCTGTTCAAAGGCAGAGTGAACCCTTACACCACTTCCCTTATACAACATTTCTGATTTAGAAGATAATTCCTTTTTGAAACACAGTTCAGAACGGCAGCCACATTTAAAATGCTAATCCAAAATTTCGAGACCCACTCTAAATATACCGAACTCGAGCCCAGTTATCCTGAACGTAGCAACTCTGTGATGGCCTCATCTTGCTCCGTTTAAAGCTCTCTTCATGGCCAATTGACCTGATAGCTCACTCTTGTCTCTTGCTAATTGAACAGAGAAGGAACGAGAGAGAGGGAAAGAGAGAAGGAGAAAATGAGGGGGACTGAGGGGGAAGGAATGATGTGATAGAGGGCGAGTGAGAGGAGAGAAGTGAGGGGTGGTGTAGCATGCAAGGCCTCATTGATTAGGTGGTGAGCGGTGCAATGTTTCTCTCCTGACGCTTACACGCATTAAAGCTACATAAACACCCATAATTGGTTCGTTTAGAGCGGAGTGGAGGGAAACAGCACACACACATACAGCAATCACTGTCTGTGTGTGTGCTAGGAATGTATATAGAGAAAAGAGGAGCAAAATTAAATGTTTAGAAAAAGTCATCACAAGCTCGCAGAGTAGATGGTGTGGATGGAAAGATGCCCGTGTGTGTGTGTGTGTGTGTGTGTGTGTGTGTGTGTGTGTGTTTGTGTGTGTGTGTGTCCCAGTCCCACATATCCCACTGCTGTACTAAGCAGGAATGATAAAACCATCCGCAGAGACTTGGGATGACAATAACACTCACTTCAGGGAGAGGAAAAAATGGGAGGGACGCTGCTGACTGTGACAAATTAGCTCTCAAATATCGAGGTAGCCAATTGGCTGTGGGCGTCAGGAGGGAGAGATACGGTTGGCTGGCTGAGTTGATGGATAGTTATTATGCCATTCTAATAAAAGAAGATGCAACTTTGGGGCTTTGCAGTTCAATGACGGCTGTGGAGAGCTGCTCAGCACTGTCATATGGGATCCTGCAAAGTGTGTGTGTGTGTGTGTTCATCTGGGCATTTGTGCAGTTCTGTCTATGTCCTGGAACACACGAATACACGCAAAAGCAAAACGATACTATGAGAAAATTAGACAGCTGTAAGAGGTGTGCGTCCTGCAGCGCTGATGTCAGTGAGCCTATCTCTGTTCTTGGATGACGGTGCATGCGAGAGGAAATTTTTCAGGGTGTTCCCTGCGTCCCGTAGCGCCATATCCATCAGGTCATAAGACCCCCTGACAGGGCGTAACTGCTGCCCCACCCCAGAGGGCCATGTCACTGGCGCTCCCTGGACGTGGAATGATGGGATTCCTCACTCTTGGCTGTCATCTCTAATCCAACACTCTCACCCACATAGCTGAATCTTCATCTCTCTTTCTCATGCTGTGCTGTGCATTGCATGCCCTCTCTCTCTCTCTCACACACACACACACACACACACACACACACACACGCACAGACCCTGCATCTCTGTGCCATAAATAAATTTGCATTCACTGCCAATTCATCTGCTGTATCAACATCGCTGAATCTACATATCGTTGACGTGTCCAGGTGCTAAGTCACCATTATGTCTCTCTCCAACACACACACACACACTCACAGGGGAAGGGCCAGGCAGGTCACAGCGGCCCCAGAGCACTGGACTGTGCTAAGCAGGTAAATATAGCGAGGACAGGCTTTATTAGAATAGAAAAAGCTCTGTTACTGTCACAGGTAAGCATGACCGATTGGGATGGATCTTTACCTCCACGGCCAGAGTCCAACAGTCGTCCTCAGCTATTCTGAGAAGCCTCCACACTTCTGGGTTGGGTCTTTTCTGAACCCATCATTGAAGAACAAATGCCTCATGAGGCCATGTTTCCTCCTATTTTAATTATTCCAGTTTAAAAAGGAGCTATCTGGGGTTTTGTGTGTGCACCCTCTTTAATTTATTACCAATGTTCTTGGTCTATAAAGAAGGAGAAGGTGTGTGTATGTCATGTCTTCCTAATGTAACTGCCCAGCAGATTACCGCCTTATTGCCTCAAAATCAATACCCTCGAGTAGGAAGAAATATAAGGCTTGTTTGTCACCCCAGCATCTGCCCTGCACACACACTCGCACAGACGCCGTTAATGCACGTATTTTCACATACATGTTCATTGTAGTGTTCAACTGAAAAGGGCTATTGGCAAATGGAGAAAAAATAGGGTAGAAATAGAGAGATTATGTGAGAGATGTGGAGTCCAGGTTGTGTAATCTCTCTGCCCTTGTCACCCCCACTGAGCCTACACACAGGGAACCATCCATCCTCGATCCTCTAAAGCTTATTGATCCTATCAACATGCAGACGGAGTAGGGATGCCCCTCTCCCCCTCACATCGCCCCACACTCACTCTATAACTGGGATCAATATTGATTATCATCTTTAAACTGCCTGTCTTTGGCCACATGCTTCAGGAGCTGCTATCCTCTAAATGTATTGAGGTTTGAGGAAACAATAAAAGGCTGTAATGACTTTTGTTTTGGACTCATTTTGGGTTGTTTTCTTGTGTGACTCAAAGCAAAAGTGGAAATGGAGCACGAGAAATGAATTGGAGAGAAAAATATTTGGGAGATGGTAAAAAATTCCATCTTGTTAGATTAGTTTATGCTTTATAAATAGAGCCTTGCATCTCTATGATTCTGTATTTTTTCTCTCCTTTGAACTCGTCATTAGGTGAACGCTGCACACTTTCGCCACCGAATACACGTACATATATATATCAGTGTACAGCTCCCTTCTGTCCTCCTTCATCCCACTTTCACACCCCACACGTCTGACTCCATCCCGTCAATCATGCCTCTCCGATAGCCCCATGATCGCAATCGACACTCAAATGATGGAAGTGAATAAAACTCATTACAGACAGTCATCGTGAGTCATGGCCGAGCATTAAAAGTTGCGTCTGGCCCGCAGCCGTTCATCCCTCAGCCGTGCTTTATGATGGGGAGACCTGGTCGGGATCCCATCGCCTTTCCGCGCCAATCTCCATCAATCCAGCACACCTACAGACACCCCCACCTCCCCTGTACTTAATGCACCATGCGTTGTCAGACATGACATCAAAAACGCTTTTATCCAAGTGGTGGGAGAGTTTTTAGTTGTGGGGTTTGGGGCGATGGGCGATCTTGGTGTCTCAGGTTGCAACTCTGGTTGTAACGAACCAAATGAGCTGCTACTCTAAAAAAAAAAAAAAAAATTTAAAAATGTAAACACCCATTGCAACTCTCTGGAACTTTGGACTAATTCTTTCTTACACTGGTGAAAGCAATGGTTTGACTAAAATGACCTCTGGGCAGCCATTCCACTACTGCTGTCCATACTCCCCACCTGACTATACTAACCACTGCCTAAACAAGTCTTTACCTAATGTAAACTAAGCCGGCAAGTGAGTCACCCACCATCTCAGACCACCTCCTAACTGGTCATGTCTCCATAAACCCAGAGCAGAGAGACACCAGTGTTTACAGAAACACAGGAGCGGCTCACCTCTGATCTGCCCTGCGATAGGGGGAAAAAGACAGCGAGGGAATGAGAAAGAAGGACAGAAAGGAAAGGAGACGCCAGGGGTTACATGATTGCAGGACAAACTCATAAAAGTTCCATTAACCCGTGAGAAGTTAAAGAGGCCCTGTTTTCATCCAGCAGACAGCCGTCACAAACAGAGCATCACCATAAACCGTGTCCTCCTTCCTTCCTTACCTCCATCTTTCTCTCGGTCTCTACAGCCGTCGCTCCCACGGTCTCTTTATCTTGTTCTCCTTCATCCTTCCGTTCATTTTCTGTTTTTTTTTTTTTTTTATTTTACTTACTTCGTCCACAGTGGACAGGCACAGACATTACAAACACAGATCTATAAAACAAGGATGCCCTCCTCCTTGAGCTCTTCCACTCTTTCTCCCTTTCTTTCCCTCCCCCCTCCTCTTCCCCCTCAGTTAACCAAACCAGGACTCCCTCTTTACACCCTCTCCCCTCTTAATCTGGGTTCCTGGTCTGTGAGTCACAACCTGAAGACGCCACAGGTCTGTCAGCGTCAGTCTGTCTGTCTTATTAAACTGGCTCGCCATTCATCCATGTCTATTCACTAACTGCTTTCAGGTTGATCTGACTGCTATAAAGAGAAATGTGCATCAAAACTTTTGTGTGAGGACATTTTGTTGATTTAAGTAGTAATCTGAGATTGCATTGTTTTAATTTGGTTGCCATCTTTGGTATTGTAGCTCAGCGTGAGCTTGGCTCATCTCTGCACCTTCCAGCGTTCACTGTAAATGAACTCTTTTCCTTGCACTTTCAGTCCTTCTCCTTTTTTATTGTTTGAAATATGCTAACTAAGCAGCTCTGCTTTGATTGATTCCAAGCAAACGACCGTGCCCTCCGCCAGAAATAAAACGCATCACTTCCTGTTTGACAGGGGAGACTTTAGTGCCACTGTTGTGCTGCACATGTTACGAGCTGAAACATAATTGTGTTATATTAATCAGTAATTCGTAATTAGTAGTATTACTTTGAACTCAGTGTTACAATTTTAACAAGTATTTTTTTTTTATCTTAGTCTTCTCTTCATTATGACTTGAAAGCTGTGCAATTTATTATGCAATCATAAAAAATAAAAAAAGTTAATCTTTAAACTCTCTTTGCAAAAGAAAATTAACAAGATCACAACAAGATGACTTAGTTACGCAAAATCATCAATCATGAAATAATAAAACATTTTTTTTAAAAGTCCCTCGGAGCACAGTGTGTCTCTAACCTTCGAATATGCAACAAACAATAATTGCAGATGATCTGAAAAGTCATTGAATATGCAGTAAAAGGTTATATCTGTTGTCATTAAAAACACATTAATGTAAGATGATACTTATATAAGTCTATAACTATAAAAGTAAAATATGATCATACCTTACATCATATAATCAAGATTAATAATCATGCGTCCAGGGATGAATCAGGATTACCGTGTAAAACCAAATCCTGAAGCCACATGCAGTCGTATAATATTTTTAACATGCCTTTAACAGACACTTTAATCCTACAGATAAATGTTTTTCTGTTGAATCATCCTATGTGAAATACTCCTGGCAAGCTTGTATCTACAGATATTCTGAACGCACACGCGCACACACACACACACACACACACAGCTGACCCGCTACCTTGTCAATCACAACAGTTTTATAGTTTTGGGGAGGTCAGCTTCCAGCCAAACAGTGTGAGTGTTCTTTGAAATCATCCATTAAGGCACTAAGCACGGGCTCTTAGCTCTTCTTCTGATGCTCTCACTATCTGGTACCACTATCTCTTCTGCTCCCTTTCCCATGGTGTAACCTTACCTCCCAAAGTGATCTTGCTGCAACACACACACACACACACACACACACACACATACACACACACATACCACGCTGTTCATGCTTAAGGAAATTGTATCAAAATGCACATCTTTGATAGATTTACCTCACAAACTTGAAACGATGGGTCCTTGATCTCAGACAAAACAAGCCTTTCATTTCTCGCCGATGGCCATCAACTGTGCCTCACAAAATGACAACTGACGCTGGCAGATTTTATTAGTTGTATAAGCTGTTGCTAGCTCTGGGAGTTGGTTGAAAATGTTGCCCCAGGTCACTTTTTGAAGTTTTCTAAATCTTGTAAAATGCGTCTTAATTTTGCACTTGATAGCTACGTGTATATAAATACTGCGGCTAAAGCTAACAGGTCCCAGGCAAAGAGTCATCGTCGTCACCAGTTGCTCATCTCTGCAGACGGCGTCGGCGCCAGAGCATAAGGAACGGACAGGCAATCCACTTTTACATGGGGGCATTTTTTCACCTCGGTGTTAAATTAACACGACATGTTTCATCATAGAAATAAACTATGACAGAGAGGTGTACATAGGCTACATACTGTCGCTTATGCACACTCACACACATGCTACTATACATCAGAGGTCATAAACTATAAAGATAAGATGACTAAGATGACATGGCTAAGATGCACAGGGGGAAATCCGGTAAATGGTTTGCATTTATTAAACAAATGAAAAAGGATAAACAACATCCTTTAAGCCCCTTCAAGAACCGGTATGTATACAATAAATACAACCACATGCACGGCAATCCACAAACGTAGCCAAAATTACAAAAAGTGCAAACAATAGCACTTTTGAATAGCATAGTGTCAAAGCAGCATCAACCAGTGTTGCAATGTGTTCACCTTTCTCTACACACTGCTCTCTTTCTTTCCACTGACTGAAACAGGCCAAATGTTCTCTGCAAGTCCCATGTCTGTTAAGTCCCTTGTTAGCCTCTACTGTGTGTTTTCAGTCAGTGAAGCCTTTGCTAGTGAAAGCTGGATCCCATTTGGACTGAGAAGAGCAACATTTTCTGCACTGGTAAAACAAAGCAGCATTCCGCTTGATGGAATATTCTCCAATCATCGGGGCAAATGTAAGCCTCCATCAGCCACTTTGCCCAGGCAGCATCAGTGTTTTGTAAAATGTTAAACCCCCTTGCCTCATTAGAAATTATTAAATTATTTAAATATTTAGGTCCATCCCTGTTTGTTCTGTCCATATCTTTATTATGAGGTCAGTACACCTGACCCTCAATTCAGCTGCGAGTACTTTCCAAATGTAAGCGTTTCATGTTCAGTTCCCATCAGCGAACCTCAGTCATTGGTCAGCAGCAGTCAGACGTCAGCAGGACGACTCAGCACTTCAGCGCAGGTTGGGGGATGGGAGGGTTTGAGTCAGAAGGGCAGGAGGTTGGGAGATGGAGGAGCAGAGAGAAGGGGAAGCCCAGACACCCCGGTCCCCCAGGAGAGGACCAGTAGGCTGGGTGTGACGGTCATGCGACGTGGGCATAATGAGGATACATCACTGCAGCAATGAGGTGCTCTATCACAGGCACACACACCCACAAGCAGGCATACACAAGCAGACACACTCCAACTCTGCACCCACATCGCCAACGGCCCACACAGATGTCAAACCTCAGAGCTGATCATGGCAGACGACGTCAAATAAGCCTCAATCTCAGCCCGATTCCCACTGTAAAAGACAACGTGCTGCCTTTCGAGTGAAGCAAGTTCAGTGAGACTGTGGGAACAGGCTTTTTCTTACCCTCTGCTCTGGAGTCTGTTTGATGATTCTCTGGGAAAGAAGGAGCACAACTTTTCCTGTCGCCTTCAGCCACCGCCGTTGCCGAGCAGTAAAGCGGCCAGCGTGCAGTAAAATAAAATGAGGTGTGGAGAGAATTGGACTGATCTGCAAAGCCATTGGCTGCCGTGAGGGTTGTAAAATAATAACACTCAGTCGTAAAACAAAGTGCTTATTAAATCATTTTAAACAATATCGCACAATGTGGTGTGCTCCGTGAGCGGTTCCTAAAGACAAAAAAAAAGATCTCATGGGGAAAGCAGCTGAACAATCAAATGAAATTTAATAAGTTGATCATCATCACAACGCTGACTAAGACTTTTGGGACGCCTTGGTGGCTGATCTCCTCCCAGCACTATCAATAAAGTGACACTTGGCCATTATGTGGCCATTATTTGGACTTAAAGTGACAATTGTACATCAGAGGAGCAGGGGAATGCAGCCTAACCCCGTATTACTAAAATAAGCCTGTGTTTATTTCTCTGTGTGGTGGTTGGAACAACATATAAAACAATGCACAAGGTCATGCATGTGCACACACAACGTGTATATTATACTGTATAGCAGCATGTCAAATATTGGATTTTCAACCCAAAGTAATGACCCTCGGTCTTAACACCTTTACTATCAGCAGTCATTCTTTCACACTTGCTGGCTAGTGAATTAAAACTCTTGCTGCATTGAGCTGCAGGGAAGGGATTTCTACCACTAGCAATGCAATGCGGGGCTGATTGAGGAGAGGGACCTTGTGAGGACTCTAACTCTGACCTGAGGTTTCATATGGATTTGTGCATCCGTACAATTAATGAGAGGATGCAGTTCAGGAAGAGAGAAAGCATCAGCTGCACTATTGTTAGGAAATGAACATGATCAACTATGGAATGGATTAAGTCACTTGGGATAAAAGCATCTGCTGAATGAATGTAATGTAATATAGCTACAGTGTACGAGCTACATACAGTGCAGTGTACACTTATCTCCGGGACAACATCATCGCCAATTAGTTAAAGGGAAACTGCATTTCCTGCTTTCCTCGTCCTTTTAATTCCGTCTTGCACCAACTCTTTTCTTGCACCTATATCAAACGATTTATTGCGCACTCCCAACGCAAAGGCTTTTGTTTTGATAAGCATCAGTCATACGTTATTGTTAAATGAATGCCTCTGAAGACTAAGCTGTTTTTATGGCTGCTAATCGCGGTGAATTGAATACTAAACTGATTCAAACAAGTAGTCAAAGCGCTACTAGAACAGGATCAGAGCTGCTGATCTTCAGAATACTTCGAGTCTTTGAGTTTCCCCGGGGATGTCTATCATGGAAGGAGTGGATCACAATTACTAGAAATGAAGGCCAAACAAAAGCTGCACGTGACGTGACATTAGGATGATAGGTTGAGGTGCAGATGCCGTCCTCATTACTATTACTCATTCTAAAATGAGCACTGTATTGGTGTCTTTGAATGTCGAGTCGTATGCAACCTTTCTCGCCCGTTATCACTCTCTGTACCCTTCCTGTTTGTGGTCTGTACAGTAAAGACAAAAAAAATACAACGACCGTATATTTGAAAGAAACAAGTAGTTATATGTTTTCTTTTTCATCAATTCTCATTTGATGACTCGTCGACTCCTCCAAACGTGGTAATGGTGTCCTCTTACGTCGAGGAATTGGGAAAATTCAGTTTCCTCAACTGTGAATTTCGTTGTGAATGATTAGAGTAACAAACAACATCATTGTGAAATGTTATTGGTATTCCCTGCTCCATCAATCAAGGCAGAAGACATGCTTCCGTCTGGAGGTAGCCAAAGTCCTTTTTTGCAGCTGACTGAGATTGGGGCCGCTTAACAAAGTAAAATATGGAAAAAAAACATAAAATCTGCTGGTCTACACACCCAGTCTGTAAATCAACAGTTGTCTTAAGGGTGCTAAGCCATATAGCATGATGCTAAACACCTGCACGCTCTTTGCTATTGTACATTGCCATGGTTATTTTATGTTTTGTGTGTAGGTGTTGTCTGTACTACCATATGTACTCCATCATCAGCTAATCCCCAGCTTCCCAACATTTTTGGAAAACGTCCCTTTATATATCAATAATTAAAATGCTAAATAACCACTTTTTTTTTGTTGTGAGAACAAGTGCAAACGCACAGGAATGTTGAGCCTTTGTCATCCTCTAGTAAAAGTACACTGGCATCTTCTGCGATTATGCTCTCTCTGTTGCAACTCAAGAAGTCTGATCCTTGTGCGGTTTTTTGAAAATCAATAATCAAATCCTTGTATCCTCAATCCAATTCTGAAATGGCTCTAAGTCCAAGAACTAATGATGGCAAAGGGGATAAAGACGAGGAAGGATAAACAATACGATCCACATAAGGTTCCCCCGGGAGACCGTTCTGGTTCACCACCCATCATCCCAACAGCTGTTTTACAAGAGGTGACACTCTCACCAACCCTGTCCATGCCCCTTCATTTCAATATAATCAATGAATAATCAAACTGGTTTCTATATTACAATATACTCAATCTGTGTTACCTCTCTGCACAAAGATTTGTAACTTTGTCCTACACCATCTCAGCACTCGGGAAGGTTTTTTTTTCTCCCTCTGTACTCATTACACAACCAATGCCCTATATAAAACTGACATATTTGTTCAGTTGTTAACACAAGAAAACAATTCATTATATGCCACTCACAGCTCTAGTTCTGCTCAAGAGCAGAGGGAGAATGAAAGCAGACTGGGGAGCTGAAATCATGCATCATCTCTTTTTAAATCCTTAAAATGAGTGCGAGGCCAAGGTGCATCATTTCGACCTAAACCTCGTCCTGAATTAGTGACAGTAACTATTCGAGAGCATCGTATCGATCGCCTTAAAGAGCTATACATAATTACACAAAAGCAAACTTGGGTTCAATAATTTGTGACCAAATGTGCAGACAAATGATTGCCTGTCAATAACAGTGGTGCTGTCGCCCAACATGCTTTAATATGCACGTCCTTAAAATGTAGGACTTGCTAAAGGCTCTTTCCCCACATCTTTTAGAATGTAATTAAGGCTACACGGTCAATTCAGACCATTTATTCATCAGCAATTCACACTGCATATTCAATACACAACACAGATCTGATTACATTCGAGCGCAAATATTTCCACATTCAAGATAAATGTAAAAGTAGGGATTATCTGTCACAGCATCCTCGACTTAATCTTAACAAAGAACACCGACATTCAAGTGAAAGCAAACGTGATGGCGAGGATGATGCTAATACTTCAGTGTCTGATATTTGTCTTGCATCGCTGCATCTCCATTTGCAACATCAAGAAAGACAACAAAAAAAAAAAAAATGTAAGACAAGAAAAGGGATGCACACATTTAAAATACCAATACAAATCAACAATGACAAGAATATATCCAAGAGCCTTCAACGTACATGATCTAGGATTAGCTCAATATTAATATAATTTGAGGATTGACTGGTGGCCTAAAGAGGGCTTCAGTCTGACCTCATCAAATCGTGGAGCCATGTATCTCCCATTTGATGGTAAGAATTCAAGTTCACTAATCAGGACATGGTTATGGTCAGAGACGACGCTGCTGGCCAGAATTATTATGTTATTATTGCAAACATATTCATAGAGTTTCTTGAGGGATTGACCTACAATCTCCAGATTTTAATTTAGTGGAGCAGTTTTGACTGTAAAGTGGTGGACACACTCGGGCCTTCTTCAGCAGGTAACTGCATTTCTCCAACTTGAAAAAAAAATAAAAAATTCAATGTAGAATAAATTATGATTCCATGCGATATGCTTTGTGGAGCTATATTGATCTATATAATGGAGACTGGGGGCTCCATTACCTTAGATTGATCATTGATAGCCAATTGAATAAATTACCAAGCCTACCTTATTGTAAGCACAAAGGATTAATTGTGCAGAGATTATTGATCTTTCATTTTTTGTTTGACTGTTTGCGAGGTTTTAGATGGCGTCAGGCTTTTTTTTTTTTTCGTTTGAGAACTGAATATACATTGTACAACTTTATTCTCTGAAAAACAGTAACCTCAACACTCCCAAATTATTGCTCATATTCATCTCTTCCTCGCTCCCAGCAGCAGCAAGGTGTGAGGGCAAAAGTCTTCCAAACGGCCCACACACCTGCTTAAAAGCTCCAGGAGCAGACCACCTGAGTCAGGAGGGGGGGCACAGTGCAGAGACAGCGTCGATGTGTGCTATTGTATTGGTCACTTTGTGTCACTGCGTTACTAATATTCATTTTCACTTACGGGAATATTTATTTGAATGTAAAATGTGAGCATTTCGTGTCGCTTTTTTTTTTTTTTTTTTTTGTAAATATTGAATCTTTTAGTGTCTATGTCCGGCCTACATGGTATTTTCCAACTTCTTACCTGCAGCGGGGGTCTATAAAAGGTCGCTCGTTTCCTCACTCTGTTTGAGTTTGTTTCCATGTCACATTCAACAATTAAAAAATTTAAAAAAAAAAAAAAATGCCACAGTTGGAATATGTCACGAGTGAAGTAACGGCCGCCACTGTTCAATCCGACACCATGTGCACGTGTCGGCAGACATTACTTTTTATTATGTTGATTTTCCTTTTCCCACTTTTCATACATTGTAACGAGCTAAACATCCGACCTGTGAAGGAGTTGATGGTTTCACCAGGCCGCCAAAATGCTGTTTTGAGATGTTGGGCCTCAAATAAATTGTGGTGCTGAGGTTTGCAGAGTTGGACATCTACGAAGACGTTGAAGGTTTTGTGGAGTCATCTGTGATAATTAACAACTTTGTGCTGATAGGAAATATACTTGTGAAGCAAAAATGAATTTCAAACCCTTTACTGTATCTGTTCTGCTTTGGTGACGTGAGATAAACTATTCCATTCTGCCAATAAATGAACCCAACCACATATCAGATTTTCTGGATTTGTCGACACATATGTGCATATCATTTTGTTCATTTTTTTGTTGCTATTTATTTACATCTTGCTCTCCCTCCAATTCACGCTACACGGGAACCTCTGCTACAAAAACCCAACATTGTGTTTTTATTTCGATTAAGGACGTTCATTTTCAGTCCAGAATGTACACTTTAGCATGAATGTGCACAGAAACCCTGGGAAACATCTCAGCCTCCACTTGATTTAAATAACTAAACAAGTGGATCAGTTTATAACCGGAATCCATTCTGCTCTGTTTTTGTTGCTCGTGTATGTCACATAAGCACGTAGCAGCCGGCCCTTTTTCCAGCTGCATATAGCTGTCTCCGGTGCACCGTAAATAAGGTTGATAAACACGCCGCCGAAAACGACTTTCACGCGTCCCCCGATTGATTTAACGTGACCCCCGTTTCCAAATGATATTGGAAGCCTATTTAAACAGATGAAGGCTTAAATTGTCTTGCTTGTATGCGCATTAATCTCCCATTCATCATCATTACTGTGTGATTGGTCCGTCCACGCCTCCGCCAGCCCCTTGCGTTACGACAAGGGCCTGTAAATTAGGATGTAATCCAATTTAAACAGCGGTAGCAGCAGCCACAGATCCATTTGGTGTTTTTTTTTTTTTTTTTTTTTTTTTTGAATTTGCTGTCGGTCGACAGCTGCACTGCACCGCCCCTATCAAAATGCTTTGTGCTAGTTGTGGGAGCTGGGGAGCCCTGAGCCAATTCTCACTAATAGGATCTTATACGGCTGTTGTAATTGGTGTTATGTGCGCAATCTATGAGCCCATCATATCTTGAAGCTCAGTCAAACGCAATCTTTCAGCGATTAAATGGCATGTTGATGCTGGATTAGGCCGTTGAGGATTCAGTCGTATAGTTTATGCAGTGAGGAGAGATGGAGATCCATATGCGTGGCTCGGTAAATGTGGTTGTAATTTGCCTCACTTTAATGTGTCATTCTGGCACAGTGTGGCGCGGGTTTAGAAGATGATCGTATAGTGCTGCTGCTCCTGGGTAACCAAATGGAAATCAGATCCAGGCTTTTAAAAATAACCCGCTATGAAACCAGAAGTTTGGAGCGACTGTGCCTTTTTGAATATTCAGCTAGCCTGATTCGTTCATCTTTATTTTATGGAACGGTTTTATTATGCACAAACCAAAGCCATTTTCCTGCATGACCCGTGTCCCTATCAGGCTTAAAGACACCGGCTGATAGTTTACATAAATCTGCCTTGTGGTTTCGCCCCGACCCGGGCGACTTAAACGGTGTATTATTCCAAACATATGCATTTTAATCAGCTCGGTCACACTTACAAGAACTCCAGTTAATAAGGCCATCAATCAAACGCGTGTGCGGGAGGGAGGAGGGGGGAGAGGGAGGGCTCATCGGTGCGGTGCGTGTGGGTGCAGTGCTGTCTGATTAGGATGAACCTTTTACCTCAGAAAGCATCAGAGGAGGATGAAGATCTAGTGACTTTATCAGACATTTTTTTTTTTGTTTTTTTTGGGCGCAAAATTCGTGTTCATGGAGGAGACAACTTGGAAAAAATGAATGTGCGTTGCTAATTATTCGTTAGTATGAAGGCTGGAGGACAGTATTTCATCTAAAAATGAGTGTTTAAAAAAAAAAAAGAAAAAAAAGAAGCCGCAATCTTGCTTGTTGGATTATAGCTATATAATTACCCAATTGGCCAATATTTTAGCCAGGTGGGCTCTAAGGCCCGCGCTAAATGCCAGCCATTTCTGGACACATCACTGCAAGAACTTCTTATCTCTCCAATCTACGAAGTAAAACCCCCCTTTTAAAATGAGATTTGTGTGTCTCTCTGCGGGGCCACAGCACCTCGCCAATCCTATTACGCTCAGAAAACTCTTTTAATTTGCGCAGCCCCGGTCAAACGCGGCCAATTAAGATTGGTGTGGTGCCTCTCTGAATCATTGATCTCTTTGCATTTCCAATACCTTCAGACAACTAATTTCTGTCGTGTCTATTAAGTAGTCGGAGAGAAAATATGAGTGGCTTTAACGGAGCCCGGGGACCACTTAACTGTCACGGTCAATCTAGCGGTCCCATCAGGAGATATGGGTGCACACTCTGGTGTCGTGACACCGACCACTTGAGAACAAAATTAGTGTTATTATTGGAGGGGGAGGGTGGGGGTGGTAGACCAATTGTGAGTATAGGAAATCCTTAACAACCTACAAACGAAATAAAAATGACCTGATGGAAAACTAGTTCGAGTCAGACTTTATTCTTTTGTCTTGGATTAAAGTAACGTTGAGGGAGACTTTTTCTTTTTTTTTTTTTTCTTTTTCTTTTATTCTCATTTTTTTTTAGCTGTGAATTCGGGCTCTTTGTGATTTAAATAAATCCTAAAGGCGTTTAGAAGACAAAAACTCCATTGCTCCATTGATTATTTGACAGTGTTTATTGCAAATTAGACGTTTAGGACAACTCAGTCAAAAAAAAAAAAAAAAAAAGACAAAAGAAAAAGAAAAACATAATCAGTCACTTCTTAGTCCGCTTTCTCCACAAAATGCCACTAAACTGGCGCCACAGTGCAAGAAAAAATATTTAGAAAGAGGCCTATAGGCATATATTAATCACATTTTCATCAGATATAAGAACTGGCTCTCTTATATCGTTAAGGGAGAGAACTGAAAGAGTGTTTGATAGCCTTAAAAATGTTCACTTTTATTTATCTTTCATTTTGATTGTCCTCTCTCTGTCTCTCTCTCCATCCTCTTCTGGGTCCTTCTTCTCCTTCTTCTTCTCTTCCCCCCTCGTCAAACCGTGCGGGCTGTAGTAATCCGTTCCCCCGGCGCCTTGTTACCTTTTGGCAGTAACGATCCCTTCCTGGTATTATCATTAATTCTACACTCAAAATTCACCGGGTCTTACATATACATCCCTTACTAATTTCACTAGCATCTGCACATTTCGGCCCGGTCCGCCGCGGAGGGCCCCGGTGTGGAGAGCTGCTTTATAATGAGACGGCCGCAGTCTGTTAACAAATCCCCTTGTTAAAAAGAGAGATGGAACGCATCATTCTCGCGTAACTAACAATACACGCAGGTCGATTTGGACGACAAGTAATGATAAAAACCTTGACGTCAATCCATCAGGCAAATTTAAACGCTTCTCTGGATTCCCCCGTCTCTCACACATCAAATGAATCTTCTAAAAAATAAAAATAAAAAAAAAATAAAACTGGTTTTGTGTCCATGCCGTCATATTTCAGCCCACTGTCCTGGCTCTGCAATGGGGTTATTATTTTTCAGTAATGGGAGATCAGTTGGGCGTCACATAGCTGAAGATCTGGCTAATTATCTTGCCTCAAATTTAAGATGGCTTTCACTGCTTTCAGGCTACCTCTTCATGCTGTTTCAGTCCTGATCATATAATCTGTAAGGTTAAAAAGCTTATGGTAAAGGTTTATATAGAACAAGAGCTGGTTTGTTTTGGTTTTATCTGGTCAGAGGCACTTCTTCCCTCTGGTCTAATGTCACAGATGAAGATTTGCTGAGCACTGAAGGCGTGAAAGTGACAAAAGCGTCAGTCCTGCTAGTTGGGGAGCAAGCGAAGTCCGAGCCGGATGGCCTGGTTGAGATGCCGTTGGATTGACTTGAGTGACAGGCCAGGCAGGAGCAGGGGCTTCCTCCGGGACCGAGGCCGTGGGTCGGACCCGGGTACAGGGAGGGGTGTCTGAAGGCGCACAGGAGCTCCGGCCTCGGGTAGGGGTGAGACAGCATCCGGAAACTGTCGAGGGAGCGCAGGGGGTTGGAGAAAGGGGTGGCGGCCGGAGCCGAGCCAGCTCCGACACCCAGGTGGGAGTAGTAAGGTAACGGCAGGTGGGATGGGAAGGGGTAGGGCAGGTTCCCCGTGGCCGCCGCGTGGCTCATCATGTAGGTGTAGAAGGCCGGGTCTGCGGGGTGAGGCCACGTCATGGCCAGACGCTGGCGCTTGTCTTTCATCCTGCGATTCTGAAACCACACCTGTGAGAAACGGAGACACAGCGAGTCAAATATTAACCACAGGTCCCACTGATCCAAAGACAAACAACAATAACAAAAGCAGATAGCTCATACAGTACTTCCGCTTTTACGCACGACTGGGATTGTGGGTTACAGCGAGTTTTGGAATTTAGTTTTGAGGATTATATGGATTTTTACGTTTAACACACCCAGTGCAATGTGTATGTGTTCTTATGGCAGTTGAAGAAAAAAAAAAAATATATATATATATTAGAAAAAAGAATGTAGGCCTCTGCTCAGTTAAACGGTTACAGGTTACATGCTCTTTTTAATATTCGGTTATGAGCTGTCTTTGTCTCACTTTGTGGTGTTTTTGCTATATTCTTGTATATAGGCTGTAAAAAAAAATACTTTTGGAGAATATATTATTTAAACACAAATCAGTTCAGCAGAACTCCACTTTTGAAAGAGCTTTCCAAATACAAGCTTGTAAAATGTGAACCTGTATTGTCAGTCAGAGGCCTGATTCAGCTCTGCTCCTTTGAGACTAAAGTAATCTTACCTTGATTGTGGTTTCAGGTAGATTTAAGGCGGCTGCCAGTTCGCACCTCCGCGGCCTGGACACGTAGTTCTCCCGGTAAAATTCCTTCTCAAGCCGTGCTATTTGCTCCCGGGTGAACGCTGTCCGGTACCGGCGAATCTGATCCGCTGCATAGGACAGAGAGCCCGGACCTTGGACCATGTTACCCGGGTCAGCACCAGTCTCACTCGGGTGTCCCGGAGAATCCCCATTTCGACCTGAATCAGTATACAGAATAATTAATAAGATTTGATTAGCATACAGTTTAAAACAGAATAATTAAAATGGAACAAAAACACATCGACATTTTTAATTTCTTCCATTCGTTTCATAATAAATAAGCTATTTTCATATTTAATAAGATATATTCCTAAGAGGCAGTAGGTTCATTTCATCATTATAACTGTACTGAGTTTCACTTTAATTATATAGGGCCTTCCTGACATATTAGCTCAGAAAGCTCGGGTCTTCATTTAATAATGCTAATATTTTTATTGATATTATTTCCCAGAGTATATTGATATGTTGAACCATCATTTTAGTAGACTAAAATTGATAAATAGTCAGGTCGCTTTGTCGTTATTCGTTTGTCTAATTGTCATCCGGTTTGGTTTGAGGCTGCTATAAATATTCATGTTTTTCTGAATATTTGTTACATATTATTTTGGTGTAGGATGTAACACAATTGCAGCAAACATTGCAGTCTTAAGTCTTTGCAGATGATGCCCACAGATTCACATGTCAGTGGCCTTCCCTTCACGTTTTTGCTTGCGGTTTACATAAAATCCTGTATTCTTCCACATGCAGTAAATACACATATAGGCTTTGCTTTGTACGAGGGACTCGTCAAACTCAAAGAGGGGAAAATGTCTGGTTAGATTGTGGGTGTCACCTCACCGTGTTTCCAGCGACACTGGTCACTTCAGAGAACAGCTGTGCAGCACTGACTGCAGTTATATTCTGCTGTTGTTGAGACTACAGTGCATTTCATTGAAGACTAAACATGTCGATTTCATTGCACATTTCCAGATACAATAAATGCATTATTTTTAAAAACGTCCGTGTGCATACTGACGTTTCTGATTGGCATAACCCACGTTGGCATTCAATCAACTTCATTAGCACGACTATGCAGTCACAGAAAACCCGCAGTGGCATGCAGCTCCCAGCCTACCTTTAGCTGTTGGGTAGTCCATGCTTTCAGGCGTGCAGCTGACATCAATTTCCTCGTAGAAGTCTGACTCGGTGTCTGAGCTGCTGCCGTCTTTGTGGGGATGATCACTCCGGTGTCTCTCTCCGGAAGAAGACGTGCCAACTGGCCTCATATCGGAGCGCATATTCCTCCGTGCGCTCTCCTCCATCACCACCTCCGCTCTGTCCCGGGAGTAGGGCGCAGCGCCGGGGCTCAGACAGCTCCTGTGGCCCGGCTTCCCCTGCTGTTCTCGCGCGGGGCTCCCGATAGCTCCGGACAAACTAGAGCCGCTCTTGCCAAGCTGACCTCCCTCTGCCAGCATGACCATCTCCTCTCTGCTTTCCATCACAAGCACGACTTAAAAAAAAAAAAAAAAAAAAACTCGACTTCGCAGGAGAGTGCAAGCCGTCAAAACCAAGGCGACGATTTTCAGGTTGGAGGGGTGTGTGTGTGTGTGTGCAGTGATGGTGGAGGTGGGTGGGGGGGTTGAGTCCAAAGGAAAAAGGAGAGGCTTCTGGAAAAGAGGGGATGCTATCCGGTCTGACCCTGAGAGAAGAGCGCTCCAGAGTGCGCAGAGGGAGCTCTGGGAGGGATCACCATTTACCCTCTCTCTCTCTCTTTCTCCAGAGCTGTCATTCTTAATAGGCTAGTCGTCATGATGGTCCCCCCCCTGATGACGACACGCATTGATTGGAAAAGGGTAAACAGACGGAGCAAGGGCAGCGTCGAGATGGAGGTGGGGGGGTGTCAGAGAGGGCATAACAAGCAGCCATGCAAATCTATCCATCCCTCTATCTCTGTACAGCTCTATTGATCCATCTGCAATTACAATAAAAAAATAATAAAAACAATTCTTATTCTTTAAGCTTAGAAAATATGTATGAGGAAAAGAAAAAACCAACGTGATTAGTTTCAAATTCGTGTTATCCAGTGATTGCAACTACTACAGTGCAGAGGGGTTTATTCTAACAATTAAAAAAAAATACATTTATCAATCAAAATGAATTATTTACTTGCATTTTGGTTCACTCCTCCTCCCCCATTATTTCTGCTTTTAGTGTCCCTCTCATCTCCACCTAAAGTGGAGTCAAGTAAAGTCCTCAAAGGTCAAGTCTTGGGGTCAGAGTTTAGATTTGAGGCCATTTGACATGAAGTCTTAAAAGTCATCAGTGTGGACTAGAACAGCACCCAGGCAGAAAGCTCCATTAATTATTTGTGCCTCTGAAAGAAGCAGTAAAGCCTATTATTACCACATATACACATGTTTATAAGAGCTACATTTTTTTAATGAATACTTAATTTGCAAGACATCAGAAATGTTCCCTTCTCTCACTCACCTGCACACTTTTACACCACAGTTACATATAACATCGTGGTGTGCTGCGGTTAAAAAAAAAGAGCAGTGATGGATGATGATTTGCATTCTTTCAGGGTCTTAATATAATATATATTGTGTCGTCTTTCAGTGAAAAGTCATAAACAAAAAAATCATAAAAGAAAATTTACTGTAGTATTATTACAGAATTTTGTATTTTGTTTAGGAACCAGGGCAGGGATGAGGAACTTACCACGTATTATCTTCCTGTGTCTCCAGGGAACAGATATATACTTTCTCCCTGGTCTAATGTGGATGTAACAGTTGTAGTTTTGGTTCATTTTATGCTTGTTGTTTAACTGTGAAGGATGCAGTACACACACATGTCCACTGGACGTTTTTCTGAGCTTAATGCCTCTTCATGCTGTGATTAAGTTCACTCTGCCTTTGCTCCAACTTGCAACCTGTACCCAAAAGAAATGAGCTCCAATTTGATTGAATCCCTTTTATTTAAAGTCTCATTGAGATCCGGATCTCTTTTTCAAAAGAGACCTGTGTACCAAAAAAATAAAACGCATAGAATTGAAGCATAGACTGACGGACAGATCATTCAGACATATATTAAACATTTCACAATTACAAAAAAATAATTTCCAAGTGTTATTGCAAATACGAAAGTACAACCTTTTCTTTTTTTTTTTTTTTTAAATGTCAAATGAGATCAGAAAAAGGAATTTCACACATTTTATTGGAGCTCGTTCCATTTGTTTTCAGCGATTTTAAGCCACTTTTTTTTCCAAATGGAGTGTAACATTAGCTGTACCTCTTGTTCACACTGTACTGTGACCTGACATTGTAAGTATTGTATTTAAATGTGACCAGAGAGCAGCGTTAACGAAGCAGTTTTTAATAGAAGATACAAGAGTGAGTGAGAAATTGACTGTGACAAATGTTCAAGCGACTCTAAATGATATCCTCTATGCTTCATCAATATAATGGAAAAAATATTAGAAAATATACAACACTAAATATATTTGGGAGCTATGATTTAAAGACAAACAAGACATTAGGGCAGCATTCACGCTCACTACGTGTATAGTCCTGCACCTGTTAACTGACCTAAGCATATGTCTTTTAATAATACATTGTGAGACCACTCTGTCCTCAGATATTCAGTCTCTTAAGCAGGGTTGCACATTGTGGTGAAAATGGCATTACGTGAGATCCTGACTACGACGTCTGTAGAAACAGCCGTCTACGCGATCTCTGATCAGGTTCGACATCTGCAGCTACGGGGCATGGTGGTATACTTGGACGGCCATGATGTTGTGTAGAGCGGTGGAGTCATGTGGTCTCAGACAGGAGAGGCAGGCAGAGTGTGGAGCTCCAGCAGCCTCCGCTGTCCTTGTGCGCCCTCGCCTGTCCGAATGAGGGAAGAGGCCCCGGCGGCGGCCGCCCCCTCCCCCAGCCCACCAGCTGAGGAGCTGAGGGAAATTCCTTTGGCTTTCTCCCCCGACTCTTTCATCTGGCCAGCAAAAGAAAAAAGTGAACCTCTTTCCCTGTCTTCCCCTCACTCTCTGACGATTTGATGTTGCTTCTTTTGTGAGTTTAAAAAAAAACTAAACTATGATAACATCCGAGTCTGCTTTTGCAAAGTATAAATAACTATTTTTTAGAAAAAGTCCATTTTCTCTCTACCTCTCATTTGATTTAATAAATGTGTTTTAGTGACCTACATTGCCAATGTATTTAAATAATTAAACGAGAAGAGTATTGGGTTTTGGAGACAGAATCAAGAGCAGCATTACACAGTAGTTAAAGATCAGTCTGCACGTTGTTAACTACTGGAAATAAGCTGAATGAGCTTCTCAGTCGAACTATAAATATCTGCCTGAGTCAGAAGGAAAAGGGCGAATTGAATTTGGTTAATTTCGGTCTTTGTGGCACAGAGACAAGTTAGTTATCTCCTGTAACGTATTACGCTGATTAATATGGCCTATGTGTTAGTTAGAATTACGTACACAGGAAGTGAAAAAAAATGATGGTTACGCTTGTGCATTTTCGTTCATATGCAAAATGTTTTGTACAGCCGATATTTAGTGTAGTTTGTATGTTAAGGCTGCACGAGCACACTTTGTAGTCCACCAAAAAAATTCCCCTTGTGTTTGGAGACGGTTTACTTCTGTTTTCAAAATCATAAAGATGGGTCACTAGTCTTTAACTGAAGCGCTCTAAGATGGCAAAGGTCCTATTGTTTTGCTACTTACGGAGTTATGCAATGGGTCGAGTCCGGGGCAGATGGGATCTTGTGATCATCCGGAGATAACACTTGGAAAGGGTTTTGCGCAACAGATGAATGACCTTGAGAGTTTACAGTAGTGTCACTTATACTGTGTGTGTTTTAGATAGTGCAGGCCAGCGGATGGGTTTGGAGATTATGCTGATTGTGGAATCGTTTTTCATAATTGACATTGCAGGAATGATCATGCACTTCATCAGTTATCTTTGATATAAAAAAAAAACAAAAAACATTAGTTGCTCCAAATCCTGCACATACTTGGCGGCATAAGTGCAGAAAGGTGGACTGCAGTCATGGCTCTGCTGCAGTGTCTAGTTTTGCAGGGGGAGATCAAAGAGGGGGAGCGCCCCCCGCGGCAGACACTGCAGAATGCGCCCCCTTAGTTTTACTAGCCAGCCCAACTTGAACTTGACCATGGAGCCTGCGCAGTACGCATGTAATCCAATCCATGGCCCTGGCAGTGCAGAGCTGCTAGAATATTTGCTTTTAGCACACACAAAAAAAAAAGAGTGTTTCAGCGTGTCAAAGAATAGTGCATGAATGGGGTTTGTGGATGTTCAGTCTGCCGCTGGCTGAGGTGCAGCGTGTTTCACACAAGGAGTCAGAACCTGGAAGAAAATACCATCCAGCCTCTCCTTCATTATCGTGGCCCCTCCCGTCTCCGCTGCTTCAACTTGGCCTTGAAACAGGATGACGCAGCTACCAGAGAGTTAACTCGCTGACCTTGGAGCGAAACATGTCCTGATGACTGTACAGCTGGAAATCTCTGCGCTGCAAGACCCGCTTTTTATCGCTCTTCCCTGCTCCATCCTGCAAACCCCGCGCTATCACACGTATGGCTTAGCAAGCTACTGAGATCAGGCCTGTATCACCCCATTAAAGGGGAAAACATCATTGGCATGGCTTACCACCAATTCAGCAGTAGCAAGGCAACACACCAGGTGCAAAGCCCTGACATTTCACAAGAGTGCATGCAATTCTTTAGACTGCGTCCCTGGCATCTTTGAGAAAGGTGATATTTATTAGTCTGTCTGCTTGCAAATGAGTTTTTATTTTTAGACACCGTTGCTGTCATCTGCAAGGCTATGTCCCACTGTTTCTGGATATGTTGTCTAACTATTTTTAGCTGCTTATAATTGATGCTAGGCCGGAGGTCGATTAAGACAATTCTGTGCGTATTTCTTGAGCTATTCTTTAATTTCAGAGTGCAGGTGCTGATGTTGTGTGGGAGCACTGTAGCATTTAGACTGAAGTGCAACTGGTTTGCACGGGATGTGAAGCGTGTTCCAGGCAGTGTTTCTGAATCATAGCGTTTTGATTTGTCACGTCATATAATTATTGTGTTTGCCACGTCTCATTTGGCTAATGTAAATAGCATTCCGGAAAGGCGTAAGGTCTGAGAACAAGTTTGCATCTTCAAACGCTATTGTGTGGGCCCGTGATTACTTGCGTTATGAATGGATGAATCAGTGTGAAGCCGAAGGTTTAAAAACACGCTCTTTAAAATGATCACAAAACATATACATCAGACATTTATAAGGAACCTATGAAAACAATAAATTGCATTTCCAATAATTGGATTATGCTTTTATAAAGTAATTCCATTAAACAAATCACGCAAGAAAAAAAGATGCATTGTTTTCTACCTTTACATTTTTTTTTTATTATTATTCCAAAAATAAGTACAAATGTTTCCGGTTAAATTGTTTACACTGATCTCTTCTTCATTTATATTCGTTATTTAAACACAGGCGAGCTTCTAAAACAAATATTTTCGTTTTGCTTTGACTGGTTCTCTAAAAGGTCTCAAATAAAGCTAAATTAGTCTCATTACAGCATCTTCATATACACATGCAAGCGGCGCCATGAGTTCTATGAATACGCATAAGCAATTTATTTTTCAATAAGGAAACAACACACATCTGAAATATAACAGGTGTACGCGTTTAATCCCAGTGCATTGTCCTATTTCACACATATATTCGGTGTGTTACTAAATGTAGGTTTCTACTTAATCTACCTTGTTTTCCAGCTCATATCTGTGCTTCACTACTTAAACTGGACTCAGAAATATGTTTTTTTTATTCTTATTTCGGCCAATGTTGCCTGGCTGAACGGAGCAGAAGGCCAAAATAGCAGATTCTGTACATCCCATCACATCCTGGTGATGATAAAGGTCATTACTAGCAACAAAGGAAACGGCAGCAGCACCAAAAATCATAATAATACAGATATTGATGATAGTGACAATATGACGATCAGGCCTAACATGCCGTCATTGTTCTCAATAGAATAAATTATACAAGCACTTAAATGATGTTTTAGTGTTCATATGAATCTCGAAGTCTTTTAACCGTCTGGTTATTTGTAGGCAGGATCAGAATGGCACAAAGACTGCGGGTAGCTCCTCCATCATGGTCTACATCCATGCAGTTGCAAGCCAGTGAATGAAACAAACTGCATACCTTTATATCTTTTATATAGATTCCTGTATGGCAATAAATGATTTCACTTGCAGCTCGCACTCTCGCTTTACCAGGCAGTTAACGCAACATTGAAGACTTTTGCTGGAGGAATTGAAACGTAACAAGGAGCGTGTCAGTCAAAGGCACACGCCGAGAAAACGTTCGGAGTGAAACTTTCCTGTTAACTCGCAGACCTCTAAGGTGGCTTCCTGTGTGTCGGGGATTGAGGTGGGTCCGTTTTTCTTGTTATTTTTATGCAATCCTTCATAATCACACCGCAGGCGACCGTCCAGGAAATATGGAAAAGTCAAGTGTGTGACCGCCCTGTGGTTCACTGCTTTGACCACAAAAACATATTGGTTGTTATTTTTTGACAACTTTTTGACAGCAGTCTACTTTAAACCCGTGTCATCATCAACAAGACTCGCATTTGACTGCATGCAGTTTGTCTTAGAAGCCCGTTTTATAACACAATTTATACTATTAACGATATAAATTTATAGCTGAGCATAACTTTATATGGTGCTCTCCCTACTTTACCCAGGCTTCAGGCGCTGAGGCCGGGGAATAAATGTGCTCTTTCTCTCTCGCGCTGCGTAATTTGGATGCCAGTATAAACAGGGGGTTGAACCTTGATAATGACCTCAGAGAAAAATCTTCAGTCTGTGCTGCCAACTCCCAAAGTGGAGTCCTAACCTCCAGAGATCATTCACATTGATCTGGGAGGGTCCATATCAAAATCGGGAAAAGTTTAAATCCACTATTAAATAATAGTTTTCTATCTTGGCCGTTATATAAAATTAGCATTCAATGATGATTACAATTGCATATCTGTCTTTCCATCGCCATCGTCCACACATTTCTAAATTCAGTGCAAAATCAACAATTATTAAGTGTTCGCGCAAGTGTGTTGTATACGTGTAACTCTTTTGGTGAAATGTGCGTCTATTTGGCGGGACAATGTATGCACCGCTCCAGTAAAGTGTGCGTGTGCGCGCGTGTGTGTGTGTGTGTCCATTGTACTTGGGGATGTCTCATGTCTGGACTGACCACATGTGCGCCCGGCGGCCACCTTGGCGAGGGCTCAGCGTTGTTGTGACTGCAGGACTTTTTTTTTTTTTTTTTTAATATGCTATAGGGGTTTGTTTTCATTAAAGGATGCTTTGTTTTATCCATGTTTAGGTCATTTTTATTCGTGAACAAAAGACCTAATACAGTGGCTATAATGCGGATAGATGGTGACAAATCTAACTTGACAAATACCATGACGTTAATGATTAACGCAATTTTGTTTATATTGAAGATTTGCCTACATTGAGGAAATGGCCACAGGGCAGACCTCAACAGGCCAGGCCTTGTACCTTATGATTCATAGTTGTTGCTTCATGTTGCTGCTGAATGATCTTATTACCTAGTCTCTCTTGTGTGATAACCTGGAGACGTATTTAGGCTCCTGTGAATCATAGTTTGAACCACGTTGTATTTTAGTTGTGATTTCTGTTCGCGAAATTGCGAAGGCAGATAATCCAAGTGAATTTATTACGAATATTGCATATAATCATATTTGATTAACTATTAAAGCATGTAAATGCAAAGCCAAGATGGAATATATTTCGCATTGTTATACAGTAGCCTATTGGGTTTTCTGATCTTGCAAGTTTGCACAGTTAACACTGTAGACAGCAACATTAATAAGCGGTTTAACCGTGATGACTTAACTCAAAAGGCCTTGTGATGATAGGACATTTTTCTTTTCCCATATTTGCATAATCAAACACACAGCATGACATTAAATAATTCCAAAATAATATTTTTTTTCTGTTATTTGGATTAAAGTTGACACATTACTTCATCACATCACTTGCAAACATTTAAAAACTGCAGTCCCGCGTAAGTCTGATAAATTCAAAAGAAATGATGCACCCTCCCCGTACACGAAACATAAAGTACATGTCAACATTTGTGTGGCTAAAATACACCCCAGCTTTCAATCTTGGCTCTTGTTGAGTAAAATAATCTTAGTTTGTTATTGTTTTGTCAGTTTGGCACTTTCTTAGTTGGGAGTTCCATTGTTATTTTTCAGTGGCCAACAACACAATACCCGAAATAGTTCAGAACATAACGTATGAAAGTGTGAATAGCCTCTATCATTGTTTTCACTTCATAACGTTGGCCTTTGAAATCATGTAATGTGTTATATATTGTATATTTAAGCTTTTGTTTAATTTCTGTATCATTCAAAATTAGTTGACATGTTATTTAAATTAATTTTATGTTGAGTGGAAGTTTAGCTTTTTGACATATCAAAGGAAGCAGATGAGACCAAAGGAGCTTTTTTAATTTTAATTTTATTTACATTAGCACTCTGTGTCTATAGGCTGGAAACCAAACGTCTGCATCCGTGTTTTACTCACAAGTGGCAGCTTCTGTTTAGCTTCCTCTAATAGCAGATAACATTCTAGCACAATTACACTCAATCGGTTCCAAAACTCATGTTGGACTTTAAAACTCTGGTAACCAAACCAGTGAAGGCTCCACCATGTCCATTTCCCCCAACACAGAATAGACGTAGAGCGACTGGTCGTAAAAATAAACAGACCAGACACACACACAAGCAAACACACACACACACACACACACACACACGCGCACGACACGTCTACCCCGTCCCCTATTTTCAGAGATCAAGATCATTTTCACACGTATCTGCCAAACCCCCCCCCCCCCCCCAAAAAAAGATCTGCAAAAAAATAAAAAACACCAAAAAAAAAAAAAACAGCAGCAGCATTCCTTTTTATATTTCCAACGCTGGGACACAAAAGTAGGCACCACCCAAGTGAAGCGGGCACAGACTAGTTCGTGAGAATAAAGTGTGGAGAAAACAAAAATAATAGTAAAAGTTAATGTCCTCCTATAGCTTTCATTGGGACAGGAATTCTCACCCCTCTTCCGCTCTTTTCAAGCGCTCAGACGGTTCCTTCAAAGCCTGAATAGCCCGACAGGCTGGATGGCTAGACAACAACTTTCAACTTGACCTTGGCCTCCAAACGCGTCTACCTCCTATGTAAAAACACTCGCACTGCACAGCCCAGAGCAGTTTTCTCTCTTTGCATATTGTAAACACGTCTGAAGTAGAGTGTCTGAAATATCCATCTTAAATCATGATGTTACATCCGATTTTCTTTGTTTTTACCTCAAATGTGTATGAAGCTATTCAAAGGTGGGGGCGGTGCCTGACTGTGTTTTTAGAAGTATTTCCATGTATATATTCAGCTACTTAAAATATATCGACTCTCATACTTTTCTATATCATTTCTACATGCCACACTGGAGGTGTTGTTTTCTACACTGTACGGAGGGACACGTATGACCTACTACATAGTGTAAACTATGCATCAGCGCGCGGCAGACGTGTGTTTCATTCTTCGCAGATCGTGTGCAACATTGGAACACAATATAATTGCACACCATGTTTGTATAACTGTGAATCTCCTTTGGTAAATCACTGTGTAATGATACCCAGCTCATTGTAGCGATGCAGACAAAGGATGGTCACTGTGCGTGCGTAAAGGCCATAAGGGTATCCATATTGCTTATATAATGTAGACAGATGAGTCATAGTTGGTGTTTACAAATTGTTGACCACTTTTCAATAATCGACTCTTATTTGAGCTTCACACATAAAAAATAAACCTTGTTTAAGCCATTTACTATAAACATTTGGGATTCTGAAATACAACCTACTATGAATAAAAAAATATGCTACTCTTATGTGAATCTTACTTTTTAAGAACGAAAGCACTATATCCACCTCAATTGTTATCAAACTCGACGAAAGCTAAATCCCTTCATAGGTACGGTCACCTTACTTCGCCGCATTTTTCTCCATTTAATTATCTGTACTGGGCGATGTTTACCGTCCTAGTTCACCCGCCCGGTCACGTGGTAACATCTGGGCCAATGACAGCGCAACCTCTGCGCTCTTGTGCGCGTCAGAGTGGCATTACTCTCTGTGAACCAGTATCTCCTTTTCTCAGTCTCGGAGCTTTTTAAAAAAGAGCCAGAAGCTTCAATGTTGGATGCCGTGCTATGACAACGTCACTGCTCCTCCGTCCTCGCTGGGTCGACCCGTCGGTGATGTTCCTCTACGACAACGGCGGCGGTTCCGATGAAGTGACCAAGAACATGGAGGGTTTTGCTGGTGGCAACTTTGCTGCGAACCAGTGTAGGAACCTGATGGCGCACCCCGCGTCCCTGGCACCCAGCACGGCTTACTCGTCCAGCGACTTGCCCACCTCCGGTATGGGCGAGCCAGTGAAACAGTGCAGCCCTTGCTCTGCAGCTCAGAATTCCTCCAGCGCGTCCCTTCCTTATGGGTACTTCGGTAGCGGCTATTACCCCTGCAGAATGTCTCATCACAGCAGCATAAAGTCATGCGGAGCGCAGCCCCCCTCCGCGTATGGAGAGAAATATATGGATACATCCGCCTCGGGCGACGACTTCACCTCTCGGGCAAAGGAATTCGCTTTTTATCCGACCTACACTTCAGGCCCGTACCAACCTGTCCCCAGTTACCTGGACGTTCCCGTGGTGCCAACTATCAGCGCGCCGTCAGAGGCCAGACACGAGTCCCTGCTGCCTATGGAGAGCTACCAACCGTGGACTCTCGCCGCCAACGGCTGGAACGGCCAGGTTTACTGCGCCAAGGAGCAGCCCCAGCCTGGACACATGTGGAAGTCTTCCATACCAGGTAGGCTACATCCTTCAGGGTCCAGCCTTTACAGGACAGAGCTGTTTGACATGCTAGTGTGTTACTACACAGCAAACAGGAGGCACATTGTTCAGAATAGGGTTTATGAAATGTCAGTTGCTGTGTCAACATGCAGAGCAAACAGCACAACAGATAATGTATCTACAACAAAATGACAAAAATAATGTATGGAATGTAAAGAAATGCTGAGTTTACTTCAGAAAAGAAGTGGATAAATGCTCTTATCGTGGTGCTTTTGTTACGTTTTCTTGTCCATAAAAATGGTTCCACATTTTATTTTATATTATTAATCAACTCTCATTTTCACGGAGTAGTCCATCTCATATTCCCCTCTTTGTGCGATATAACGCATAATTCTAGATAGCAAATCTTGAAATATTTTAATTTTAAAGCAAGTGGAAATGTGAGGCTCAGTTTTAAACATACTTTCATTTATTGAAAAGAAAATACCATTTTGAGAGTTAAATACATAAATGAGCCACTTGTTGAGAAGCAGCTCATAACAGCTTCTTTTGTCTTTTTCATTTTTTATTTTTTTTCCACAGACGCGGTGTCCCATTCCGGAGGAGAGTCTGGCTCTTATCGACGTGGAAGAAAGAAGCGCGTGCCATACACCAAGGTGCAACTGAAGGAACTCGAGCGCGAGTACGGCGCCAATAAATTTATCACGAAGGACAAAAGGAGGAGGATATCTGCCCAGACCAACCTGTCCGAGAGACAGGTCACGATATGGTTTCAAAACAGACGCGTAAAGGAGAAGAAAGTTGTCAACAAATTGAAACCCATCAGTTAGTTTTTTTTCTTTTAAATTACGGACTATATCTGGTGGAGATAAACTACTAGACACACACACACACACTCACTCACACACACACACACACACACACACACACACACACACTTGGACTCCTGGATTGGAACAACAAAACTCCTTCCTGACTGAATATGATTTATTTGTATGTTGCCAAATGATCTCCCGGAGCTTCTGGAACAAAAGTTGAGGCCTATGAATGCTGGACCCTCCATTTCCTGCCACTTGTTGTTAAATATTGTTTAAGGAGTCAAGTGGAGAAAAAGAAAAAAAAAGAGAGAAAATATTTAGCTGCAGTATTTGTGATTTTTTTTTTTTCTTTTTTTTTTTTTTTTTTTTGGCATGAAAACTGGCTTCAGTTCAGAAAGGTGTGCGCCACCGAGCTACACCTTTATCTGCAACTTTAACGAGAGTGATAAAACATAGCGAGATTCAAAGAGAGATTCACAGAAAGACGGTGTTACGGATTTGGACCTTGGGAATGTTAAATATTAATCTCTCCTGGCTTCCTTTTTTTGTTTTAAAACCTACTCACATGCTTTAGCTTGTATGAAGTTTAGTCTTATCATATGAACCCGTGCTCTCATTCATATCCAATCCATGGTGCAATTCCTATTATAATGCTTAGATAATCGTTCGGGATATGTGTTCATATGAATCATAGCTTTTTATGATGTGTGCGTATTCATGTGGTTGTATATAAAGTAAATTCAGGCATGATATCCAGGTTATGTGTGTGAGTCCAGTATGTCGGTGTTAAAGTCCGTCCCAATAAAATATGGACTTGGTTGAATTCGATCCAGGTTATTCTTTTCAAGGCACCAGGCTATGGTGATAATTCAGATTATAGTTTTACTTACAACCACTTCATCTTTTCGAAGAAATTGCTCTGCCATTATCTTTTAAAGTACTCTACGGATACTAGCGCTGAATGTGACAAATACGGTTTCAATAGCGAACTTGTCTTGTCCCGGCTTTGTTGGGTTTATAGCTGCTTTCTTATCCTGAATAAGTTACTGAATGAAATTTATTTTTTGCAAGTCCAATATTTGCAATGTCTAGTAGAGACAGTGGAGTCTGTTTGGCTCTGGGAAAAGAGGAAAAAAGTCAGTTGAGTCTGGTCTGTGCTGAAATATAGGCTGACATCGCCATCTAGCGGCGACATTGTGATATACTCAAGTAGATTATCAGTGGCCAGATAATCCAATTTGAGTTTAAATGCATACTGGATAATAAATATAATTAAAAGATTAATAGTAATACTAAGATAATTACATTTTCATTTCATTCTATAATAATTACCTAAATATTTTTCACATTTACTTTGACTGAGACATCTGCCGCAATAAACAGACGCAGGTGGAAAGTGCAGGAAAACCTTTATTTTAATATTAAACATATATATAAAACACACAAAAAAAAAAATGTTCCCCTCTGACTCACTCTTAGTGTGACTGTACAATGAAAATAATTGCCTAAATATTTAAATAATTGCTAAGATATTTCACGTTGAACCGCTTTGAACTTTTCTATTTTTCTCTCCAAATCTATTTCTTAGTGCTTTTGTCTTCTACATATAAACGCATGTAAATGGTGAAATTCCTGCGGTTCAAAGTTACTTTTTAAATGCGAGTCACCCTTTTTAAAACATTTCCCTAATATTTGCATTGCCTTAATAGTTTGCGGTTGAACGTTGCTATATTTGTATCTATACTATCTGTATCTATATTCTGATCAAAGAAAAGACATATTGATTTGTCCGCTTGAATCCCTAAATGTTGGCAACATTTAACGATATTTAGGCGACAGGTTTCAAGCGGCGCAGGAGGCCGGGGGTCAATCTATTTTGTACAACTACACATTACTACTTTATGAGCGTTCAACTGCGTTATTTTGTTTGTCTATTTTAAGCGTTCTGCATATGAGTGCCTATATTTACATTTGTAAACACATTTCAGAATGCAATATAAATAATTGTATTTCATTATACGTTTACAATTTACGAAGGCTTTCCGTGTTTATTGGATTCATCCGGAATATAACAGCCGAAAATTACTCTCGGTCACGAAAATATTTTTGAATGTTTTATATTTAATTTGATATTAATTTGATGCATTTTCTGGATGATTGAGGACATATATGGGAAATTACATGAGGTAATTTGGATTTTTTAATTTAACATAATTTAATCTGAATTCCTTCTGACCTTCGTTGGCAGTTTTATGGTGTTGACTAAATGCAATGTTTGCACTGGAAACGTATTTACTGCGTCTCCAGTATTTTTTGCATCGTTCATTGTAGCCTTATACCGTCGATAATAACGTACCGGAGCGTGTGAATGTTTACTTGTTCTAAAAGATTTTCCGTTTTGAGTGACTAAATGCAATTGTATCGCATCCGAAGCCAAAAACGCAACTTCCCACCATGCTAGTTTTGGCTGCATTGATCAATATGATTCAGTGTTACTGGCAGTCAAATGTCAGGCATACAACCAAGTCCCTCCTTATTCAGAGCGCGAGCTCCTGTAGCTGGGTTAACCACCTGTTAGGCTGATATAGTTTAACTGTTTAGTTTTTTGCTGATTGGAGCAGCTTTATGCATTATGTCTTCTCTTAATAATTTCAAGCACACAGGCTAATACTGTGGATTACTCCTGCACACAAGGCTTATGTATGCATGTGTTACTTCTCTCAATAATTGGAAGCTCATAATTGTATGGGTTACACTCATACATGAGGCTTACCTATTTATAATGTATTTATTTATTTTATTTTTTTCCGCTAAGAAGCCTAAACGTGACTGGCATTACTCACTGAAATATTTACGAGGCGGATTTTCTGCGTTCTCTCAACCCAAATAGACTGAAATCATTTTTAAAATTTATATTTATATAAATCATCATCCAAACCTTGGATGCTAAATAATTGTTTTATTATTATTATTATTGTTGTTATTATTATTATTATTATTATTATTAAGTCTATAATTATTAGTCGTAGTTGTAGTGATGATTAATAATGTTGTGGTCAGCTGCAGCCACACACACTTTTGTTTTTATTTATTAAATTATATATTTAACGTCTCATCTTAATGGGTGTATTTCAACATTTCAGTATACTCATAAATAGTAAATGCAACTCCCATAAAAGTAACGGTTTTATAAAAACGTAAAATATTCAGTAACCTAAACCAACATTAATTGGGGATTATTTAAACAGTCTACATCTAGGATGGCTTGGGGAATATTCTAAAAAATAATGAGTAGTCTGATATCTTGTGTTTACGATATGCACATGGCCAGCTGGCTGACGGCAAGAAACACCGCAGAAATGTGAGACTGTACGTCCGCGAGCAGAGTGCAGCGTCGACCTGCTCCCACGTCCTCTGACGTAGGCACGGTGGGGGCGCGCACGTGTTATACAATACTGCTCAGAGATGGGAGAAGAGTGAGACGTCTGACTGCTCAGCGTAGTCTGTAGTCCAAAAACAACAAAAGAGCGGAAGAGCTGAAGCTTTAGAGCGGAAGTGTACAGCGACGCAGCTCATTGGCTGCGAGCGAGCACAGCAGCGTCTCATTGGCCTGCTGAGAACCAAAACAAACCAATAAGTCCCGCCTCTACTCTGACGCATCACGTGACAGTCCAAATACACAAGCACGCTGCTCCGCCTTTACCTCCTGCTCAAATGAGCCGATGGGACAAGCCCACCCCCTGTGGCAGGAAACACAGGGCACGATCACTGTGCAAAAATTGAGTTCTGTCGCCACACTAAGGCAAACATAGTGAATTACAGTTAATTCCTCCAAATGCTGTTCAATTAACATATTATTTACATTAAAACGCTTTACGTGGAGTTGTATGCACCATTTACTTCAATTGCAAAACAGTGAATGAATTGCTTGTTAAGGGACAATTAAAAAAAAAAAAATAGTCCTATATTTTAAAGCCTGGACCATTAAAAAAAAAATCCATTCTATGATACACTAACAGTGAAACTGGCTTCTTTTTAAAAATATATTACCAGGTCATGAGATTAATTGAAAAGACTATTTGGCATCAGAGAGGATCTTAATAATCTAGACTGGACAATCTGTGTAATCGAATAAACGGATACCTTGCGGTTGTTTTAGATATAGACCACATATCTAATATGCAGCCCGGTATGTCTCTCGCCTGCATGTCAGACGTGGTTGAGCACAGACAGGGACAACACCGGGCATTGCTCTTTACATTGACCTTCGCTGTCTCTTGTGCGTAATTGTGGCTAGGCCCGCAACCTTCAGTCACTCCACAATATAGCTCTGGTCAAGCTTGAAAGCGGAAATTTGGAATCTAGTCTCGTAATACACCACAAAGACCTGAGCAGACGAAGTTTATCCAAGACCGTGACAGCGGTCAAATAGAAGCACTTGACCGAGATTATGTGAAAGCCTCAGTCGGCGCCCTTTTCCTCCACAGACGAGGTTTTCCTGTTCTGATTTCATGTGGTTTGAAATATAAAGGCTAAAAATAATGTTTTGTGTTCATTTGGGGATTGGTGTAGCCTGCTGTGTTTTTGAAGGAAAGGTACGCAGCGTGTATGTCTGCGTCATGGATTAAGGTGGAGGCAGAGGGTCTGTTTGCTTCGCGTGGGTTTTGTTTGCCTAGACACAGATTAAGTCAATTCCCTCAAGACAAATACACATTTCACGTTGTCAAATTATACTCAAAGAATAAACATAAACTCGCAGAGGATATAGTGGGTCCAGTGTGTGCACCAGAAGGCATGTTTTTATTGAATTCTTGATTTCTTATCGAAAAGTGTTTACATGTGGCCACATGGGAGAGAGGGAATATGTGTGTCTTTGAAGATGTTTTATGCTTTTGTTTTTTTTAACACTACATATGTTTCATATTCGTATCCTGTTTGGACCATAGTTACTGTTTCAATCCTAAATAAATGGATTCAAGGACTTGTGTCAATCATTTCACATGTTTTGGGCTTTTTCCAAGTAAAATATTGGATAAACTACAATCCAGGTTTTTTTTTTTTTTTTGTATTTTGTT
Source organism: Bovichtus diacanthus (assembly GCA_943590825.1). Classification (NCBI taxonomy): domain Eukaryota; kingdom Metazoa; phylum Chordata; class Actinopteri; order Perciformes; family Bovichtidae; genus Bovichtus; species Bovichtus diacanthus. Next base: position 5,857,807 of record CALSBV010012213.1, read on the forward strand.
TTTTAAGGAATAGCAGAAACTGTTATTAGATTATTATAACATCTTTGAAGGAAACTACAATAGTCTTTCGGATAATTCGTTAATCACAATTTGACCTTGGATTTTTTTTTAAAGATGCAAGACAAACGTGATTCCAAAATACTTTTCTGATGTTCTTGAAATATAAATACAGGTGAGAGCGAGAGATGCAGTTCAGGGGCGATGTTTTCGTTGCATCGAATAACCCTGTTTGTTATGAGTCAGAATATATTTGATGTAATTGCTCTATTTGACTCAGACTATTTGCCGTGTTTCTGACAGTTAACCGAGATTTTCACATTCGGAAAAAAAACAACCTGTTTCGGGAGATTAAAAAACGCAATGTCATCTAAATGAAAAGATTTCCTTTCCCTTTGGTTTGATTTAAACATTTTCCAAATGCCACGTTATCACCTGCGACTGTTTATTTTATTTTATATTGTGAGATCACATGGTCTATAAAGTCAAATGAAGTAGAGATGCTGAAATCCAACCGAACATCTTTTTTTTTTTAAATAAAAATAAATAAATAAAAAATGATCCAAGGCATCCATTGACCGGACTCAATCCATTTCAGACTCGCTATTTTTCAAATTGTAAAATTGTCTTTTTAAAAAAAAATATATACACGCAATGTGAGGACTGGAGTTGAACTGCACATTACATTTCTACGGCTCTGCAACATAACATGCGTAATTTCGACGAGGGTTTTCTGACGCAATAGCCTAGTTTGTACATTGTGGGTTCATTTTTTCGAATTAAATCGAAACCCTATCGCTACACTTCCATTTCTTTCTCTTTCTTTTGCTTTCTATGTTTCTATGTTCTTTATTCCTTTGTATAGTTGCATTTATTCCCCTACTGAAGTCCAGTTTATGTCCTTTTGTCCATGCAGGCCCGCTCCTGCTGACGCCTTGTCTCCCAGGATACCCTCTCCAAGGGATTCCAGCAGTGCGAGCCTCCACCGGTGAGTCAGATTTGCTCCCGTTGACCGTGGAGTTGCTCAATTTCCCTGCATGGCCCCTGTGTGGTCCGCCTCTGTCGTCGCCATCGCTGTCGGCCCACATCTCTGTCACCTGTGGATAAATCAACAGTTGTTCGCCGAATCAGGTTCAAATTTACTGAAATATATATATGTATATATATATATATATATATGTGTATATTCCTGCTGGTTCATTTGAACGCAACTAAGTGCGAGCTCTGTGTTTCATGTTTCAGACTGATGGTTTTATAATCCCCCCCACCCCTCCCTTGCAACTTCAGGCTCATATCAATGTAGCCAGCAATTTAACAGCTGAGCCAAGACCATTCAAGTTCAAAAACACTTAAAGAATATCATGTGTAAATACACAAAGGAAAAAAAGACAAGCAAACACTTAAATGCAGATTGTTTTATGGATGTTTGTGTCTGAAAATAATAGTTTTTAAATTAGCTTCGTCTAGTTGTGATTCGGTTGCACGCATTGCAATCCTTCACGTTTCGTTAAGTTGTATTTTTTTCCTCTTTAAATGCATGTTTAAGAGTATCTGCATCAACAAGGTCACAGTTGGTACCCCTCTTCTTGTTCTATACGACTTCCTGTGTATCTTTTCGGCCTCCTGGTCAGCACGCTGCGCTTAAGATGTTATTTTTCATTTTAAGATAAAGAATATAGTCAATAGATGCTTTGAGGCGCAGGTGTGGTGGCCCATTTTTCTACCATAAAATGAAAACAAAAAAACAGCCTCTACTAAAGCTCTAGGCTTTTATTTCACTTGAAGACTTAACACTACAGGAGGTTTCTTTCCAAGACACTGAATGCGCCTATTTAGGCTGCTTTACAGCCTGTAAGCCTACCTGACGTGGCACTGTACTTTCAGATCCTCCCCACACTTGATTGTTTACTTGTTGTCTAACAAGGTTTTATGGCACACGGATTGGCCTGTCTGTATGTCGCGCCTCTTCCTGACAAAACCACTGCACTTCTATCACTCCAGAATAGAAGCTACACTTCATTTGAAGTGAAATATGTCGTGTTAATATCTGTGCATGTATATAATTCTTTGCTTTTAGCGTCTGATTTAATTCAAATGACTTGCGGGTGTGTCTGTGTGTGCGCACCAAGGTACGAAAACGTAGCAGCAAACGTAGAAGGAATTGAGCTCTTCTCTGGACTAACATGCCAAGAAAACTGAGTCCCTGAGTAAATGACACTATCTGTATCTCGATATCAAATCTCTTGTATAGTCACGCGTGATCATGTATTACCAAAAGTCACTGCGTTACTGTTTATATTTTGATATTTCCAAAATGTGTCCAACGTCTGATACAAACGGAATATTGTCTGTGCGTAATAGCGCATAAAATCCACTTATTATCCACATTAGGGATTTTAATGAGAATTATTCTGCCAAATAGTACAAGTTAGTAGCAATGGTTTACTATTTATAGCTAAATGATACCCACACCAGAGAGTACAGGGCCTACATATCTTGAGATGCACTATTAGTGCGAAGGTGAAGTTCATTAGACTTTTCCTCAGCTCAGAGTTAGAGGCTCACACTATCGACCAATCTTGTAACCTAAAGCCTACGTAAATGCAAAAGCAATTAAAGGAACTCCATCCGGGGCACAGTGGGCCCTTTGCTCTGTGTAAAGGACCCTTTCCCTCCCCCGAACTTGAAGTCGACCGTACAGACAAAGCTTTGGCTTTGAGAGCTTTTACGCAGCGCCAGCCTACAATGTTGGTGACCAAAAAAAAAAAAAAACAACACAAGCAGGATGTTCAGAGGATCAGCACAACGACTTCCTTTATTACAAAACACATTTAACATACAATTGGCTTTTGGTTTTTTAATGCTTGTCTATTTTCAGAGAAAAATATTTTCATTAACTTAGTCAAATGGTTAGAAATAGGCTTATTTATTGTAAGTGGAAAAGTCTTACCTTAGTTGTTTACAGATATGACATGTTTCTATGTGGTTGAAAATCCTCAGCTGCTGACTTTGAGTCCATGTAGGTGGCGACTTCCTAACACGCTTGGCCTGTTTTGTGGTGTCTGTCTGGCCAGGGAGGGGAAAAAAAGGCAGCAGAATACTATAGCAGCTATAAAAACGCAGGTCTGTGCAGAGCTGGCTTTGGTTTTCCTGGGCATCCTGTGCTCAATTACAGCTTAAAAGCTTCAGCACAAGTCATAGAATTTGTCTGGATTGACTGAGAGGCGGAGCGTGTGGTCGCAAAGACACTCGACTTGTTTGTGCCCCTACAGTTTATCCAAATAAAATGGCCTGCAACCAGGACGGTGGATAGCTCAGACTGCATGTTTTTTTCTTCTTCCTGTTTTGATAAACAGACAGGCTGTTAGCTGGTGCTTGCACCGTCTTAGTGCGTGTGATATTTTAAGGTTGTGTTTCACATTTGCCATGAGGAGCCTATTGGATTCCCATGTGCACATCGGACTGTGGGGCCAGGAGAGCCGCGGCGGTCTTAATCCGAGCTCAGGTCTCTCATTCACAGCACATTAGAGTCAGGTTGCAGTCCCTTCAAATCACACTACACGGTGGCCATAGAGCAGAGAGCCAGGGAATGTGCTCTGTGACATGCTTAAACAAATCCAATAGAAGAAATGAATTATTTAAAAAATATTCTGGGTATTTGTTACCTTAATTTGTCTTCAGTGGAAAGTACAACTTTAATCCAAAATAATTTGCAATTCCTCTATGAGAATTTATAGGCTCAAGACATTTGGATTATTCGTAGGAATCAGGATTTTTAAAGTGAATTCCCGAAGAAGATGTTGCATGCATATTTAGACCTAAAACTGTGGAATACAGCTGCTGATATTTTAGAATCCTGCGCAACATGATCCGTTTAGAAACAATGTTTTCTCCTTTGATTGTACGTGTAAATTGATGGGATTTACGCAATTGTGCGCATAGATGGTTCATGGGAATACACTGAAAAAATAGGGATCTGATGGAAATTATTATTCATCAAAACATAAAAGTGTCGTGTAAATTTCTGGAATCTGTCTTTTTACTGGACGACGGACATTTGAATAAATATTTGCTCCAAAACGTTAAGAAATAGCCGTGCGTAAAAGTGGAGTGGGCTTGGATGTTACGACTTTGTGAGCTGATTTTTTAAATCCATTAAATGTTCATATAAGACAAAAATAGAGCAGTAAGACGAGGATAATTACAAAATACAATAAATGGAGTATTCTAAAGAGGTTCTAACATTTGGTTATTCAAGCAGACGGTTTTAATGAATGTAGGCGACGGACTATCAATTCTTGAACATTTTTCTCAGTGAACCTCCGGTCTTTTCTGAGAGGTATATGCAGGTTTCTTCTGTTGTTAATCACAGGAATAGACACAATGTTAAAATAATAAAATGTATGTGTTAGTGTAAAGGTTACAATTAAAAATACTTTTTTTATTTGCAGTTTTCAGACCACCAGAATGCCATTGGGAATCTGGGTTTACCTTAAATGTGTATTCTGTTCACTACACATTTTCTTTAAACGTGTATTCTGTTCATTATACATTTTAAGACCGTATCCTGCATTTATGTTTTCAGAAATTCACTTTGGTCTTTGTTATACTGGTACTAACGCAACGCTGCATCCAGTTGAAACATTAGCCGCTACTTTGAACATGACCCTGATAACCAAATGCCCACTGGGCCAAATGCTATGTTGTAAAACCACCAAATGATGATGACTAAGAGGTTTCTAAAAGCAGACTTAGAGATAAGACGGTTGTCTCCTTCCTCCAATTCAGATCCATGTTATCTATGCACAGTAATGCTGGTTTAGTTAATGTTATTGTCAGGTAGGAATGGGACACGTTATCTCGCAGAATCCTTTTAGTTTTTCCACGTATGTGTGTAATGTTTAAAATCTAGGAAAACTAGAACAACTGAAATTACGCACACATATTCTTCTTGGGCATCTAGTGTGGAAAAGCACACAACATCTAAGGTATTCATATTTTGGATAAAGCTTCGATTTAAATCCATCTTCTGTCTTTTAACAGCCATCATTTAATTATAGTTTTCTATTGCTCTGACTTCGTCTCGTGTTAAGGAATTCATTTTTAAACCGACATGCCGATAAAACACCAATGTCAAGCTTTAGGACACAGAACAGTCACGTCTCTAACACTCCTACACACACTCTTTCTCTTTCCTTCACGTGCACACACACACGCAGGCACGCACACACGCATGCACAGCCTGAAAATCTGTCAATTTCTGCCGCTTGGTCACGTGATCTCCTCCTTCGTAGAGTGGATGGAGATGGCTCTCCACGTCAGCCTACGTCTCCAAATTTCTGCTTAGCGAACCTGCTTCAAAGAGGCAGGAGGCACGGTGCTTCAGAGCCATGTTCAGGGCGGCTATAGAGGAATCAAACCCCAACATAGAGTTATAGTAGAGGGTGAACTACGATGATGGATTTCGACGAAAGGGTCCCCGTCGGATCGAACATGTATTTGCCCAGCTGCACTTATTACGTGTCGGCGGGGGCTGATTTCTCCGGTCTGCCCTCGTTTTTATCCCAGACCCCGTCCACCCGCCCCATGACATACTCCTACTCCTCTAACCTACCGCAGGTCCAACCCGTCAGAGAGGTGACGTTCAGGGACTATGCAGCTATTGAAGCGTCCGGTAAATGGCCGCACCGGGGGAACTTGCCCCATGGCTACCCCACCGCGGAGGACATGGTGCACCGGGACTGTCTTTCGGCTCAAGGGGTCGTAGGGGACATGTTCGGTAAAAACAGCCCCGCAGCCTCCGCCGCCGCCGCGTACCACCACCACCACCACCACCACCATACAAGCGCCAGCTCCGCTGCCACCAATTTCTACGGGAACGTGGGCAGGAATGGCGTGCTGCCACAAGTCTTCGACCAGTTTTACGAAACGGCATACGGGAACGCGTCGGAGAGCTCCTCCACAAATGGCTACTCAGGGGACAAATCGACGACCAAGCAGCCGAGCTCTGCGCCGGAGGACGCACCGTCGTGCAGGGACACGGAGGCGAAGGAGCCGCGGGATGAGACGAGCAGCCCGGAGTTATCTTCCGGCAACAATGAGGAGAAATCCAGCAGCAGCAGTACGTATTAAAGTCAGCGCCTTGGTTATGAGAGAAAGTTTGCAATCTTGCGCACTGCTGTTAAATTTTTTATATGCTGTTTTATAAGCATATAAGGTTTATAGAGGGCCTGTAGACCCCCCACCCCCCAACAAAACTTTGTTATAAACTGCAGGATCACGTGTTTGGAATTGAAATTGGCCGTGAAAGACATGAGGCCGGTGATTTTTCTGTAACACTCCCTGACGTTTACAAAAAGCACCCGGTTATGAATGTGAATTGCTATACAGAGCTGCGTTGATTCCATGTTAATAAACGTGCTTGTATCACGGCTTCTCAGCGTTAAAGGAGCACTTGCATGTAATGAGGGCTGTGCCCCTGGTTTAAGGTTTAACACACATGAGCTCCTGTGTTAAAGTCATCATGGACTGTGTTCCCATTTGTACATTTTCCCCTTTATGTTTTCTATAAAACTAATATTTTCATATAACCTCGCTAATGCAATACTCCTGTTGCTTATATTTGAAAGTGAGCTTGTTGTTTTATTGTCTAGCAGACCAGAACAAATGGTTTGGTAATCTTTTCAGTGTAATATAATATAACTATATATATGCCACTTGAAATGGGAAGTATGCTATTAATGCTTTAATGTAGAGGAAATCCGCTCATGCGTAATCTATGCAACATCTAGGGCGTATAAATCATTTTTGTAACATAGTCATGGCTAATTTGAAATGTTTATATTTTCTGTGACCGGTACACTTTGTTTTTGTGCCTTCCAGGTGGACAGAGGACCCGCAAGAAAAGGTGCCCTTATTCCAAATATCAGATCAGAGAACTTGAGAGAGAATTCTTTTTCAGTGTGTACATTAACAAGGAGAAACGGCTGCAACTGTCGCGGATGCTCAACCTCACCGACCGACAAGTGAAGATTTGGTTTCAGAACCGTCGTATGAAGGAGAAGAAACTGAACAGAGATAGATTACAATATTATACGTCTAATCCTCTGCTTTAGGGCTGAACACAGCACCGTCACAGCTTTCATAGCCCTCTGCTGTGGGACTGAACGCGCTTCCAGACAGACTGACTCTCGGCTGTGACTCCCAGTGAACATTGTGTACCACAATGGCCGCGACAGCAGCAACAACATTGCTCAATGGTTAATTTCAAGTTCGAGGACAACCGTATAGTATCCTGTGATCTGAAATACCTAAACACTGAGCACGAAATATGTCACTATGTGGACTTTGATCTCGCTCTTCAGACTGTTTTGAGGAAAAACGTCGAGACGGATTTTTTGTCCTCGCCAAGACTGTGCTCGCGAGGGCCCATGTTAATATTATTGTGACTCACAGACGCCTTGTTTATTTTCCTTTCACGCGGGCAGAAATGCAGTCACGAATTGACTGAGCCAGTGTATTTTGTAATCAAAAGACTTGTTAAACTTTCTTTCTGTTTTTGAAATCAGAAAAGTGGATTTAGGGTGATGGCGACTTTGTGACTTTGATAACCGAATCTACATTGGTGTGACCAAATAATGAGTCCGAACGGATGAGAATGTAATGTGTTTCTGTTTTGTGTGCTTATTTATTTTGTAGCCACTCGTTTACTATTTCCTTTATTGCCACGGCTAACTAAGTCAAATCCATTATTACAGGCAGGCTAATGTGATTCCGTGTTGAGTCTGGGCTGACCTCAAAACGAGCTCATGTCGTCGTTCTTGTAGCCTGAAGAATAAGGGCTACAAACAGAAAAAGTATTTATATTTTCCATATCTTTCAACACCCTAATCCATGTTGTCCTTTTTGATTATTTGAGACGATCAGTCAAGTATTGATAATGCAGGCCAAAACCAGAGAGATAAGCTTGCCAGCTGGATCCGTGTGGAGTTGCACTGAGGTACACGCCCAACATATTCACACAGGTATATATGCAGTGGGCCTCTTCGGTCTCGTATTGATACGCATAACAAAATATTTTTTTCACGACTCGTGATCCTTTGGTAATTTCAGTCTAAAGGTGGCAAAAAGCTACATTTTTCAAGTGTGCTGTCAGGGCAAGGCTGGTCAGGGTCATTGCATTGAATCAATTGCTTGGTATGCCCAAACTATTGTGTATTATACTATATTTCCAAATAAAAAAGAAAATGAAAAGATCATTGAAAAAAGAAATCTGCGTGGTCATTGTTCTGCCCCCCCCAGTGTTTCTTTTAAAAAAAAATGTTTAGACGTGTACATTTGGTGAATAAAATTACGCACATGTGAATCATTTTACGCACGCATTCAACTTTCACTTGCAAAAGATTTATCACAATCAGGTGCCTTGGTATGTTGCAAACAATTAAAAAGCAGTGAAGTGCAGCAGAACTGAGTGCTAACATGCAAATTATGACCCGTCCAACCTGACAGGGGAACACACACAATGCAAACTAAACATGTTTTTATTGTTTTTAAAAAAAAATAAAAGTGTACAAAGTAACACATTAAATAAGCTGTCAACTCTTGTTAAATGCCATCAAATATCCCTAAATCTTTAATTATGGATTAGTTCATTATTAATGAATTATGGGATAGATCAAACAGATATAAACTAAAAGGAAACTTCATTCTTTGTGCTCTCAAATTGTTTTTTGTGCTTTTGTGTTTTGCAATTGCATTGAACCCTGTCTCTCAGTATTTTAAGCCATAAAATATATTTTACAATTCTTGCATTGCATCTGATGGAAATGTGTGTTATTGAACCACTGTGGATAGCTTATAGATCCAACTTTATCTAGCTCAAGAACATTTATTGTTGCCAAACATTGAGCATTTCATTATTTATTTATTTATTTATTTTATTCGTGTCTCGCTCTTTCTCTCTCTCTCTGTAGTCTCTCTGTGTGTGCAAGCTGTCATTTCGCTGATTGGCTTTGGAAACACTGTTCCAACAGCGGTCTCCTTTGGCGAGGGTCGCCATATTTGCTGTTGTTATCACTGTGTTTATGGGAGCTAGCCGCAGCGCATTGGCGTTCATATATGACAGTCAAAAGGGCCATAAACGCGGGGAGAGAGGCTGAAGTTTATGGTTGCCTCTCTCTGCCATAGTCCGGCCTTGCCTTGCGCATCCTTTACTGCGCGCTGGAATTCCGTCCCTAATTACGGGACATCCTCCCCGTTGCCGCAGCAACGCGGCCATAAAAGCTGTCTGAGAGTCTGGGGCATTTGTAGAATTGGAGTGCAGTGCAATAAACCGTCTGAGACCCAAGGTTATTAACTGTGTTACCAAGGAGGCGAGAGCAACGACAGGGAGAGGACGGACAGGAAAAGCCTCTGCTTGCTTGCTGCATCGACTTCAGTCGAGAGACTTTTCCCCCTCGTGTGGTTTATCCACCTCGAGTCAGTTTAGTGGCGACCGCTGCACTCGGGATTAGACTGTCCTCCACCACCGGGCGGCGCTATTGAGACCAATGTCATGGCCGTGGATCTTTTCGCCTCTAAGCTCACCTCGAATGCAAGCAGGTAAAAGTCACCACAGCCTATTGTGCCAGTTTCTCTGTTGCAAGAACAAACCTTCTGTATGTTCAGCACTTACTCTTCTCTTGCTTGCTAGGTTACTTTGAGATGGGAGCCGTTTTGTATTTAGTTTCCACATTTCTCTGGTGCTCACGGGGCCGTGAGGTGGAGAAAGTCTTCCTGGGGGCCCTAATAAGGCAACACATATGTGCCAAGCCTTCATGCTGCATGTGCTATTCATTGTGCTGAGCTTGAGCTTTTTAATGGTTGAAGTATAGCATAGCCGGCTTGTACCTGGAGAGATCTGCAACCCCGTCCAGTCTCACCACAAATGTTTTGGATTTAGGAAAACTGCCTTAATTATTATGTAAAAAAAAAAAAAAAAAGAAAAAACTACGGATACAGTTAGTATGTTAACGACACAACAGTAAGCAGCGGGTGCTGGATACAAAACAAATGATTTCATTTTCCACATTGCTCTCATGGCAATGCAGCTCATCTTAAATCAGAGCAGCTGTCTTCTGCGCTCATTCCTCTTCGTCTCCTTCCTCTTCAAAGAATCCGCTAACAACATTTGACGTCCTCCCAAAACACATTATTCTCTGTGCGTGCCAAGTGGATAAAAGCTGCTGTTAGAGGAGCCGATTTGATTGTGATAGGGCAGCAATCGCGTCTCCTTTTCCTTCCTGTCATAGATACAGAGCTGCTATGAGGCTATTCGGTGTCAGTGCGAGTGGCTCTTCTGGACCTTAATGCGTGTGGACCGAGTCTCGTTCTCCTTTGTCTCTAGTGAAAAATAAATGCTTCCGCTGGATGTAATAAAACGCCGCATTATTGTTCATAACTGCACTCGGGACGAACATGATACGACTCAAACGGCCTCTTCGGCCACGATTATATGGGCCGGATCAAAGCCAGTGGTCAGAGTAAACTGTGTTGAGGATATAATAGCCGGGCAGCTGTGAAAATGAAGATTTAATAGGTACAATTAATAACTGTAACACAAAGATATCGATAGGCCCCCATACTAGTACAACACCATGAAGTGTGTGCAGGCGAAAACTATTTAATACTAGGCACACATAATTAATTGATGTATTTGGTTTCCTTACTGGCTCATATGTCCTGTATGGAACAGGCCACTGCGGGGACGAGTAGACATGCTTTGGACCTATTGCTGTTAGTTTGTCTGTATTTAGTAGGTCAACATCGTAGTGAATCATTTTATGTTTTTTTGGGGGGGGAATTCACTAAACAGGCGTAAATGCTCGGCTCACGGCACTTTCTCTTTAAATCTCCCCCATTGCAGGAAAAAATACTTATTACTTTATACATTTCTACAACATATCATTCTGCTTTTAAAATACATTATTGTAGTATATTCGTATACGCATAAATAACCTTCAATGAACTTACAGTCATTTAAGTAATTTGAAATATGTGAGATTTGAGCTGGAGCGATTGACAAATGTCCACCGTCGACGCGCTAAAAACCTAAGCCAGTGTACATAAATGAGCTGTCAATGACGGAGCGTTTGAAAACCTAAATGGGCTCAATTTATGAATTTCTCCCAAATTCCCTCATTTCAGTACAACAGGCTGCAAACGAAGCCGTGGGGCTAGCGGCCACCTGGGCCTGGTAATGGCAAAGCTGGCTGAGATTAACTTCAACCTGGAGAGAGCAATAGAGTGCACATGGCCAAGGACACTACGAGATGGAAGGAGAGTTTTATTGTGGCACTTATTGCCCCAAATTGGACCGACAGGATGACTTGTTTGTCTGCTTTGCAGTGGCAGATTGTGCCTGTTCCCTGCACAACTCCGCGATCAATACAATACACTTTAACAAAGTAATATTTTAATACTATGCACAGTTTGGATTTTTTTGATGTACATTTTGTGGCACTGCAGTATTTATTTGCATTTCTTTTATTCGTCTTTGAGCTTACAGCCTTTGAACGAAAGTACATGCAGCTTTTCAGCTTTTATGTGTTATGCGTAATGTCTAGTTGGGCTGCAGATGAACTCATTTCCATATCCTCAATGTGAGGTGAAAATCCTCAGAAATTCAACCGATATTATTGCAAATCCTAATTTCAAATATGTCTATGAAAAGCACTTAAACTTTTTAATAGGACATGCAAAAATAAATTGCGTAGAAGTTTTATATATCATGAAGATAAGAGTGCCTAATAGGCTGTAATACAGGAAGTTACTGTATATCCGGTTACATGTGGTATTTTAATAATTTAATGTTTAAAAGGTGCAGTATTTCGTCTAACATTAAGCCAGTTATTTTTATTAAGGTTTTTTTTTCGTTCTTGTTACTTTGATTGCTTGTAATTACTGGTGACAAGGTATTGGTTTGCCGTTGTTTACGCACGGGGATATCTCCGGTAATCCTAATGAATTCAACATAATTAAATATTTTCCCAAAATCTAAAATAAAAAATTGTTATGTTTGATGTAATAGTGATTTCTTTTGTGTGAGTATAACAAGGCAGTACTGCGATGTAAACTTGATATTGACTACTTCAGAGTCCTACTATGTGGAACAATAAATAAACGAACATCTTAAAAAAGGGAACAAAGTATCTTTGATATTACTCTCTATCTCCAGGCAACATTAGTCTTAACACCTTTGCTTTTAGTGCGGAAGGGCTCGGGCTGTCCTGAGGCCGGAGGATGCACCATATAAAACAGCTTTTTGCCAAGTCATTTAGCTGAAGGCGAATTCTACCTACAGTTAAAAACATTTTATTACCTCTAGGTCCCATTGCTTTGCTATTGTGTGCAGGTTCTGCAGTGCTATACGTTTAAACTTGATTTGCCATCTTCAGGCCATATCTCCTTAACGTAAACTAGTATTTTCTTTTAGTGCGTTTGTAACGAAAGGAGTTGGTTTATTGTGGTTGCATTGTACCTTCCACGGCTCTCACTTGAGCGTTTATAAATCTGAACCTTCTTACTGTGTTGCACCTATTGTTGAGCTCGGTAACATTTGATATGCATGCAGGAAAGGGCCAATCAGTGCTTCAGACATCTTTCGGGAACTTGTTTGACTGGATTTCAAAGCTTTTAAAAAAAATTCATTAATGAAATGCTCTTTTTAATTTTTTTTTTTTTTTTTTTTATAAATATGCATTGTGAAACTTTGTATCATGTTGTACCTCGCCCC
>CALSBV010012213.1:5879570-5934994 GCA_943590825.1 Bovichtus diacanthus
CACACACACACACACACACACACACACACACACACACACACACACACTAAAATACGTAACGAAAATGTTCAAATATGTGTATAATTTAACATGTATTTATAGAGAATTAGTGCAAATTAACATTTTACAGATTTTGATAAATATTCTCAAGAATTTCAATTTGCACGAGAACACGCACACAAATAAAAAAACACACTAACACCAATTGAAACGCACACACCAAAGGTGAATCTGTGTGTGTGTGTGTGTGTGTTTCTGGATTGGGGACAGAGCTGCGTCTTGGCAGAGGATGTTGTTAGCTGTATACAGCCATAAAAGACAATTACCGCTATAACCTTTTATGGGGTGCAAAGCGCTGCGAGGCGAGAGGACACAAAACAAAAAAAGACACCGAGGTCTTCGACAGCTGAAGCCCAAAATAATGCAGCCGACGTGTTGTTGTTCAGCTCAGATATGACAAGGCCGCTCAGCGTCATTAGCGCTATGTCGACATAACCACTTCACAACACGAGCGGATGTTGTGAACACATATTATGAAATATAACATCCCAAGTGATTTCACATGTAAAACGGAACGAACACGTCAAATCGTCTATCCCAAAGGTTTTTTGAAATACGGCCAATGCGTTTGTAAGGCTGCTTCAAGTCTCTGCATGTTGGAGGAAATATTTGGCACAAGGACATAGCAAATACGAGACGCAGCAAATCAAATGTGAACTGGCTGCAAAGTCTTCCAAGTCTGATGGTTGATCAGCACGGCTCTGTCGATACACCATGTTATTTAGTTACCTCAAGCACAGCACATACACTGATAGATTACTGCAGTTAGAGGGTAAATAGGACTTTAGTCCAGCTAACTGGAGTGCTGTTGTGACGCGTTAAGGGACGCAGATGGACCCAAACTTCAAAGAGTCGAGCAGAGACAGTGCAATAAAACGCCTGGTCTGCTATACTGTCTGGCATTCCAGCTGTAATGGCTTTATGGCCGTCCAGACACAATTAGGCCGTTTCCAGAATGGCACCCATTTGTTTTTTCTTCTCTTTCCGTGGGACTGCGCTCTGGACAAAAGGCCGAGCGGAAATGATCAGCTTTATTGGATTCTCCCCGATGGGGACGTGCAGGACTCATGGTCATTTGGAGCAATCCTTTGTTTCTACCTGGGAACCTTCCGCCCTTTGCTCATTTGCCGGGCCCGTCCTAAAGGAGAAGGAGCAATAAAGCCAGCAGCTAGTTTCAAACGCAGTGGTAGGCCTAGATGGTGCTCTTTTTTTCCAAATACATCAGGACAAGTCTGTTAAAAGGCATCAGCGCTTTGCCAAAACTCACAACCGGAGAAACATAATATTACATTTGAGAGTCATTTCTCTTACTTTTATCTTGTATTTGATCCCTGAATGCAGTAGAAATAGACCGCGCCTGCGCACTGCTGCCTCCCCTCCCTGCAGTCCCCACAAGTCACCAGAGGGTGGAGACACTGTTCCACAACATCACCCCACCACTTCTATCCCTCCTCCCCAATAACCCTGCACTGAGAAGCAAACTGTAGTAAAACATTTTTTAAGAGTCCAGCCAAATAATTTCACACCTTTTTACAGTCTCAGTGCAGAAGCTGTTCTCTTGCCTGTGGCTCTGGTGGGAAGAATGAGGCAGTCAGTCAGCACACTGTGACTGCTGGATCACTGCTGCCGCCTTCAAATAGTCGCTCTCTGTTTTAATGTTTGTCTTTCTCTGATTTTTTATACGGCTTTAAAGACGCAAATCATTTGAAACTGAACTTGTTCAGCAGCAGGGTTATTACGACTGAAATGAATTATGAACAGTTTTCTCTTGTTGCAGTTATTAATGTAGATTTTGTCCTCATAAAGCTCTTACCACCGAAAGGTTTATAATTTAAATTACCACACACATAACTTAATCGTCTGGCTGAGCTGCACAATTACAACATTCTGTGTTAAAATATAATTTAACGAATCTTCGTTATTATCTATTATTATTATTTTAATTGTACTGTCTTTTTCTTCAATGTAACAATGACCATTCGCTTTCTTTTATCTCTGCATGTTTTTGTTATAGGCATGCTTTATGCCAATTTATGCTAATTCTCGGTCCATTTCGCTAACACAGTAATGCCGGTAAAAAACAACAATTGAGGATGAATTAGGCATTATTATTATTAATATTATTATTATTATTAATACTAATATTATTATTAATAATAATAATAATAATATTATTATTAGCACAATTCCTAAATAATGTTTTATTCATATTCTTGACAAATTCTCACCTAAACAAATCCAACAAACAGTATTCAAAACTATCATGATAAAACCTACTGGGAAATAAACAACGTTTTTCTACACATCGTGGATTTTTTGCACTATTAATATTGATACATAAATTACATACAATCAAAAATATTGCTTAGGTTTTTTTTTTACTACCGGCTAAAAGTATTATAAAAGCAAGAGAAACCAACAAAATCAGATTCCGTCACAATAGTCATTTTTTAGTGGTGATATAAAACTATTATAGCCAATAATGTACTGTTTATTAGTGTAGCCTAAGATTGAATGAGATTTGATTATTATTATTATTATCAAGAAGGTTAAAAGTATTTGAAGAAGGTATAATAAAAAATAAAATAAAATCTTCTTAAATAGATGATTATTTGTAATGCAGAACTAAGACGTATGATATAAACCCATGACCTTATATAACCTGAATTACCTCTAGATCACTGGGACTGTGAGAATTTCTCTCGTGTGTGTTTACATGTGTGTATGTGTTTGTGTGTGAAGTGTTAATCCCACTCCGCAGTCCTGCGCCATAATTACACCCATGTCTGTTTGCTGATTGGATGAGAGCGACCAGGCCTGAGTCACGTGGGTGAGTTCTTTGGTCCAGAGTAAAAATGGGGTTTGGTGTAAATCTAGGCTGTATTGCTGTCATATATCACACTACCTCGTAAAAACGACACTGAGGATTCTGGGCCAACAAATCAGAGAGAAAAAATATGAGTTCTTATTATATGGATGGTCTTCTTAGCAAATATACGACGGGTAGTTCTCTCTTCCCAAACGTGGAGCGGGCTTCTTGCAGTATTGGACCCAGCGGGGAGGACTATGCCTCGGCTCGCACTGCTGCGGCCATCGCGTTTGCACCGTCTCTGTCTGGAGTTTACAGCGTCAATAACGCAGTGTACCAGAGCCGCCCCGTGTTTACCTCGGGATATGGCCAGGGGCAGGACGCGCACCCACTGCACTGCAGCCTGTTTGAGCAGAGCCGCCTGTTCACCGACAGCTGCTGCAATCTGGAGCCGGGACCCCTCACCTCGCCGCCGGACAAACAATACCGGATGTATCCCTGGATGAGAGGATCAGGTATGTGCTGATACTGTCTCTTATGGGCTATTTCAAAGCCCTCAGGTCAATGCTTTTACAAAACATTGGGATACTTACATTGGCCGTTAGTGGTTCAATTAATTTCGTGAAGCCATTGGTGTTGCATGGAAAGAATCGTAAAACTTTTATTGCGCAACTAATGAGTTCTGCAGCCATAAATTCATTTGGCCAGCGCTTCTGTGTGTTCAGTACGCAGAGACCTTGCCGCTGGGGGTTTTCTCTGCACTCCTATTACTCTTATAGCCTCTTCTCCCCTTTGTGGTTGTAAAAAAAGACCGGCATGTTGTGTAAATCAGTTCTCTTGCACTCTGCAGCTCCTTTCTAATTGGGTCTGCACTGCAGAGGCTCTGGTATTTTCTAAAACTCTTTCATACACATTGCTGGATCAATATGCACCAGTATTGCCGGCTACATAAAGAAGTCAAGTGGATTTAGAATGCAAGCAATTTGAAACATTGGCATTTGTTATAATTTTGAGGTTGAAGGTGTTGGGGCTGTAATTTAATTACTTATGGCTCCTTCGGTGCGCAGAGCATGGCTTTTAATTGGAAAGGCATGCAGAGCATCAAAGGAGGCATGGACCAAATGTCCCAGCAGGACTACTTTAAATAGATGCAGAGAATTTAAGAAAAAAAAAACTTTCCCCTACTGATTTGAGGAGTATGTGTGTGTGTGTGTGTGTGTGTGTGTGTGTGTGTGTGGGGGTCTGTGTGTCTCTGTGTGTGTGTGTGTGTGTGTGTGTGGGGGGGCAATATGAGCCACAATTAATTGCGCACTCACAAAATAAATTTACGACTCTCAAAATGATTCCAACTACACGTTTTTATTGTCAGTATCAATTTCAACACTACCTTAATTAATGGTTTATGCAGCATCACATTTCACAGATGCACATTTCATTTTTTTGCAAGTTATATACAGCTAGCGAATTTTATCTTACAGATCCGAACCGAAAGCGGGGGCGGCAGACCTACTCCCGGTACCAGACCCTGGAGCTGGAGAAGGAGTTCCACTTCAACCGGTACCTGACCCGCAGGAGGAGGATCGAGATAGCCCACGCCCTCTGCCTCACAGAGAGACAGATCAAAATCTGGTTTCAGAACCGCAGGATGAAGTGGAAGAAAGACAACAAGGAGGAACCGGTGTCGACACCCGGAGAAAAGGACGATGACATTCAGACGGAGGCCGGAGAGCCCGAAGCTGGAGAAACCCAGAGCCCCGGTTTGGAGTCAGAAACGGCTGCAAAGTAACAAAAGACACGAGGATTAAATTAAAGAAACACACTTTTATTATGAATTAAGGATATATCTCCAATATTTCTCACATACCATTCATGCACTAAGAGCTTTGTAGGCTGATTAATTGAATGATAGCTGAAGGCAATTATGTAATAAGCATTTGACAATAGGCTTTAGCTCTGTATTTCATACTTTAAACCCACAATACACAAACAGGCTCCGTGTGAAATAGCGGTATTAACTGCCTGTCCAAACTATATTTTTTTATATGTGCAATACGATATTAAATTTACCCTGATTGTACAACTGAATCAACATTCCTTAACGAAATACTACCTAATATGTTCCTGCTAATATTAAAACACCAACACAAGGAATTCAGCGAAAATTGAAATTGTAAATTTAGTGAGTAAATGAATCTAATCTACCTATTCGAGTATTTTTATTTCTCCACAGTTGTAGTTTCTAAAGGGAACAAATACACAATTTTGCGCACATGTGCCTTATTTTGAGTAGGCTAATAAAAAGTGAATGTTTTGTTAGTTAAATGCCTCCAACTGTGATTTAGCTGGCTCTGTAGATTTCAGTAAATGTACCGCTGTATCTTTTCTTTTAATATAACTTATCACTTAAAATGTTAATAAGCCAGTTGTCGATATTTATTTCCCCCACTATACATCCCAGCATTACCACAAATATTTGTTTAATTTCGGATGATCTTGTTTAACCTACCTCAGATTCCCAGAAAGTCAACTTGCTTATTATTGTAAACAGGAATACCCTAACGTATATGTTTTGAAGTATTATCCGTGTATTGTAAAAATGTTCTTGCCTATTTCATGAAGAAATATTTTCAGGTTCAAAAATTCCTACGTGTCTGTGAATGCCAACAATAAATGCTTGCATTTATTATTTAAACAGCATTACATTTTAATATCAAGGCATTGCTTTTTGTTGGTGTAAAAGAAATGAACCTAAAATGTGCAAATACTGTGATATATTAAGGTGCAGTGCCAACGTTTTCAATGTGAAGTATAAGTAACATTTGAACAAATAAATATAAAAAAAAAAACTTAAACCTTTGGGAATGTTTTAAATCTGTAAATGACAATATATTTGAATGAAATGGATTTTACCTGTCTTTGTGTTTGCACGTAACATTTGCCTTCAATATTTTTGAATTTTATATTTTGTCACCACAGCAATCATAATAATCAGTCATAATAACACGCGCCGGTTGAGTAATAATACGTTGCTCCCAGTTAGTGCTGTTGACTGAGAGCAATATTAAGTTGCATGTAATGAAACATGTCGCAGGCCATTATGAGTGTAAGGTAAACACTTAAGTTGTGGAATGTGAACTATGAGGATGCGAGATAGGGCAGGCTGCAGATGAAGGGAAATTGCTGTTGAACTCTGCATTCCCCCTGTCCTCGGTAAGATGGCGCCTGACGGTGACCTGCCCCCTTCCTTCTCTGTCTCTCCCCCCTCTCCCCCCTCTCTCCCCCTCCCCTTGCTTCCCATCTCTCCCTCCAGCGCTGGGTCATAAATCCGTTGTTGTTTATGAAAATTTACAACATGGAAATACAACTTTACGACCCAACTCGACCTACTATTGGCCGCGGCTTGTCACGTGGCAGGGAGCCGTGAACATGAACTTTTTATATATAATTTCCAATAGCGGAATAGAGCATCCTTTCATTTAACGGTCTCGGGCTTCCACGCAGCTGTTTTCCCTCCAGCGACCTTCTACGTTTTTACACCTTTTTTGGAGTTCGGAGTTTTTTCTCCGTCGGGCAGAGGATCGACGCGCATGAGCTCGCTATGGGACATGACCGGATCGTTTTGGCTGCCCTGCTGTCGTTCTCCTGACACGTTTGGCCAAGATGAGTGGAAGGAGCCCCGGTGCGTCACCGGGAGTCCCAGTTTCTGTCCGGGGACTCAGCTGGATACTTCCCCCCGTCACTGCCCGTCTGCACCTGCTAACTCCCTCCCCTCACCTCCCCCTGTTTACAAGCAGAAACCTTCACAAGGTAAGACAACTGAAACTTGTTACTGTGTTTCCTCTTCCACCAATTTGCAATGACACACAACTCATGCAAATGACACAGTTCTTTTTTTTAAATATTGCTTCTCATTTGTTTGTTCTCTTTAAGTGTGCAGAGGTTTGGGAGAACTGGTTTCATGTTAGTTTATTTGATTATGATTTGAATGGCAGATGGTCCGTGGCAAATCTGATCAATCTGATGTGCAATGCACCATTAACGTTGCTTTGATTTTCCTGGCGGCTTCTGTATGCTGTCAAGACCGTATTTGTTTGTTGTTGAATTTGAATGTTTTTTGTCGTTCGGCTGCAGAATGAAAATGAAAGTGGATGGAGGTTAAAAGATGTGCTCTTTGACGCCCTCCTGTGGGGACACTGGGGGCATTGTGGTTGCAGCTCTGTCTGTTTTGTCTGCAAATGTCCTGCAGTGCAGGCTGGAAAGACAAGTAGACCCCTATTTCAACCTATGTGTCCATGCATTTTGCTTTACAGTTTTGTCATTCATACATGTGAACGCTGGCAACGATTCAATGCGCATTGAATTGATAAATAGGCTCATTTTCACTGAACAAAACATGTTTATTTTACCGAACGACCTTTAAATGACACACAGGCATGTCCCTGTCAGTGGAATTTGAAAAAGTTTTAGTAAAATATTGTGCTCGACAACATGGTTGCACATAACGGTGTTCATTATCATGCACTTAGCGAGCCCCACATACTGTATTGAGACACTGCAGTGGTTTGTTTCGTGCAATAGATTACCAGTCGATGAAGCAACCCAGTTCTGAAGATTTAAATGCAAAGCATGGACGGATTATCTGAATCGATATCAATCGTTAAAAGAAAAAAAAAAAAAAGGAACGTGTGGTTAACTGCATCCAATATAATGTGCACATTCCACATCTGCGTAGGACACTTGCACTGTTCCTATTTTCCTTTGCAGAAACACCAGTTTCACATTATTGTGTCGTGAAAAAAAACGTGACTGTCTCATTACGTGTTGACTGCTGTTGCTCCCAATATCCGATTGTTTCTGGTGGAAAAGAAGTGTCTGTCGCTATAGGTGAGGAATTGCTATACAAAATGTTGTAAATCCTGAATATGACCATTTGATTTGTGACTTTTAACTGTGATGCAGCCGTGCGTAATGACATTTCGGGAAAAAAAAACAATGTATTAAAATATTATGAGATTTAATTTGTACACTCTTAGAAAAAGAGTGCTTTTGTGAGGGTGCCTGCAGAGTGCACTGCCCTCCTGTTTTCCTGTAGCAGCGGCCCCCTCGCTCCCAGCCCGACATGTTTGACACCAGTGCGCACTCACTTCTTTCATCTCCTTTCTTTTGGTCCTTATTTAGTTCCTGGGTGTGTCCTTGGCTCGACTCAGGGAAATAATTTTCGTGGGAACTTTGTTGCCATTGGCCAGCCATAAATCAGCGTGTTTATCCAACACACACCCAGTAGGTCTTCTCTTAGCGTGGGCCCACTGGATGTGGGAGCCCGGTATTCACCCTTGCTCACATCTTGCCTTCTGGGGGTATGTTATCGCAAAGGGCGCACATACCTGGAGCAGAATAAATAATCTCTACCTCACTATTTTGTGTCAGTAACACATGATTGGGCTTGTGAAGGGGTTTACGGGGCTGCTCCTGGGAAATAGCATGTGGGGGAAAGCAGAGGACAAGTCGCTGCCTTCAAGAGACGAACGTGCCATAAAAATTCCACAAGGAGAAAACCAAACGGACGAGGCGTCATGCCTCAATTTAGGCTTCGTGTCTGTCGGGCTGTGCGCAGGTCTCCTGTTTTTGTACTCCTACTTTAACTTGGACAGTCGTAGATGATTTACACTTTTCAATAAGTGCATTGGCCAGGTTACAATAAGAGCTGAGGGGCTCGTCTGTGTTTTTCCAACGCAGGCAACCTTTTCCCTAAGACTCAAAAGGTTATTATTTTTTTTTATTGTTTTGATAACTAATAACTTTACTTTACGTTATGTGTGTGCTATATTGTAATCAATCGATTAGACCATTGCTTAAAACAATTTACGTCAATATTTAAAAAAAAAAAGAGCCTATGGTCTATATTTTATTGTTTTTGTAAGTGCAAGAGAAGGAACAGAAAACCATAGGACGCTTTCTCTTTGTAACTTAATGTTAAATACGAATAGCTTATAGCCCAATGCAGAAATGAAAACTCTGAATTATTATCTGAATATTGTGTATATTTTACATTAAACATTTTGGCCTCCTTTCAGCCATTAATCGTTTCGAATATTTCCTTTTTCAATAACTTCAAATTTCGTCCCTTTTGTTTCTATAAATTGCAGAGTGACTGTAAATCTCTACACTGAGCCGCTTATAGAACAGAGATGGTATGTTGGTCTCGATATTGTGTTGATGTCTCCCAAGCCTAGACATATTAAATATAACATTTGATAGGATGTTGAGTGTTCAAAAGTTTATATAAATGATTATTTGCCTTTCAACGAAAGCGTAATAAAGTCGGGTTGAATGCAAAAAGCTTTTAAAATCGTCTGGGGACCATCCTAAAATAGACAGTAACGTATTTACGTGTGTTCATATATAGCCTATATTTAAAGTGATTAATTTTTCAATGTGGCATAAAATACAGGCCTGTGTGTTAATATTCGATAATGGGATGTTTGGCTTGTATCTTTCCCCAAACATTTATACGTCTTTTTCCCACATTAGTGGCTGTTCAGTTGCTTTATGATTACAAGGAAAAGTGTGGAAAAAAACCGCAGCTCTGTTTTGAATGGGCTTTTATTCTATTAACTGCGCACACTATTTGCACTCATCGCCTATCATAACATGCATAACAGATTCTGATCGAATTATTTCTGTACACTGTCCTCGCAGAGATTGCACTCTCAGCATGTCACTTGTTGTATTGTTTAGGAGCCCGTTGGTTTTTGCCGCAATGGTCGTTAACCTCCGAATGACCCCGTGTGCAGCCCACGCCTCAGAAAGCGCCGCAGACAGGCAGTGCAACAGTTGAGCCAGAGGATGGCGCACCACGACAATTCAAAACACCCAAGCCCTACCTCCGAGTTTACCCTAGCCACGAGCGCATGGGGGCGCGCGCCCTTCACATCCCACCCAGTATTTCCTCCGTGCACGAGTTTACCTCTGGAGGTCACAAGCAGGATTTACGACTGGTCAACAAAAGCACGTGATACTCCGCCGTACCCCATATTTGGGTGCCTACGTAAGAGAGAATCAAGTCCATGTCCCACTCATTTCCATAATTCATCATAAATTGTGCAAGGGTGCTATAGGACGCGCTAAACCATAAGAGCCACAAATCAAGCACACAGGTTTATGCTATTTTACCTTTAAAATTATAAAAACAAAAACAATACCTACAACGAGCAAACGGTGGAATTGTCAACAAATGAGCTCCTATTTTGTGAACTCATTCTGCGGTCGCTATCCCAATGGCGCGGACTTCCAGTTACATAATTATGGAGACCATAATACGGGAAACGAGCAATACAGAGACTCAACAGCCATGCACTCGAACAGGTATGGCTATGGCTATAACGGGATGGACCTAACAGTCGGGCGGACCGGTACCG
This sequence comes from Bovichtus diacanthus, assembly GCA_943590825.1. Taxonomy (NCBI): domain Eukaryota; kingdom Metazoa; phylum Chordata; class Actinopteri; order Perciformes; family Bovichtidae; genus Bovichtus; species Bovichtus diacanthus. The sequence continues at coordinate 5,889,858 of CALSBV010012213.1, forward strand.
GACACTTTGTGGGCAACGAGCAGACACCGGGCTACTCCCCGAGTCACTCAGCGGCGACAACACCCTCGGTGGAGCCGGTCAGGTACAGCCAGTCCGCCAGCAACACCAGGACATCGTCTCTCTCGCCACCACCTGACCCACTACCGTGCTCCTCGGTGGCCACCTCGTCCCCGGTCCACGAAACTCAATCTCAACATCGAGCCGTGAAAAACTCTATAACGACCCCGTGCTCGAGCTCGAACGGAGGCACGCTGCTGCTCAGCCGGGACTGTGTGTCCAAAGCTTCCCCCCTCGAGGAAGAGAAGCCTGCAGGAAGCGCACCAACAACTCCTCAAAATGTCACCGACTCAACACAGCCACAGATATACCCGTGGATGAGGAAACTACATATAAATCATGGTAAACTGCTTTTCTTCTAAAGATGTTGCATTGGTTTTTAGAGGACTGGTGTTGTGTTATTGCTGGGTAAAGGTGGGATTATGTTTATATACTATTCAGACTTTTCAACCATAAACAAAACAGGCCAGAATTGGACTATTTTAGCACAAAATATATTTACTTGCCTTGTGCGCCTCTCAACTGTTTGGTGTATTACTGCTTTTCAGTACTGTCAACATAGCCAGGTACGGGATCATTTATAAAATAGGATATGACGTTAAAGTTAGTTAAACATTTATTTGATATAGCCTACATGATATACGTGTTTGTGGTTTAATACACTGTATTTGTTTAAGGGTCAAATAACCTACGTTTAAATGAGTTTACCGTGTTGATTCCATCTCGCAAGGTGCAGTTGAAAATGTGTACATGTTACTTTGCTACTGTTTTTTAAAACATTTTTTTATAAATAAATTAAGGATCTAGTAAGCCTCATCTAAAACTTCGTGTTCCAACTTTTAAGCCGTTCCTACCAGCAGAAAGACCAAACAGGCAATATACAAAAGAATGAAAGAAATGTAGTCGAAAAAAGTTACTACACTCATTTTTTTTTAAAAACCATCTACTGTATCTAATCTGTGTTCCCCCCCCCCTGTGTCTCTGCACAAGATCTGTCAGGACCAGAGGGCAAGAGAGCCAGGACTGCATACACCCGGTACCAGACCCTGGAGCTGGAGAAGGAGTTCCACTTCAACCGGTACCTGACCCGCAGGCGGAGGATCGAGATAGCCCACGCCCTCTGCCTCTCAGAGAGACAGATCAAAATCTGGTTTCAGAACCGCAGGATGAAGTGGAAGAAAGACAACAAGCTGAAGAGCATGAACATGGCGGCTGCAGGCGGGGGAGGCTACAGGCCTTGATATTCACTCCTCTCCCCATGATAACGAGCACTATAAAAAAAAATAAAACAAAGATTGTCATATCAACTTCTCCTCCTATTTCGAAAAGCGCAGAGACTTGTGGACGGGCTGTGTGCGGGACAGGGGACACCCCACCTAAGCCCATTGTATGTTCAACAACTGTCCCATTATATCCCTTAATATTATTTACTTTTTATTTCCACCGTGGTAATGCTTATGTGAGTAAAAAAATAAATGCATTATGTACAGTCATGACTAGATTTAGTAGAGAAAGAAAGAAAAATAAATGTTTGTTTAAATTATTTCTTGTTCAGACGAAGAAAAAAAACCGAAAAAAAAAAGACCCCACCGTCTACGCTTGAAATGCTACCTACCTACCGCAAATAAATCCAGTAAAAGTTGTGTGACGAGAACAATACCAGCCTAATAAAAAAGAGGGTTGAGGTTGAGCTGCCTTGGTGTTTAGCCTCCGTTTTCTATATGTATGTACTGTATATGTATGTATTTATTTGTTTGATGTAGTGTACCGATTTGTCAGATAGCTTGCTTCCAAAAGTAGAGCCAGCAGAGTACGTGAGCCTTGTGTGGTTATTGTGTGCATTGTGAACACATGTATGGACAAAGGTGCCGACTCAGTCTTGTATGTACAGTAGCTGTGCCATGCATCTATGTTTGGTTTCTTTCTTTTTTTTGCTGCTCTTTGCGTTGTTCACCTGGACGCGACACTTTTTTTTTTAATTTTATTTTTTTGTAAGAACGTGTTTTGTCTTTGTTTTCCATCAGCTGTTTTTATGTGGAGGGTCACCACAGTACATTTCATTGCCTATGTGTATAACTCCATCGTGGTTAGCTTTTTGTAAATGTTTTTCAAAGACTGGAAGTCAAGAATATACTATAATATTAATAATAATTATGATGATGATGATGATGATGACGATGATGGCCATTATAATAAACTTTCTACTGGAACGGCAACATTACAGTGAGTGTACGTTTTTGTAAAATATTCAACATTCGTTTACGCTTTTTGCCACGAGTGCGTCACGGAAGAGGAGAGTCACAGCTCGCTGTTTGCTCTAAACATCTTTAAGTCACCTGTGTGAGCAGCCAACAAAATTGTCTTCAAGTTAAATCCTCGAATTCAACAGGTCCCCTTGAATGAAAGCTTCATGTTTTACTCACCTTGCTGTGGAGCGGGGGGGCTTTGGGGTCCTTGGCCACTAACCGACTCCAGTGGCCGGGCGTCCCCTTTGCGCACAGACTCCTGGGCTATTCCCGGAGAATCAGCTCGACTTTTCAAGCTGTAAACTTTATTAGGGCCGATTCTGGCTCTCTGACATTTGGGTGCTAAATGAATGGGGGGTTTTGTCTATGAATTAGATCGTAAAAATCATCCAGAGCGCGGCCAGATAGGCTCACTGGCCATAAACGGTCACGTGGTAGCCATTAAAGTAAGTTTTATGGTTTTGGGGAGTTGACAGTATATTGCACATAACATATAATCGCACTGACGGCGAGGCTTCGTCTGACTCTCTCTTTGCAGGCTGTAAGTGTTACTTGACCGGTACAGAACGTCTCTATTGCTCAGTCTGCCTCAGTATGGACCGGACGCTCTCCAGGATGAGGACTGCGTCTCTGGGTAAGTTTCTGCAGACTAACCGGTAGCCCGAGAACAGCCAGCCTGTGTTAAACAGCCTTATTATTCTATTTGCTCCCTCTATCTGTCCCTATTAGTCCATTACACTAATTTGTCAGTCGTGCAGTGTTGAATCCTGGTCTCGGCAGATGTTGCGCAGGGTTGGGTCCGGCTCATGGCTATTTAATTGCTTCCTTCCCCGTGTAACTTGTTTCCCTCCATCTGTGGTGTAACTCATAATCCATTTTTACATGTTGGATAATTATCTCTGTGTCCATTTCCACCCCCACAAACTTCTAGTTGTTGTCGTTTTATTACATTGGAGGATCCACAGACCGTGAACCAGAAAGTTTCCAAAGGATGTGTGGAGATTTCCTTGATAAAGTTAGGCGCTAATGCAGGCCTACAGATTTACAGCTAGCTCCGTTTGATCGGATTCTCTATGTGCTGATGACTTTTTTCTTTTTTTTTTGGTTTGGAAATTGTAGGTCCATCTCTTTTTAACAAGTTGCAGTTGTTGTTTTGCTGAGCGCTGCGCTCCACATGTATGGCTTCGGGACAGGCTGTAAACAGTGTCAAGTAAACACAACATGGGAACAAACAACAGCAGGGAGACATTTGAAAAGGAATTCCGTTTTGAGTCAGCAACGTCGTTTTTGTGTTTGGGGTTGAAAAGTTCAGATGACCTCTTAAAAGTCACTCTCGCTTTGTGGTGACCTCTTGTCCCATCAGAGCCGGGACGAAACCAGCCACCAGCCGGACCCTGACTCCAAAAGCCATCGACTGAAAAATGGGAACAAACTATATCGTTTCTGACTTTTTTTTTTTTTTTTTTTCTTGGACGCGTTGTCCTTTTTCGTTTTCTGACCCTGCGAATTGTTTTCAACTAAAGAGTGTGTGACTCAATATGTCCGTTTCTAATGTGAAATGTCCAGGCCAAATATGAAAACATCCCATTTTTTTGGATATACCCTTTTTGGAGCCTCATGAGGGTTGGGGTTATTGAATAACAATCTAGCTTTCTTAAATTGTTGACTGGTCAGATTTGCATAGGTTACATTGTCAGCCATCATAACTTAAATATCAAGTTTCATTTTTTTTACTGCAGAGGCCTACATCATTCTACCTAGAAGCGTTACATTTCTGCAAATAAACACATGTATTTATCAGTTTAGATAACTTCTTGAATCCATTTCCAGCAATGCTGGAGTGGAATTATAATCTGGACACTTTTCGGAAGCAAATTATGGACAGACGAGGTGGAATTATCCCCCACACTTATTTAAATTTCCCCCCATTTTTATCAAACAGAAAACAAAGTTTTGGGGTTGCACCGATCGACAAATGCCCAGAATAATCCACACCATAACTCTCGGTTTATGCTTAACACATTTTGATCATTGTTATGTATAGAAGTCAACATCCTAAGAAAATACTGGATTTACACTTTTTCCAGTTTGATTTTATGGACACTGGAAATACAAAAGGACACACAGAAAGTGCGGCTATTTGGACATTTAAACCATTGCCAATATTTCAGAAGGAGACATTTCGACAGGGCCCCATGTGCGGCATACTGCCAGGCAGAGAGAGAGAAGCGCTGCAGGTTCATCTGGAGGTCAGCCACAGCACCAAGATAAATCTGCATCCTCTCAGAGCCACCAGCAGAGCTCGCTTTAGGCCAAGTTCACTGTCACCCTGCTGTATGGAGAGAGGGGAAGCCACTCACACATCCACGGTACCGCGCGCACACACACGCCTTCACGTTAATGACACGTTTGCTTGGCGTTGCCTATAAGCATAATGCGTACAAATGAATTTACCGAGGGACACAGAGCCTGTGGTAACATCCTGCACTGGAGGAGAAGACAGTGTGAAGGGAGAGGGGGAGTCTAACTTTAAGTGTTGCCTCCAACAAAGACTTTTGGCTGCTTTTGGTTGCTCTATACCGCTAATGAATGATTTGCATATTTTACGGCCCTATTAGTCTTGAGTAGGAGCCTATTGGATTTATCTTTTCACTCCCTCGTTGGAAACATCATAAAGCCACAATTGCATTTTAGGTCTTGTGCTGGCATCTTCTCTAATTATGAAATTTGTGAAAATGATCATCGTGATGGCAAGAGATATACACATTGTTCAAATCAATTTTTCGTTGAGAGGGGCAGATATCTCACTGGGCTGGGACAGATGAGAGCGAGATAGCTGCAGAAGAGGAGGAAAAATTGGGGTCAAAAGTTTACGCGCTGAAACAAGTCTCCGTCATCTGTTCACTCGGAGCTTGATGCCAGCCTTATAATAGCGATCTTGACTCTCCACACAAAAGACAGAATAGCTTTGAATTACATATGTTGCACGGTGCACTCCAGGTGAACCCTGAAAGCGCGGTGACCTCGCGTTTGGGACCGGGGGAGGGGACCCCCCACCCGTCCCCAGCAACAAGATTGAGTGGCTGGCGTTTTATTAGGGCGGTTGATTGGTGAATTTCCTTTGAATAAATTGCATTTGATATGTTTAGGGACGAGGGCAAAATTTGCATTTTGAGGATTGATACTCTCGACCCGGTCACAGGGTAATGGGAAGGCCCACAGCCCCCAAATTGAGCCCCCGGACCCCTTAAAAAACATTTAGCCCCTCTCTTCCTGATCTGCTGAATAGAAGCCTTTTAAGAAAACAGAAATGGCACAGATGTTTGTGTGACTCGTAGAGGGAAAGTTTAAAAAATATTATTTTTTCTGTAGCAATATAAAGGTTTCTATAGACTTTGCTTCTTTTTTTTTCTTTTTTTTTACTGGGCCTTTTTAACCTCTTTGAAAATGAATGCAGTGATTTCTTAAAGCAAGCTAAAATATTGCACCTTTGGTTATAGATGTGAAGGCCCAATGAAAAATAAAAGTAACAAAAAATATGACTCATAACAAACCCAAAGTGACACCAAAAACAAAATAATTGTATTGATATTATGCTTCAGAAGCCTGAAACTGGGTCTCGGCTAAATTGCAAAACTTCGTATATGTTACGGCAACTCAACACAAGATCATAACAACTTTTTTGTTCAAAAATAGACATTTTTCAATTTAAACCAGAATAAAAAAACCTTATAATCTGGGATTTCTTTAGTAAAAATGAGCAATACATTCTGACTATATTGCCACTTTCGATTTCATCAACGTTTTATTGTCACCGTAACATGAAATTAATAGAAAATAAACACTTTTTTGTATAAAATTTCAAAATCTTATTTCATTTGTAGTCATTTTATACATTTGTAGACACGCAACACACCCCCACAATAGATATTTTGCACTTTGTAGTGTTGAAATGTGTAAAAATGTTTTTAATGAAATTCAGGGAAGGCGAGTCATTTGTTAATTCCCAACTTTGTTTATTGAATTTAAAAGCAAAAGCTCGTCAATGAAGAATGAAAGCGACCCGATGTGATGCAAACTAACGCTCAATGCATAGTTTTCTCAAAATGAGAATCATTTTCATCAGCAAGCAGCATTTCATGTTTTCAATTCTTTTAATCCAACCGTTGGCAGTCGGATTGTTGACACTCAATAAAGTGCACAGTGCAACTTATTTAACATTTTATAAACTATATAAAACTTCTTCGCGTTTTGGTAACATGTAACTGTGTCGTCCATCTCTGGAATATTCTGGCTCAGTGCTTTCAATTGCAACGGCCTCTTTACTGGGAGGAATAAGGAAGTTGTCAGTGCACCTTCTGAAGGATGTAGCTGCTTTTTGTTCGTCTCTTTTAACTATCGTTTAAGGCCTGAAGGTCACTGCTATTGGACTAATCAAAGTTTGCAGGCTGCAGATAAAAGCAAGTGCGGATTCTGATTTATTGTGAAAGTTCGTTCTGTTGCCAGTCCTTGCTGTAAGGGCGTGCAAAGACAATCGCACGTGGCCCACCGTATGAAAGAAAAACATTTGTATTATGAGCGTTTACGTGTATCAAAATATTTCCATAAAGATATGAAAGGTGTTTTCTGGCCCGAATCCTCGCCACATCTTGAATGCAGAGAGGATTTTTTATCTCACCGTCAGGGCTCCGTACAGACAGGAGACCTTGTGAGAACCATCTGCAATCTGTCACTATCGTCTCAGCACTTCTCTGATAATCTAAATTTACAGTAAACTGTCAGCATGATGTATATTGCTTAAATAGACCTTCACCTCGCAGTATATGCTGTGAAAGGGAACACCGTGATCTGGCTGTTAGATTATTATAACCTTAAATAAAATCTCGAATACAAAAGCTGTGACGGGTTTTCTTCACATTAAGAGCGAAATGGGTCTTTAAATTGAGTGGAAAATTGCTGAGATAGTGTAAACTAGTTTAACATTGTTTCCAAATGCTTCCTTGTACTCCAATGGTCAAATGGGGGATTATTGTCCTATTATATTTCGTGCATTGTTGGAGAGATTTCCAGATGCTTTATTATATCCAAACCTATACAGCAGCACCTTGCAGGCCTGGACTAGATAACGGAGGTATTGCCAGCACTGCTATCTAAAAATGCTTCTTTTGTAACACTGAACCGGATTTTTGAATCATGATAATGTATTTTAATAAAGTTATTCACAGGTGAAACATTAAAGAAAAGAAAGTAGTCCATAGCAACAAGTAGAATGACCTGAGTAAGTGGATAATAGCCAAGCTGATGTTGCCCATATTTATACAGGACCTATATATAATAGAATGGCAGCAGACTGTAAATTTAGATATGATGTGAAGTCGTCTTACCGCTGACATTATGTTGACATATTGCCTCTCAGGTGGTCTCTTGGCCATACGGATACAGTGGATGTATGGCAGAAAGTACATCAGCTGCCATTTACAATGAGTTAGATGTGAGAAAGCCTGTAAGATACACAAGATAGTGGCAGCTCTGCCTTACAGCTACAGTGTGCTAAGATGCTAAGAAGGAAAGAGGGCAATTTTTTTTTTCGAAAAGGAAAAACTGAGGCCTGCCTCTGGCTGCTGTGGGGAAGAAAAAAGATTCACCTGCTTTAAGTTGTCTGCGTCCAAAAATGAGATTCAGTGATGGAGATCAGCATTTGTGAGAAAAAAAAAAAATCTAGTGTATTTTATATTAAATAAAACATAAAAGCAGATCTCTATAGTTGCAAGATCCCCCATTGCACATATCCTGACACGTAGTTCGACGTGTTATTTTCTAGAGGGTTTGCAGTCTTTTGCACATTTTTTGAATCCTTTATGGAGCTTTCTCGGTGCTGACCTACGATAAGTGCTCCCCCAACTCCCCAGAGCTGAACAGACCATGCAAAACTGAAGTCCAAGTCCGGGGTGAACCTCAGGTCACTGCGTCTAACAGATATGAAAATGTCGCCTCTTTGGAAAAAAAGGGCACGCCTTGTTGTTTAACAAAGACTGTCAATGGGCAAGATTAATCAGAAACAAAATGGAAACGGTGTCACTTTGGGGTCAGGCAGAAGTTATCTCTGTTTAGAGGAGCGAATAGAATAGGGGGGACCAGGAAAAAAAAAAAAAAGAAAAAAAAGAGAGAAAAGAAAGCTTTCAATATTTCCGAAGTTTGGCCTCTTGTTTCTCCATGCAGAGGCCTTGCTGGCGTGGACAGTGTGCATGAGCTTTGTGAAGAGCTGCTGCCTCTTCATGGGACACATATACAGTGTGGCACCTCGGACATGGAGAAGAAAAAGGACGTGGACGTGATGGCTGATGGCGAGGAGCACGGTCAGAGACTTTTATATATTTTTTTACCTTTAGAATTATGCAGTTTCCACTTTTTGTTTATTTCAAAAAAATGTATGTGAGTCTTCCCTAAAATACTTGTATTAAATGTTATTATTATTTCTTTTTTTTTTTTTGTTGTACCTTGGAATATTTCCCCCTTTAAACGTTCAGTGCCCCACTCTCTTCAAAACATATTTTCATAGTTACAGCAAATGTTTATGTTATTATCTGAGCATGGTGGTTAACATCAAAGCGGTGCTGCAGGACCCACAAGATATTGGATATGTGTATTGAAATGCTGGAAAAAATTGTTTGTGGCAAAGCTTTTTATATATTTCCAAACTTAATCAAATTTAGAAAATTGCATTGGATGTGAGCTTGTCTGTGCTGTGCAGAGCAATTCTGACATGTCTTACTCTAAATTGTCTGTGCTGGCTTAAAATATCCCACGCTTTGGTTTGGTGTGTGGCTGCAAGGAAAGGTTCGTGTCCTGCAAGTGTTTGTCCAGTGTTTGGATGTGCTTCTCCATGGCAGTTAACGCAGAGGACTGACGCTGACAATACGTGGTGGCCGTGCGATCAGAGCCAGATAACTTTCATGTGGTACAAAAAAATACATAAACAATAGCCTGGAATTATTGCTATCACCTGGCAAATTTCAGAACACAACCTTTTTGACATTTGAAATGAAAATAAGGGGCCATATCCATGTACGCAGGTGTGCAACCTGCGAGGCGAGTGTTTTCTGTTTATGTGTGTGTCTTAAGCGGGTATCCACCAGGTTTTTACTGATGCACAAGTCCTATGTTTGATATGCAGGCTTGTATGTCCGCAGAGCAGCGGCTCGTCACTGCTTGCAGGAAGCTTGTGCACTATTTTCTTTTTTCGATCATGTCAATTGAAGCTAATATAGCTGCAACACTACAGTGTGCACTGTTGTGTGGGCGTGCTTGCTGTTTCCCTGTTCATCTATTTATTAGGATTCAACACGTTTTAAACTCCAACAACAGACATTCACGTCACTATTAGAAATATTCCTTTGTTTGTGATAACCTTTATTTTGTCACGGCTTGAATTTCATATCCACTTTCTGTTTCAAAGGAGGTGGATATTTTTTTTTCCCACAGGCAGGAAAGCCTCACCCACATAAGTTTGACTCCATGCAGTAAACAAGTTAGTTGATTGGTTTTGCTTTATATACTGTGATTTAATAAGGAAAACATCAACGTAAGCCAGTCCGAGCAGTGTCGGTGGTACCAATGCCATGCTTTCCATTGGTTCCTGTTTACATGATGCCCACAGGACACGCGGTGATTGGTGGCGCTTCACACGTGACCAGGCAACTTTGTACATTTGACAGGGAGTAGGAGGGTTTTGTGGAGATCAGAAAAACGACAGCGCGATAAAAATTAGTATTGTTGCACTTCACAAATTAATGACCATGAGTTCCTACTTGATAAACTCCAACTATATCGAGCCTTCCTTTCCTCCATGCGACGAATATCAGCAGAGCGGATACATCCCCAACCCTGGTGATTACTACGAGCGGCCAAAAGATACGGGCTTCCCCCATCACGACGAACCATCCTATCCGAGGTCAAACTACACAGAAACGGGCTACGATTACGGTAACGTCCCCGCCACCGGACTCGATGATTTCGCCGATGGGCACCACGCACAGCCGCAGCCGGTTCCACAGAGCCACGGTCCTCGTCTCACCGCGGCCCCAGACGGTGGCGCAGGGGCAAATGCCAGCAAAGACTGCAGCCTCGCCAGTGAGGCATATCCCGGCGTAGCGAAGGGCAAGGAGCCGGTGGTCTATCCGTGGATGAAAAAGGTCCACGTTAACAACGGTGAGTTATCGTCACGGTTAAATAGCAGAACCACTGAGAAACAACCACTGGAACACACGCAAGCCTATTGAGGCAGCACTAGTAGCAGCCCTTACAACAGCAATTTACGACTATCGAGCAGCAGGGTCGGTAATTAAGGACCCTCGTAAATTTTATTGCCTGTGTTCGTCTGTCGGGGCCATGTGCCTTTGTTGCTTTTTAACCCAAAGTACCTCCACCACTGGAGCCGAGCCAAACTGTAATATCCAACCCCGCTGTTTTGTTAATCATTTCTAAGCTTGATATGTCCCTGGATGCGAGTGCTTGTACACTCGGCATCTCCACATTAAGGTCATGTCCGTAAACTGAAACAAGGTAGAGAGTAAAACAAACAGGGCAGCTGTGATTTCCCACCAAACCCAGTAATGTTTTTATCGTTTTTCAACCTTGTAATGTGTCCATTGGAGGAACTATATGGCTTTGGAATAAACGGTATCCGCCTGCATGTAACACCTGCTTGCTTGCCTGTATATGGCTTTTTTCTCCTCCAGTCAATCCCAATTACAATGGAGGAGTGCCCAAGAGGTCCCGCACTGCCTACACCCGCCAGCAGGCTCTGGAGCTGGAGAAGGAGTTCCACTTCAACCGGTACCTGACCCGGCGCAGGCGGGTGGAGATTGCGCACACCATGTGTCTGTCCGAGCGCCAGGTCAAGATCTGGTTTCAGAACCGGAGGATGAAGTGGAAGAAGGAGCACAAGCTTCCCAACACGAAGATCCGCTCCTCCAGCTCGGCCTCGTCCTCAGCCTCGGGGGCCCAGCAGCAGCAGCAGCAGCAGATCAAAACAGGCCAGCAGCTTGTCCCCACGCCGTGCACCGCAGGTCTATAGTGCTGAAATTAACCCCATCCCACAAAATCCCAATCCAGACTGAGATGGCAAATATCACAAGTGGAATTTGATGGACCGATTCTCAGTATTTTACACACACATGGTGTTATCTCTTTCACCTTGCCTCTGCCATTGGGCCCCTGTCACGTCCTTTGTACCCTTTCCCTCTCCGGTCGTCCTCGCCCTCTTCATATAAGCTTGAAATTCACCTTTAATTGCCACGGTGGCAACTGAAGTGTTTATATATTTGTTTATTATTATGAAAGAAGGATAACGCACATTCAAACGAAGGATCAAAATGTATCACTACAGTTAAAATTGAGTGAGGTAAAAGTAATTTTTCTATGTTCTCTTTGAGTATTGTTTTTCTGTTTATTTTTTTATTTTGTATTATTGCTCATGGAAAGTTCTAATATACTTGAAAGATATTTAGCGAGACTCTAGATGCCAGTTAGAAAACCAGACGGCTGTTTTAGAGGAAGGGCATCTGTCAGAGTAACAGTGTAGTTTGTGTGTTTGAGTGGGTTGGTTTACTGTTGAATGTAGTCCAGGTGACATTCACATTTAATGTACATAGGCAAATCATAATGAAGGCACAATAAGGAAAGCATTTCGTCAAGTAGAATTATGTTTGTTGTTGTTGTAAGGTCTAGGTTTATTTGTGCTAGTCCGTCCCATGTTGTGCTGTGTTCTAAACTGTGAATATTTGTATTTGTTGTCTCAGTAATGATCGTTGTGATGTAGGCTAGTGTAGGTTCAATCTGTCCTTGTGAAATAAATATGTACTTCACTTATAAGGTCGACTTGGCTTTGGATATTTTTGTCATTGCAAATACTGATTTGATTTGAGCGCAACATGTATTTTTTTGAAGCCGTGCGTATTAACATGCCAAATGCATTTAGGTGCCTCCTTTTAAAAAAAATGTTTTTTTTAAAGACTGCATTTTCAAACTCGAACAATTAATTGTCATGCTATTTGTTTTTTTTATTTCTGTACGCGGACGTGGATACTTTTTTTTCACTGCTATTTAAATAATTTGAGTTTGTAGTGTTTGGAGATGCGTGCGTAATATGCGAGCATTGGATAATTTACTGCACCACACTTTCATAATACTTTATATGCCTTTTTTTTTTATTATTAATCTGAATAGAATCAAAAATATATTTGCTATATAATATGTTATTTGCAGAGATGACTAACTTCTTTCAGCTTCTCTTTACTAATATTTAGTTTAGTAATATTTACAGAGAGGGGAAACAGTTCCAACATTTTCAGGTGTATTATATGTGCAATTTACTGAACATGAAGTATGTCTTACAAAACGTCTCCCCAGCTTGCGTATATAGTGATATGTCTGACTGCATTACGTCATTATGGTCAACTGACTGAAATTCTAATCCGTAAAATGTGCACGAATGTGAAAATGTCATGCACATTTTCGTGGATTAAGATGAGATGTGGTTGGAATTTAAGAGGCACATATCAGCTGCTTCAGTTTCGCAGGCTTTGCTTCTTACACGGGAATCAAACCAACCTTAAATTGTTAAATGTATCCGGCCTCACATATTGTTCTCTCGTGCCATTATAAGGAGATCGCAGCCAACCTCAGTGCACCAGAGTGTGAGTGTTGGTCACTACCTGCTACATCCAAACAATAGGGAGTTCAACCAGGGGACACGGCCGGCTCTGGCCAATCACCAGCCTGGAGTACTTCTTCTGACCCCTGACCTTTCGACACACACAATGTTAAGACCATACATCAGTGCTGAGACCTCCGCGAGCTTTTTCTTCCCATTTAAGATTTACCAAGAGACAGCGCGGAAACAAAAACGGTATTTAGGTGTGAATCTGAGCCATGAATTGTCCCAAAATTATTCTTAGAGACAGCTCTTCTGCAATAGATCACAGAAACACCCCTGTCAGGGCGTGTAGGGAGTGCAGAGATGAGTTGAAACATGCTGGCATTTTGCTTGTCATTTAGTATGATTTTCAATATATTTTGGCACTGATGGTTTCTGCTCAATATACATGCCAATACTAGCACAATGAATGGGTTTGCAATGCATTTAATAATGAATTAAATAAAACTGCAGCAACATTCCCACACTAAAAGCCACAGAGTGACAGACACAGTCAGATTGTTCACCAACAATATTTTAGTAGAAGCTGTATCCTGTTGGATCCGTTTGTGTTGCATCTTTCACATTTTTTTTTACTTGTTTGTCTGCATAAGAAAAAGAACCCTGCTGATATGTTTAAACCATTTTTGCATAGAGCCTACCATTCAGCTCTCTGTGCAGCACTTGCTGCTGACATGGAAACTGTGCGGAAGATGTCGTTGAGGCTGATTGGCACCGAATTTGCGCAGACTCCAAGAAGTCCAAAGTTAAATTACAAGATTTCAAGTAATTTGATTCGCGAATAGAGGTCACTTCCAATGTACTGAAATTTTAATTCGCTCGTTCACGTGACTTCTTGAATAATGAATGCCCCGGGGTCAGAAATAGAAATGAAAATCTACCTTATTTTCATTTGAAGTGATCCTCTGCAGGGTGCGAGTCAGATCTCTTCTCCCCTGACAGAACTCTGTCCGCTGGGCACAGAACGTCATGACTTGTGAGTAGCTTTGGCTGTTTTTTCCTCTTAAATTGTGTCGAGGTGTTAAAAAATGAATATAAAATATCCTGGAAGTAGAGTTTGTTTCATAATCTTCTGACGCATAGCCATGCATATTATAATATGATCTGTTTATTTCCAGATACACATTGCAGCAGAGTCCTGAGCTTGCTAATATCATAATTTGCTTATTAAACTCAAAAAAGTCATAATTTTGATGATTCAATTTGATTGCAAAATGTTTTTATTGACTTAAAAACTACAATGATTACACCATATGTGTATGTATGCCTAGTTAGTGCTTAAACGTTTAAACAAGCTTGAACCTTGTATTATTTTGCACCTCTCAGTAAATATGGTACAAGACAGCAGGTCTAAGTTTCTATAACTTCTTAAATCTTCAAACCACGATAAATTAGGATAATAAAATTCAACCTTCACTTTGCAAATAAATGCTTAATGAGACTAAATCATTTTGAGCATTTGTTTAAAATGAAGGGGTGTTACACATGCGGCTGCAGAGGTAACTGTCGTATATAGTTGCAGCTGAAACTGAGTATGAAGTAATACAATCATATAAGGCTGTCGTGCATAAGTCATAATAACGAAAAGAAGCAACATTCTGCATTTAAACTGGCTAAATGTACCTCAAAAACAATATGCCTTCAGTCATGGAACTACGCTTAGTTGCTGTTTTATGGATTGTGATATTTACTATTTGTTAGTTGTAAGAATTGAGACTATTTAGGGAGTAAGTGTGTTTAAACAACAGTATTAATGCCAATGGATAGTGTGTTGCTTGAAAGAGCCTTTCAAAGAGAGTGAACACAATAGTGACTTTAGTCACAGGTTAAACATTAACAGAGTCCTTAGGGTATGTGACAACGTGTATACAAATAATAATATTTATTATTATTAATGGGCTATTCTGCACTTACTTCCAACATCTAACTGGCAGCTATTAAACAAAAGCATATTATATATGACCTGAGAACATTTTCTGTCATAAAAAAAAAAAAAGAGCCAGTAAGTTCAACATGAAAATTGCTTTATTACAACCACCTTTACGCAAACAATTACGTTGTCCTAGTCCCGCTGCATCCGTGAGCGATGCCTCCAAGTCGGTTTATAAGGCGTTGGATTTCGCATTAGCCTTGATGTTGGCCGATGTAAACCTCGCAGAAAGAGTTATCTTCGTCTGAGTGTATCGGTAACCCAAGCCTGGCTGTTAAAAGCTCCGAGTGTCAACATTGTGGGGAGATATGGACCGCGTCTGGCCAACATCCAGAGGTCTGCGCCTCTAACTCCTCTCCGCTGACAGTGATAAGAAGCCTTGATTTGTGTAAATAACTCTGAAACATTTGTTTCATGCAAAAGAAACAAAACAGTTGAGATTTAAAACATAATTAATCAACTACTACTTTTGAGCAAAAGGGTAAGTCTGGAAAAAGTGCAACAGAAATGGAAAAAAAGTGTACTACCAGCTCGAGGGCCTTCGGTTTCCATCGTCTCCCCGTTTTGAACTCAAAATAAGTTCCCACTCGACTCTCTATGCCTCTGCCCGGGTAAGAGAAAAGTTCAGGTGCCGTGGCGAAAGGCAACGTGGGATTAACTTTCAGTGCACGGTCATGTCCAGCCATATAATCCTAGTGACAGCTTCACATCTGCAATTGTGGAAGAACAAAGAGAGAACAAGATAACAAATTACAGACACAAACGTTGTTTAACAAAATATAAATAGTCTTCTTTATATAACCATGCGTCTAAAAACCTGTGCGTAAAACTTTTTTTTTTTTTTTTTTTTTTTTCCCCCTCATCATTAATATTCCTCCTCTTTTCTTCAGTTCTAGAAATGGTGAAGGTGAATTAATAAGCGCTGGTCTGCTTCCGTTCCTGTCTTTAAAAGTTTACCGCTCAAGTTGTAGTTTGAGAAGACAAAGGCTGGTGTGGGAGTGGGATGCTGTCTATGTCCGCCCCGAATGATTAATAGTTTTGGTGGGATTTTTCCACGCCTGCTGCTCGGTGTTGACGGAAAACAAGCGCCAAACGGTGCCGAGAGAAGCTCTTCCGGGCTATGACTTTTGCCAATATCTGGAGTGGCAAAAGTTAGATAATCTACCATTCTTTTTAGACATGGATTTGGCTTTGACAAAGAGGCAGGATCAGGTTCTAGTACCCACAACTCCCCTTCAAAAGCTCCAGAACTCTTCCTTTGCACAGACCTGTAATTTCTAACATCACTCAGTTGGTCATAGGATACGTGTTAGCGTATTTAGGTCGAATGGGGGTCCATGTAGTGATCAGCGGGGTCGAGCAGCCACTCTTTGGTCACCTCACCTCCACTTTCCGCTCACCGCTGAGTGACAGCCACCCCTCACGACCACCAGGGCGCACACCGTCCTTATGTAGGACAGGTAAATGTGGCCCCCCCCCCCCCCCCCCTTTATTTGGCCAACGGCATGCAGGCTTTTGCTGATGGAGAACCAAATGCTGATTAAGTGGTACTACAACCGGACTGTGGACAGGGGGGGCGATATTGAGTAAAGCTCTCTTCAGCCCCGGCTGCTGTGTTGTAAAGAGAAAGGAGAAGACGTTTGCTGGAGTGATGAGTTATCATTATGCCACTCTTAAATGGTATATTGTAGCAAAAGCTTTCTCCATCTCACATAGTGCGAATTATCACGCTGCAGTGCAACACATTCTGTTTTTTCGCCTGGCACCGAGCTGTGGCTGCACTTGAGACTCAGCATACAGGCAGGCAGGATTAGCTCTTTCAGCCACTAACAGGCACCAAATATATGGCACTTTAAAAGTGACAGAACAGTATTTGCCTCTGAATGGGCGACACGTGGAAAAGCTGCTTCTCTGCGAGAGACTTGCTCCTCTGCCAGATACATTGCAGTGTCACATACCCCTCTTTTTTCTCCCTCCAAACTGATCCGTTTCTCCTCAGGGGCAATGACTGCCTCCATTAATGATTCACGGGCTCAAATAAAAGGGATTTAAGTTGACGTTGCATCACGTGAGCAGGGCGCATAATACTGCGCGATGTTATGGCACGGGGAAGAAAACCGGAGCCCCGGTCTGGCCATATGATGCTGATTATATGCGGGTTACCCCCACTTTTAGTGAGGGGAGTCCGGGCTTTGTAGTTTGTTTATCGAGGGGAGAAAAAGAAAAGAGAGGCAGACTGAAAGAGAAAGGATCCCGGGTTTGTGGATGTATTATACTGCTGTCACGGACGGATATGTTTTTCCACGCGGACAGAGTCAGAGCCCGAGCTTTGGGAGGATGGATTTTATTTTGAGGTATTTCCGCCGATTGTTCATTACTGTCGTGAGTTATTGCTGCGCGAGGCAGAGGTCAGTAACACAGGGTTCCAGGGTTTCTGCAGGGCGAGAAAATAGACAGGTACTAAGAAGCTATCGATATGCACCTATCTGTTAATATCTCCGATTCATCATAGCTAATCAAGCGAAACAAAAATAGGCCTTCAGAAATGACACATGGCATTTATAGGTAAACATTTAAGGATTTGTCTGAGCCATTCAGATATAGGCATTGTTCTATGGAATGGTTCCGAGGCTAAACATCATATAAAGCCATTATTAGTTTCCGTGTACACTTAGAATAAAGAAGTAAATAATTATTCATAATATTTCTGTTTTATTCCCATCTAGCATACGCAGTCATTTGGACAAATAGGCATGCACAACCGAGTGTAAATAAAGCGTCCATTTAAATAGAAAAAAAAACCCAAACGTACCACGCGGCCGGCCCAATGTGCAACCGGTTCTATAAAACAACACAGCTCGCGTATTTACGTTGGATTTTTGTGCGTAAATGATACATCAGATCAGATGGGCTCCATAAAAAGTAGAGGAAAGCGGTGGGGTTGTGTAGCTCCGCCAGGGAAACGAGGATATAATGGAAGACGGAGTGCCATCCAGGACCGCGCGGCCGCGCTGAGGTCACGGCGCTCCTGCTTGATTTATGGGCGCGGGGACCTGGGGAAGATGGTGCGCGAGAGCTAATGACTATTCGATCCGTTTGTGGAGAAAATGCTTACCGGCCAGCAGGGAAACAACAAACATAATATTTGCATTTCCATTTAAAAAAAAAAATGTTATTAGTGATATTACGCTGATATAAGCTGAGATATTTGGTTGTAATATTTTTGTGTCTGAGGACAATCTTTGCAACCTGGTTTTTTATTTATGCAGTTTATTTATTATTTCTTGATGGTGTTGTGTTTCCTACAGAAGGCTATATTATGGTTTATATTGTGTTGCAAAATGCTAAAGAAAGAAGCTAAATTGTAATGGTTTCTCGAAGCTGTTAAGATAATTATATTTTTGAACACAAAGACTTGGAGCCTGCTGCTAAATCTACGATCTGAGCCAAATAATTATCATGAAAATGCTTGCATTGAATTTGACTAGATATGGGTTGGCCTGTTTTTAAAATGTTTCATTTTGTGCATTTTTTTTAAAATAAGGCCTAAACAATTACGTACAACAGCAATATACTTATTATTTCTGATCAAATGTTCTCACTATATAGGAATACAACACGCACTTCTGCAGTTTCCAGAATAGGTTAAAAGGCGTTATCATCTGAGAAATTGAAAATATTTCTTCCTCATTGCAGAAATCCAGCCAAGTAAATCCAGGCCATCGCACGGTCTCCGAGACACCTTGAACTGCCTTCGGTAAGTCCATATATCTTTATTGATTTGTGTTATGAATGCTTGATGGTGATATCCTTATTCAATTTCTAATAAGTACCACGCACGCCCACCAAAGCACTTGCAGGGATAGAGAAGCATGGCTTGTACGTTTCCTTGTAGCAGCAATATGACCAGCCCGAAAGCAATAATTCCTTCTCTTCCACTTGTCTTTGTGGTGTAATTTGTCACTATAAAAGTGACGAGGGGAATCGCAGCTCTTGGAGCGGTGCCTTACTCCTTTCAAAAACTACTTTCAGTGAAAGCCATCTGCTTGTAGCTGCTATAGTTTACTGCACTGAAATTTAAAAAAAAATTGATTTTCTTTCATCAACATTTCAGATTTTTTTTGTCTTTCTCCCACATTGTTTTACACTTTTTTTTTTTTTTTTTTTTTTGAATGCACGGCAGTATGCGACCACCAGCTCACTGACATTTCCCCCTCAGCTCAGGGCCAAATTAAAGAGAGGCGAATCAGCATTTTAGTGAAACACAAAGAGGTAAATAATTAAACTATGTGACTACTCTGGTTTCGAAAAGAAAAAGCCGAGTTGGCTAAAAAAAAAAAAAAAAAAAAAAATCCTCACGCGTGAATTTTTGTCCCACTCACCCTCCCACGCCGTCCGTGTGCTCTATCTTTTTAATTGTGTCATTGAATTTTGTCCCAGAGCCTGAAAAGCTGCAGCTCTGGACGTGTTCACAGCCCAGGTTAGCTAAGAGGACATACATCAATTTTTTTCCCCCCATTTCTTTTTTTTGGGGGCTGCAAAAGAGAAGCATTGCCATGCAGAGGGATTCCCCCTGCTGCCGGCTCTCTTCTCCCCTGATCCTCGCTGCATGTCCTCCTCTCTGCCTTTTGGTGATGAACCTTCTTCCCATGTTTCACACCCTGCTCCTGGTGGGGTTTTTCCCTTGATATACATCGAACACGGCTTTGATCTCAAGTTGTTGTCCTTTCTAATCCTAAAATAATAGTGTGTTGTATTCTTCATACGAGAAGCGATGCACACAGTGGAATAACTGGCTCTGGGATGAAAACGAATTGCGCGTCCCTTGTGCCAAAAGATTGAGGACTATATGCAAAAATGCGGGTTAATGATTAAGCCGCGGAAAAAAAAAGCCCTTTATGTCCCGTGGAAATGGAAATGCAGCATGGTCAGCGGCTGAGTATTCCTTTGTATTCTCCCCTCTCTCCTACCTCTCATCCACTGGGCTCATACTTCCACTGCAGGACGTGGAGTAAATAATAACAAACACACATTTAAAACACTTTAGGGATAGATTGAATGCTATTTTGTAACGATGCATTCTTTTTTTTTCCTCCAGACACACTGCCTCATTTGGTTGGGGGAGGAGGAGGAGAGGCAGCCACTTGATTTGAACTGGCTTTCCAAGGCACTACTTATTTGCATAATTTTTTTTTGTCTATGGTGACGCTCTGGTTCGGGGCAGTTCACTGTGTCTGCATGGTACTGGTGAAGGATCACATAGTCTAGCATAGCCTTGGCTGAGTTTAATATTGCTATGAAGCCCTGGCATTGCTCTATAGCATGACGATAAATTCAATCTTGAGGCCAGATAAGTCTTATCTCGCTGACCTGACTGCTCACGCCTGCTTTCGTAATCTCGGTTTACCCATCCACGTTGAGTAGGGGAAAAAAAAGAAAAGGAAAGGGGTTTCTCTCGGCTCTTCCCTTTTTTTTTTTTTGTTGTGGCTGCTAATGCCTGGTGCATGGCAGGGCGCACTCTGCTGCTGCTGCTTCACCGAGCCAGCCCTGCATTTTAAACTTTTTCTGTGGATTACGGCTTTGATCGATTTCGTCGCTGAATGAGAAAATATCGCTCGGTGCTCTGCATTCGTCGTCAGAGGATAAGGTAAGCAGGCCAGAAATAGGCTCCCTCGGTTGTAAATGGCGGAGTTTGTGTGTCGCGCGGTGATTTATCACCGTATGACTTAGATCTCAGTTCAGGAAGAGTTCACACACACGCAGTCAGGCAGCCAGATTTCTCTAACGCGGAGCAGAGGGCTGCGCAGAAAGTCTGTCATTTGTCTCTCTTTCACTGTATTTTATGACTATCGCAATGGCTCGCCTGGAGATATACACCACAAAGCTTTCTGATATCTTTTACAGGTCAGTGTGAGTGCAGATACAGCGAAGACACCTTCTTTCAGTCTGCGGTTTAGCTGCGTTGAGGGCAAACTCAGGGCTCATTTTATACTGATTTGCTTTACACGGCTGCACGAACCCAGACTTTGTCGACATTTTCCTTTCGTTTTTTCGTGCTCATTTTATGAAAATGCCTTCTAGATATATCTGCTCCGGAACTACTATACACCTATGGGTTGTGAAATCAACACGTCATATTTTGTATTGCACAACATCGTTAATGTTGGGATCCCATTTATTATCAGACACATAACATCTATTTGTTTCAGCAGTTAAAACTAAGTTAGTAAAGTTAGGGTGGCAGTCTTCTATTTTTTTTTTGTCAGCGTTTTTTGTTTATTTTATTTAGTCTACTTCCTTGACTAGATCAACTGCAATACTTCAATCTAAAGTGCAGACAAAAGAATGGCAGGATTTCACAATCAAATTGTAAATGAATAGTGCGTTTAGATTTTATTTACATAGAAAAGTATTCATTTTTACTTAAAAGTATTGCAAAATATTATTATTATTAATATTATTTTTATTTTTATTATTTTTGTTATTATTATTATTATTATTATTATTTTAATTATTATTATTATTATTATTATTATGCGTTGCACTATACTATTGTTTAATGGCAATGGTTAAAACACCGGGAGTCAACATTAAATATTCCACTATTAGTGTTAGTTCCATCATTAGTAATGCCACATTATAACAGGTTTCCCCAAGCTGACCCGTGGATCTGTGTCTATTATGGTTTATAGTTTCCCCAATAATCTTTTAGAGGTTGATCCCCATGGTAACCTGCGTGAATTATAGTGTTTTAGTAGCAGGCTCTAGCTGTGCCATACCAGGTTTCTGTCCGCCTGAGTACCGGGCTGGCAGCTCACCGGGCCGCTCATTCCGAGCAGGCCGTCCCGGCCCACTGACCCCCATATATCACGGCGACGGGCCGCCGCGCAGACAGCACCGACAGCAGCCATTATTATGGGCCTGCAAGGAAAAGTTCACACCGTGGTCATAGAGATGCACGGATGCCCGCCCGGTTTTTCAGGTTTCCTCGTGGCTCTTCCATTTATCTTGCAGAATGCAAAGAGCAGAAAGAAAAAAAAAAAAGAAAAGAAAAGAAAAGGAAGAGAATGCGGTTGTTTATGCTTTGCGTCAGATGGCCGTGGAAACACAGCGAGTTGAGGTCTATCCTGTTACTGAAAGAAGATTGTTTTTTGGTTTCACTAAAAAAACAAAACAGAAACGGGTTAAAAGTTTGTGGGCCACACGGAATGCATTCGCTTGCTACATAGAAAATTAGATATACTGTTGACAGCCGTGTTGGTGGAATAACAATATAACATAAATATTATTTTCCTGTGTGGTAACCCGCTAATATGATTTCCCTACAGCACCCTTTTTACCTCCAACATGTTCTCTAAAAGGTGTTCTGTTTACTATATTCAGTTTCATTGTTATTTGAGCTGAGAGGTTTAAAATGTCGTGAAATTTCTTGTTAGGTTCTAAAATGTATTTGGCAATCTGAAAAGCTTTTTGTTTTGATGTGGTTTGGCACAGATGGTAATACAAGGTTAGTGCGTGCCTTTGTGCCCTGTGTAAGCCATAAGGTAAACGGTAATAGGCTACAGGACTGTTGGCCCTATCTTGCTTCCATAGTCTCCAGTGTCAGGCATGTATTGAAAAGTAAGATGGATCGCCACCATTTCTTCTCCTCACAGTGCTTCTTGTAACCCTAGGTTCACCCGAGGAGGCCATTGGCGGAGAGGCGTCACGTGACCACGGGGTGCCAATGTTATTCTACAAGGGTGTCAAGACCCTGTCAGTTTCTGAAATAAATATTGGGAAACGGCGAGATGCAAAAGGCAACCTACTACGACAGCTCCGCAATTTACAGTGGCTACCCATATCAAAGCGCAAATGGCTTCAGTTATGATGCCAATCAGGTCCAATATCCCCGGGCCTCTCATGTGGAAAGTGAGTACCATCGACCTGCCTGCTCCCTGCAGTCTCCTGACGGCTCCGTGGCTCTGCAGAAGCCGGGGGAGATGGCGGAGAGCTGCGACAGGACCACAGCCCTTCAGGCGGCGCAGTCCAAGGTTCATCCCGAAAGCAATCAACCGCAGGTGCCAGTGTCAGGCCAACCCCCTCCCTCACAATCCCCCGGTGCTATCAGCCAAAACACAAGCAACGGGTCCAACCAGCCTAGTGCCAAGAACGGCTCCCCGACCTCTACTGCTCGCAAACAGATCTTCCCCTGGATGAAGGAATCCCGTCAGAACATCAAGCAGAAACCCACCAGTAGCTCCAGTTCAGGTACTTTCAACCTAAACACTGCTGCTGCTGACACACACACGTACCTTGATAGCCTCTGACCAAAAAGTTGCATAAGTTTTGATGAGGGAGGACACAATACATAGGGGGTGTGGGTTGGTGGTAAGGTAAGGGCATTGCGGAGGAGGGGGCACACCGCAATAGGACAATACTCATGTGAAAAAATGTTCTTTTTCTGTGATAGTGTCAGAGAGGTGTTCATTTTAATCCAATTTTCAAGTCAGTGGTTTATTATATTGCGTTATCTGTTTATATTGTGTTCCCTCTGGGGGATCCCAAAGTTATTCAGGAACTGCAGCCAAAAAATGACCACAGAGTTTAATCAACACAGTTAAGGAACATGTACACGTGTTACTTTTATTGTAGTCACATCCTGCAATGACTTAGTGATATATTTTTGGGATTTCTCCAAAAATGATACCCCAAACATTATATACTATAAAGTTAAAGACTATATATGTGGCTCTAGATTGGAAGTAGATTCCACCATTTGTTGTCTCTGTGCCCTGCAGCTGACCTGTCCCTACTGTAAACACGCATCTCCACTGATCACATAATGTTCCCGGAGAGACAACAAACAAACACGCACAACAGTTGTTTCAGTTTGTCCTGCTGTTTTGATTAGAGGAAAACTTAGAGGGTCCGAGTGTGGGAGGGGGGAGAGGGGGAGGGGGGGTGGGTTGTGTTTGGGGATGTTTATTTACATATAGCCAACCAACAAAATCAGAGACGCTCATCTTCCCATGATCTCGTTATTTTGTACATTGTGTGGGGTAATATTTAAATTAAGGTACATATAATATTCGAAAGTAAGAAATTAAGTTACTTCTAGGCACGTGTTTGCATGTATGCAAGCCATATCATGCTGTTTTGGTGACAGGAAGACTTGGTGGTCCAGGTTTAGGAGACAATGACCTTCTTATTTTTTTTATTTACTAAATGGGTACGTTTCCTACATTAAAAGTTGAAAATGAAAATCAAAGTGACGCCCTAGACTTAATCTGATAATTATTTTATTTTAGGAAATGTTTTCCATTAGCTTTGAATAACATGTTGACGTGTTGACATGTAGGGGCACCTTTTTACGCAGGTTTTACGCACTTATGAAATCAAGATCCTGCTGTTTAATTAATTGTACGAAAACGTGGTTGGTCAGAGTGGGGAATTTGTGTTTGGGTTGTTTGCTTGCATAGAGCTACCTTAAAAAGAAAATTCAGAGACGCTCTTCTTCCTATGACCTTTCTATTTTGTAAATTAAGTGGGTAATCTAATTACGTTATAGGTCGCCTACAGTAAGAGCTCAAATGCAAAGCAGTATGGCACCCATCATTATGATTTATGTTGTGAACTTGTTTTCATTAAGTTTTAACAACTGCTAAAAGTGCTAGCATTTATGAGACGTCTTTTACGCACGCTTTACGCACATTCGCAAGCCAGATCCTGTTGTTTTAATTTAAAGAAAACTTGGTGGGTGTTTGTGTTTTGCTCCTATGCAAAGACACACCCCACATCTAAAACATCAAAGACGCTTACCTCACCGTAGCCCCTTTTTTTTTTTGTATATGGGCAATTTTCTAATTCATTAACAGGTTAAAATGCAAAGCTGTGTGTAGCCCTTCATTGTGTGATTTATGTTTGGGGAGGAGTTTTCATTAGTCTAAACAACACGTAGAGGTGCTAATATTTGTGAAAAGCACGTACGCCAGACATATAACAATAATCCTACACTTAACAAACATGTTTTTCAAATCAGTATTTTATCAATCGAGTTAATTAGCCTTTTAAAAAATAATTCAGAAGTAATCATAATATAATAATCGTTATCACACGTGGTTGCCCTACACACATGGGTATCCCTCCAATTCCTCGTGTTAACTTCTCTGTCATCTCTGTTATGACCTAATGGGCCAGGTTATGTCACGCTGCATTCCTTTTGCTCCACGTTTGGGCGACAGGTAGTGAAATTTATTAAGTGTTGGCCGCCTGCCACAGCGGCAAGTAGACCAACACCTTGCTATTCCGCAGCCAAGCTCCAGCTTCTTACAAGGGGAGGCTTATCAGTGAGGGCAGGGTGAGCAGCTTTATACACCCTAAGGAATACATAATGCTTGTGTTTGCATTACGCGTGTGCTACTCTGTGACGACGGGGGAAGATGAGGGGCAAAATGTTTTAGTAGGAAATCTCAGGTTACCTGGTCCCATATCAAATATTGACCTACCATTCTTCACGTTTTCGTCCTTCTTTGCACTTAGTGTAGCCTGCACATATACACGGTGCCCATACACTGGATGCTAATTGTCTTATGGAGCCCTCACGATAACCCTTGTGCTTTGCAGTAGGCAGCGGATTTATCAAAATGTTGAGACGTTCGGAACACAGACACGCGTGCACACGCACACTCGCACGTAAAGAGGGAGGAGGATGTGGAGAGAGAGAACGAGTCGATGACGTGACCCTTATTTAAGTAGTGAAGCAGGGCATATTTATCTAGTAAACCACCCCCTCTTGATGCTTGAAAGTTCTGTTATCAGCAGCCTGAGTGTTGTCAGACAGTTTTGCTTTCACTCTCACTCTCCTGCCTCTGTGCCTCTCTCTCTCTCTCTCTCTCTCTCTCTCTCTCTCTCTCTCTCTCTGTGTCTCTCTCTCTCTCTCTCGCTCTCTCTCTGTAATGGATTACTGATTGACATCCTCCTCTCCTCCTCCCTGACAGTGGAGAGTTGCCCCGGAGACAAGAGTCCTCCGGGGTCAGCAGCATCGAAGAGGGCCCGGACAGCTTACACCAGCGCACAGCTAGTTGAGCTGGAGAAGGAGTTCCACTTTAACCGGTACCTCTGCAGACCCCGGAGAGTGGAGATGGCCAACCTGCTCAACCTCACCGAGAGACAGATCAAAATCTGGTTCCAGAACCGCAGGATGAAATACAAGAAGGATCAGAAAGGTGTCGGGATGATGCCTTCCCCTGGAGGACAGTCCCCTCGGAGTCCAGTGGGCCCGGCCTCAGGTGGTGGAGGATACCTCAACTCTATGCATTCTCTTGTAAACAGTGTACCTTATGAATCCCAGTCGCCGACGTCTTACAATAAACCTCATCAAAATGCATACGGTATGGCCACGTCATATCCCCCTCCTTTGAACAGCTCCCTCAACAACTGCCCGCCCTCCCAGAAGAGGTATCCCGGGACCGACTCGGCCACGCCCGAGTATGACGCGCATTCTCTCCAAGGCAATGGCAACTACGGGAGTCACATGCAGGGCAGCCCTGTTTATGTCGGCGGAGGTTACATCGACTCAATGCCCAATTCTGGGACCTCCGTTTTCGGTCTGACCCACCTCCCGCACCCGCCGTCCACAAACATGGACTACAATGGAGCAATCACAATGGGTAACAGTCAGCATCACGGAGTGTGTGATCCGACACCGACGTACACAGACCTAACGTCGCACTACTCTCAGGGAAGAATCCAGGAAGCGCCCAAACTGACGCATCTGTAGCGGTGGCGCTGCCCGGATCACTCCGCCCATTGTCTTATCCACCTCCAGACACATTACTGCTTTGTTTCTGCGCCTCCTCACGACTTCCACCTTCTCTCTGCTTTTGTTTATGTTTTCTATAGTTTGATGTGTGAAGTAGCGTAGGATAAATAACCACGACTTGCTTGAATTTTTCTCTATTTGCTCGTGTCATTGTCTCACAAAGACCATTATCTGGGCTGTAGGACGTCTAGAGTGGGAGGGAGGGGGGCACAGTATAAGCGTAGGACTATTTAATCTTTTTTTAAATTTTTTTTTTTATATTGTTTAAAAATTGAAACTCAAACAGGGTATTATGAACATATGTTATTCATTTTTTTTAATGTGAATTTGTCCGTCTTTTATTTATCCGCAGTTGAAGAATTGTGTTTTGCATTTTGTTGCACTTGTAAAAGGATCCTTCAAGAGCCACGAGTTGGGAATATAAGGGACATACATTTTCAGAAAACAAGGGTCATGAGCTTACACGCAACCTCCCTTGCTTGTGTTGTTCTATTGGACTTTCTAATGTTATTTATTTTGTTTGGTGTTACGATAAGAGTCCTTTAGTATTATTTGACACCTCTGCGATCTTTGTGTGGGTACAAGGTTGGTGGAAAATGAGCGTCTCGGCCCTTTTCCAGCCCTTACATGTAGCCTGCAGAAGCTCCTCAGCAGCAGCAGCAGCACCATGTTGCTATTTTAGGCTATGTTTCCATTTTTTTCTTCTTCGAGGAGGTGTTTTATTTTCTCAGCGAATGTAAAATCAATCAGTCATGCAATAAGGGTGGAAAGAAGGACACACATACGCAGTTTCTTTTCTTGAAGAAGAAAAAAAGAAACAGACATTATCAATTTCTTTTTCGATGTCATACATTCCACGCTGCTCCAGTTCGAAGAAATAAATAAAAGAATTGAAATATAATTGCAGCAAACCTTGTAGTTTTAATTCAGACACTTCAGAAGCATTTTTACATGATCACAAAATTAAATAAGACAGTTTCTTAAATAAAAATGTCAAAATATATTTCTAGTTTCCAATTATTACATATGGTTATTGTTGTTATACATTTCATGACGGTAGATAATTATAGAGGTCATAACAGAAAAGAGAATTTTTACAATAAGTAAATAATAAACCATGGATGATAATTGATAAATCTATGAACGTATGCATACACAGTAATGTAAAACCAGTGGCCACATTTAATATTCAATAAAATTAAGGGAAATGGCCGAAGATAAAGTCAAATATTGAATAAAAGCTACTAGTTTTTCTTTCCATCCCTCTTGATTCGACGTGAAGAAAAGTCACGGGTGGCCTTCTCCCCTCCTCTCATCTGCTTGGGCACATCCATAATAATAAAAATGTCACCCAGGCCCCTCTGTAGATTCTGCAAGAAGACAACAAGCTAAATGAGAAATCGTTTGAAAAATAATTCCCTGATATGTTCAGTCAGTCAGATGCAGTCAGGGAGGATACAGGCTGAAGTAGAAATCGTAACGGAGCTTATTTGTATTTATATTACAGATTTGCAGATGGCAGCGTAAAGCCTGCTCCAAACAAAAAGACTCGGTTGTGTGGATGCAGAGCAAATTATCGGTGGAAAGCTGAACAACGACAGTGATTTCCTCAGTGTGTATTTGTCAAAACGAAGGGCCTGCATATAAATGATTATGCTTTTTTTAAATTTTATTTTATTCATTTTATTGCAGTAATTTTCGAGCATTACCGGATTTTTAAAATATATATAATACATGCACACCCAAATGATTATATTACTTTGTAAATCATTTTTCAGGAAACAAATGCAAACATTTTCTTAGCATGTTTCTCTTATCAAATTACCAAACCCTTTTTGCACCATGTCTACTCTTTGTGATTATGTTCTGCCTTTGTGCGATTGCAGGGTTATTTGTTCTCCCTGATTTTACACCAAGACATAATTTTCAGCCCACTGTATGATTGATATGAGAGTTCATGAGCCTTACTAACCCTGACATATGGTTAGCAGGGAAACCTAGAACAATTGAACCATGGTGTGTCTCAGTAAAGAAAAAAAAAAAAGCTGATCCACAAAGTATTCCTGCATCCAACCCAGACACACACACACTGAAAGGTACACGCGCACACATGCACACGCACGCACAGCAAGCCTCTGAATTGACCCATATGCCCATACGCAGGTAGCACATAAATAACGTTTAAACTGAAACAGAAGATTTGTATTTCTTCCATTGCATTTCCATCCGTGGGAAAGTGGTCTTAAATCAATCCTGATGTAAAGACAAGTGTGTAGGACAGGCTGGGGTCCACTAAATGCCGCCACCCACTCATTTCCTTGCACACAAAGCCTGTGCGTAATTCCCAAAAAGCCATCCATCTCTTCCCCTAGCAACTCTGTCCTTCTCCACACGGTCTGGTCCGCTCACAAACCTGCATGTCTACCAAAACGACAAATACATGTCTTTGTGTGAATGCATTCACAATTCAAAGATAAAAGCCAGGTGGGGAAGCTGCTTCGCCATACTCACCGTTGGCGCATTACAGCCTCTTCAAAAAGGAAATGGTCGCATCTTGTGTAGATGGATTCTTATTTATCTTCTAAAAGATCCCTCCAGCGACAGCCCGGCTACAACTGCGAGCAGAAACTGGTTCTAATCTGAGTGGCCAGTGTTTCTCGCCGCTTCCTGGCTGCATTTGATCCGGGGGAGAGTTAGAAGCCTTAAATGTGTTGTGAGGGCACCGAGCTGTCAGACCTTTTGGCGAGTAAGATTGATCGCGCGCAGGCTTCCAGGACTCTTTGTTTGGTATATAAGCAACAAACTGAGAGAGG
Organism: Bovichtus diacanthus; assembly: GCA_943590825.1. Lineage (NCBI taxonomy): Eukaryota > Metazoa > Chordata > Actinopteri > Perciformes > Bovichtidae > Bovichtus > Bovichtus diacanthus. Next base: position 5,919,424 of record CALSBV010012213.1, read on the forward strand.
CCTAGCACTTCTCTTCTTCCCCTCTCTTACTCACCAAACCATTTTTTTTGGGGGGGGAATGAAAATACAACATGTACTGCTTGACGAAAAACATCCCAAATGTGGCTTTCTAAGACTATTCTGGAAGGGCTATAAAACCACACACTGCAGGGAAGCGCCATTCAATAACACAATAATCATTTACATAATAACGCTGCAAATGGATTAATTGTAAATGGTCGATTGTAAACGTGATTGCGTTTGCTTCATGGCAATTTCAGGTAGAATTGATTACTGGAAATACAGTGATATACCTTCCTCAGCATTATAGCCCCTGTCCTCCCAGTAAACCCTGGTCTAGCCTTGTGGTTCTCCACTCCTGACATGAACATGAAACCATTCTAAGTATTAGTATAATATTTAAACAATTATGGCAGCTTTTGGTGATCGAAAAATGTGACTATTACCAATCACAAAAGAAGGGCTCCTTGTGTGTTTGGCCTCGTGTGCGTGGGTTTGTGCACGCACTTGGGCGCGCATGACCTCGCTATAAAATCGACCTTTTGTGGAATAAACGAAAAAAATCTATGTGCTTTTATATCATAGCTATAGAGGCCACATACAAAGCCTATAATAAAACAATGTTTAAGAGTGCGCATGCACACATGCTTGTGTGTCTTTCTGCAAGTTTCTGGACCTGGTCTGTAAATGTTAAACAGCTGATATGGGAAGAAATGGTCTGTACGTGTCATATCCGTCAGTATTAACTCAATGGATTGGCTTTTTATTGCAACACATGTCAATGGATGCACTGCATATATCAATATTATGAATCTTGGAGGAATTGCATCTATTCTGGAGTCCACACTCACTGAGCAGACTGGATTGTTGGGGCTTGTTTCTGTCGAGAAGTCTCAATATCAGTTTTTTGGGGTATGTTTTTTTTTCCCACCTCTGAAGCCTGACTCTTGCCTATATGAATAGCTACTGGCGTGAAATGTGTGTGTGTGTGTCTGTGTGTGTGTGTGTGGTGGGGGCGTTCTCGACTGACATCCTCAAACAATACGAGAAAGAGGAGTGCACGAATCCGCGCACCCTAGGCTGGGCTCCTTCTCTGTAATAGTGAGCGTCAGCCATTCTTAAAAAACACATTTTGTGGCTTAGTGGACTGGACTGGAAGGGCGAGAGGAGGATAAACTGAGCGGACAAAGATGTAAATAAAAACAGTCGTCCCCCAGCTGAGCGAGGCGTTCTTCATCAGAGTTTTTGGATCAATCAGGCAGACAGTGGCTCCTTTTGATTAAACCCCAAATTGTCATTGGGCAGAGGTAATCATGTGACAAGCAATTCGGTCCAATTTCAACCTTGTCTCCATGAATTCAATAGTTTAATAGTAGCTCGGTCCCCATACGGCCGTAATCAGTGATATAGAAAAAACACCACCTGGAGATTTTTTTTAAATGATTTTTTCTTTCTCGTCCTCACTGAGCCGCAACATTTATAAAAATACGCGTGCAAACTTTCCTCGGCTCTCAGGGAGCGGAGATGAATTACGAATTCGAGCGAGAGAGCGGTTTTATCAATAGTCAGCCGTCGCTTGCTGAGTGCCTGACATCTTTCCCCCCTGTCGCTGATTCATTTCAAAGTTCATCAATCAAGAGCTCGACGCTTTCACGCCCGACACTGATTCCTCCTCCCTTTGAGCAGACCATTCCCAGCCTGAATCCGGGCAGCCATCCGCGGCACGGCCGGCCCAGACACAGCCCCGACGGATGCAGCTCGCTGCCCACCGCCTCTTTACCCCCGGAGTACCCCTGGATGCGGGAGAAGAAAGCCTCCAAGAGGAATCACTTGCCGACTTCCACCGCTACCACCATCTCCAATGGACCTGTGTGCTTTTCTCCAAAAGGTGGGCGATTTCAAAAACACGGGCACTGTACTGCAAATGTGTTTACTGGCCTATCTATTGCTAAATTGGAGCTCAGTACACAGGCCTTTCCTCAATAACAAATAGGCTACATCCGCTTTATTCTGATAGATTTATGGTTATTGCTTTGCTGCGATTGTGTAGTAAGAAAGAAAAAAAAAAAAAAGTTTGGGTAAAGTTTGGTGATGTAAAATGATTTATTCCCCTAGCCGTGGCAGAGTTTTGATGTGTGACAGTAATGAAGAGTGATGGAGTGCCGTTGCCGAGGAGGGCAGCTGGAGCATTCATTAGTATCCCACACCAGCCTGGACCTCACTGCTTTTAGTGCACGGTGTTTGCTTCACGCTCATGCTGGACGTTATTTTATGTGTAAAACAAACTGATGAGTATCTTTATGCTGTATTGATTTTTGGATAAAAAGGTGTACAGCCTTATAAGCTTGGGTCAGTAGCTCCAGCGGCCATTTTGCTGCAGCGTTGTTGTGAGCCTCTCTCCAGTGATTTGTGAGAGCCATAATGTTAGATTCATGGGCAGCGGGGTTATGTAACTGTTGTGTCCTGCGTTTCTAATCCCATGCTACCGTAATGCTTATTTTCCAGGCTCGCCTGAGATCGTGGAGAGCGGTGAGGGAGGAGGGGGCTCCCGTCGGCTGAGGACAGCGTACACCAACACACAGCTGCTGGAGCTGGAGAAGGAGTTCCACTTCAACAAGTATCTTTGCCGGCCGAGGCGAGTGGAAATAGCGGCCTTGTTGGACCTGACCGAGAGGCAGGTCAAAGTCTGGTTCCAAAACCGGCGCATGAAGCACAAGCGGCAGACCCAGAGCAAGGAGAACCACAACGGGGAGGGGAAAGGGCCGTGTGCCGAGGACGACATCCACAGCGACGAGGAGGACGAGGGGCCCCTGTACGAGCGGAGCGGGGCCCTGCTGGAGAGAGATACCTGCTCCTTTCAGAATAACTCTCTCAGCTCGACACAGCAGCTCCACAATGGCGAGTCCATGAGCTTTGCTGCTGCGCCGCTGAACAGCAATGACAAAAATCTGAAACATTTCCCCAACCCGGCACCCACTGTTCCGGGCTGCATGTCAACAATGGGCCCAGGCTCGGCATCTGGCCCGGACAATGGCGACAGTCCCCCGGCCCTGGATGTTTCTATACACGATTTTCAACCTTTCTCCTCGGATTCCTGCCTACAGCTCTCCGATGCAGCCTCGCCGAGCTTGTCAGAGTCTCTGGACAGCCCCGTGGACATTTCTACGGACAGTTTCTATTTTTTCTCGGAGTCCCTAACTACAATCGACCTGCAGCATCTGAACTATTAACTGAAATCAATCACAATAGCTTTCTTTCTCTCTCTCGGGACAATAAATATCAGGCTGCGATGGTATTAACTCTGATGTTATTTGTATATTCGGCACATTTATTCTGTTGATATTTGACTTGACGATTAATACAAGGTAAGGATGAAATTAAATCACTGAAATGGCTCTACTCAAACGTGACTTGTAATTACCATAACAAATTGATCTCTTGGAATGGAAATTATGAGTGTATGTGAATAATTATACAATATTAGGCCTATGGAACCTGGTCATTTTATTTTTGTATAGCTTCCAATGTCTTGGATATTTTTGTTAGAATACAATTAACTTGCTACAATACTGTTTTTCTGGTGTTTTGAGTCGTTTCTTTTTCTATTTACAGACTGGATATTTTGCTTGAATTATTCATGTGCAAAATATGCAAAATCAAAGAAGTATGGCAAATATAGAGACGTTATGCAAATTTAACAACAGGTTGGCAATGAATATAAATAGTCCAGTCCGCGTTCAGTTGAGTAGTGAAGGTACACACATGATTGGAATTTACTTTTATTGTAGAATTTATTTCCAACAGAAAACGAATTGTTTTAAATAGGCCTAGTTTAACCGAAATACTATTTATAAAATGTTTGCAAAGGCAGTTAATTTTCTGATTTAAAACTTTGGCGGTAATGCCCTTTTTAAATGTAGCACAAATATCTGCTAATTAGCAGTTTTTTTTTTTTAAACTAATAATTGATGCAGAGAAGAATCATTTGTAATGCTGAACAACTTTAGATTTTTATTTTTTTTGATTTACACAGAAATGTCGGCACTATTTTTAAGATACATAAACCCTAACGCAGATTATTTTCATACGCACCTACAAACTTCATACTTTGGAGAAGAAAAAGCAAACACGCCAGCACGGAGCTTCTAATGACAGGGCTCTTAACATTGTGTGCATGTTGCAGGCGAATACCCGGGCCATGTTTGCCTTCAGGAGCTCATAAATCACTCCGTGGCATGAATGAGACGGACATTAAGGAGACCAATTGTGGCGTAATGTGCACAAATAAAAACCCCACTTACATTTTCATACGGGACTCCCCAATCTCTGTGCTAAAAGTGGGCCGAGTCTCTGCATGCGTTTGCTAATAATTCATTTTTATAGCTTGTTTAAACACGGCCCTGGCTCGGGGACAGCGGCAGCATGCAGTAGCAGGGTGCTCAGGGTTTGAGGCTGCACTTTCGCCGCGTGATAAAAGTAGCTCAAACTCGAAACAGACTTCTACTTCTGAACTAGATGCAATTCATCAGACACACATTCACCGAGAATAGCTGCGGAGAGAGGATCATTATGCAATATATGGCTTACTTTATCAAGAGAGTTTGTTTTGGGGGGATTTTACAACATTATTGGAGCAATTATGTTCGCTTAGGAAATCTTGGAGTACAATATAGACATTATGAATGGCCTTGCTCTATTGCATTGCACTTGAGTTGATTTATGGGAATCAGTTATTAGCTCATGCACAGCTTGACTCAATAGGTTATTCTATTACTTTAACAGCTTTATGTGTAAGAGCAGCAAAAACAACCACCGGTTGCGACGCTGGCCTGCACGGATCGATTCAGGAACTCATGTGCACGTGTGGAATTCATAAACTCGAGTATTCAGCGGCGGTTTATCGAATAATATGGAAGCCATAAGGAGCCAATCGACTGGTTTAACATTAGCCAACTGGGTAACTGTGAGTGTGCGTATGTGTCAATGTGAGTGTGTGTTTAAGGAGGGGGGTTTATGGGCAATATGGTGGGGTGGGGGGGGTGCAGATCCTCTACACTCCTGCACTCCAGCTCCCAGTGACCAACCACAGGGCCAGTTTAACCAAATCATTCCGAGACAGCGCGCCTTTTCTGCTCACATGTGTTCACACAAAGAGCCAAGAAAGCTCCAAGGCCTGGCGAAGTTTCCACCGGCAGACCGGGCAGGATCCACTGCGCCCACTCACTCACAACTATTGCAGAGGCAGCTGGGAAGACAGAGAGGAGGGTGTGTGTGTGTGGGAGGGGGGCAGTATTGACCCCACTGCGCTTTTTTTTTTTTTTTTTAACTGGTGTGAAGTTTGCATTATCCCTTCACTTTCTTTAACATGAGCTTGAAACAGCTGAAAACTTTTGGTGTCAAATTTGAGAAGACAACCATGACTATTTAAGTATATGTATATATATATATATATATACTCTTATTTACATCTAAATCTAAAAGCAGTGGTTTGAAGAAGTATTTAGACCCTTTACTTAAAACGTAAAAGTAGCACCACACTGCCACATTCCATTACAGGGAAAAGACATATTAAAAATGTAAGTATATAGAGTAACTATTAGCAAGTATGCTAATCATTAGGTCGCAGAATGTGCCTGTAAGTGTTAAATTGGCGAATGACATATTATATGATTAGATCATTATTATTACTGATAACATGTAAGCAGTAGTTTAATAAAGCAGCTAGTCGAGGTGGTAGTAAATGTAACTTTTTAAAATACTTTTGGGTAGTTTAATTCATTACAAAGTAGGCTATCCTTTTATAAATGTATCATAGGTTGTCAATACTAATTTGAAAAGTAACTATTATCATAAGGGGTTTTGATTCAAGTTTTTATCGACACACAGAGTGAAACTTAGACTCTGCATTTAAGCAGCGTGGGGTCAGGTGCCTCGCTCAACGACTAACTGGCAGGGACTGATTGGGACTTGAACCGACGACATCTTGGTTCCTAAATATCCTAAATATCCTATATCATAAATAGATAGGGGATATATATCCCCTATCGCTAAAATGGCATGAAGCCTAAATGTTTATGTGAAACATGCTATAATAAAGTCTGTCTGTCTGTCTGTCTGTCTATCTATCTATCTATCTATCTATCTATCTATCTGAATACTGTCATCATACATGTTTAGACACTGAAAAGCATTTGGGGTGTTTGACCACATACGGCCAATAGGGGCGCTCATCCCTCCATGACATCCTCTCTCTCTCTCTCCCTCCTTCCTCCCTCCCTCCTCCCCTCCCCTTTCTTTTCCTTCCTCAGTGAGAGGTTGGCTCTGCACTCTCTATCGCTACGCTGCAGCCCTCCCACGCGCACTCTCCTCCTGCTCTGTCTTTTTTTTTTTCTTCTTCCAAGCGCAGCTTTTGGTGGCCATTAATTTCAAGCAATAAAGCAACAGCTTTATTTGATGAACTTAACAGGATAATCAGCCCACAGTCGCACCTCGGGCAATACGGGCGCATTAGCTCCACGACGGGCCTCGCATTATCAGATCATTTGATCACTATACGTGCATAATGAATACACGTGGGAGTGAAATCAGAGTAGATAGCAGACCCTATGACCCTGGGAGAGAAAAAATGAATACTACATCATCTTAATGTTTAATAGGTTTCCTTGTCGTTAGATCACCTGTGACCTCCCAGCAAGTGCTGAAAAGCAGTCAAACATTTCTAATTTGACCTTGATGGGGAACAAAGTTATTAGAAAGCTCTCTTTGACAGGAGCACTTTTTTTTTTGCCTGAGTCAGGAGTGAAACCTTCCTGCCTCTCCCTCACTGTCACACTGTGAACATATTTGCTGAGCAAATCCCTCACAGTGTTAAAGCGTGAAACACTTCGCATTGGAATGGGACATAGCCTGTGGCAGTGACACACACACACACACACAAACACACGCACGCACACACGCACGCACTGAGCTATCCATCCAGGAGAGAATGACAACATAATACATATGATACCACGGGCGGATACAGACACGACACAGGCACGTGCACACACACACACACACATACACTTATTCTCCTCTCTATTCCAAAAATACCGTACCTGAGGTCAGAGCGCCAGGTCGTCCTCATGGTGAGGTTGTAGAGGGTGAAACGTTAATCTTTCCCTGGGCGAGAGGGCACACAGCGTGGGTTAGAAAGACGCCGTGTTTGCCGTTCCCTTCACTTCATGCGACCCCGGAGCTGTCCACCGCCGTCTGCCTCCCAGCTCATTGTTTGCTCGGCCAATACATTAGTGGCGACGCGCGTCACCTTGATCGACGAGCGCCTGGAATTTAAATAGCCACTCAAACACCAATCTGTCACCGGCTAAGGGGATAAGGACAAGTACCTCACTGGCTGACCCGGGCCCACGTGACAAGCACCCGTTCATTGATATCGGCCCGCACGCCCCCCTCCCTCCTCTGATAAGGACAGAGTATAGGTAAAGGTTGGCACGGTCACTCAGGGTAAGAGGGGAGAGAGGATCAGAGGGTGTCTGTAGAGCGGACGGTCCCTCGGCCCCGGTTGAACAATGCTACAATGAGCAGCTTCTTAGACTATTCGGTCATGAGCGGTGAAGGTGGCTCGTGCTCTGTCAGGGCTTTCCACTCGGACCACGGGATTACAACTTTCCAGTCCTGCGCGGTAACTGTCAACAACTGCAGGACGGATGACCGCTTCATGGGGAGCGGGGCTTCCCCTGACGCCATCCCTCACCAGCCGGGGTCATACCAGTCTTCTGCGAGCTCTCTGGGTCTCGCCTATGGAGCCCATCCGGCCTGCAGCTCCAGCTATGGACCCCAAAGTTTATGTGCTACGTATAACCATTACGCGCTCAACCCGGAAGTAGACTCCACAGTGGGATTCCCCCAGTGCAGCCCACTGATGTACTCGGGTAACATTTCCTCGTCCATGGTCTCTCAGCATCGCCAAGGTTACAGTGCCGCCCCCCTGGGTCAGCTGCAGTATGCCCACGCTGCCTATGGCGGCGGGCACGAGCAAGCAGCCCCTTTTCCTGGGTGCTCAAACCCGCTGTCACCACTGCACGCAGCTCACCTGGAGGCTTGCTGTTCACCTCTGTCTGAGGGTGCATCTTCTGCACAGACCTTCGACTGGATGAAAGTCAAGAGGAACCCACCAAAAACAGGTGGGTGCCAAGTGCCAATAGTACCGAGGGTTATTTGTCTAAACAACACTGACTTATAAAAGATCCAAACTCTTTGTGAGTAAGTTAGACAATGTTGGCAGATATGTTTTTGGGTGTGAGGCACACAGGTGTATACACACGTTTAAAGTCACGTTGTAAAGTTCAATTTGTATACTTTATATTTGACACTTTATGCCTTATTGTGCCTTGTGTATAATGTGTCACGCTGTCTTAAAGGTACAAACAGAAGGCTGCGAATGCCTCATATTATATAATGAAGTATTATGTACATATACAGGAGCGGATGCTATATGTTAGACCATGTATGTATTACAGCGTGTTTCAAAGTAGCTGTTATTAATTAACTACTGTATAATAATGGCCTCTTGCTGTGTAAAAGTTGCTCCCATGCCACACGCAGCTGTCTCTTAACGCATGTGTGTTGTGAGCAGAGAGCATGTGGGGTCACTTTTTTTTCTGAAAGTTCACAGTGATTTGTTTCTCTGTCGGCAGGCAGGTCTGGGGAGTACGGTTATGGGGGTCAGCCGAACACGGTCCGGACCAACTTCACCACCAAGCAGCTGACGGAGCTGGAAAAGGAGTTCCACTTCAACAAGTACCTGACCCGTGCGCGGCGCGTTGAGATCGCAGCCGCTCTGCAGCTGAATGAGACACAGGTGAAAATCTGGTTCCAGAACCGGAGGATGAAGCAGAAGAAGCGGGAGAAAGAGGGGCAGCTGCCGGGAAAAGCTTCATCTTCAAACCCGGGACAGAGCATTCAAGAGAAAACGGACGATGCAGCATCAGAGAAGTCTATCTCAGCCCCCTCTACTCCGTCTCCCACATCCTCCACCGTGTCCGACCCTTACTCCTCAAACTAAGAACCAACTTACCTCTTTGGGCCACAGCCGGCCTGTATATATCAAAGCTCATATCCAGTGTATCAAAGCCAAAGTCCCGGTTAATGGATGACATGTGTGGACATTTAGGATGAATTAATGCACTATTTGGGACTGTGGACAATAATATGGACCCTTTCTGAATCATAGATTTGTTTTATATTGTGTATTGTGTTTGGAAGAACGATATCATTGCTGTTCAATCAACTGTAGTCCGCTTTCTTTTGAAATGTTACGTTAAATACGCTTGCGCCACGACTATGCTGGCGCAAAAGATATCCAGTACCTTCCTTACACCTGCGACTGACCAGTGCTACTGAGTGTGCCAATGTACCCAGATGCTCACACAAACGAATACCTCAAATGTGCCAAAGTTGTGCGTAATGGCCACGGCCACGGAGATTGCACTGAATGTCGTCAATTAGGCATCACACAATCAACGAGGTGACCTCGTTATTATTCGTTATAGAGTGGATTGTTATAGTACGTCCTGGATCACTGTCCCCTCTGTGCTTAAGGCCTGAGTGTTTGTGTGTCGCGACTGTCTGAATGTCCATTGTGTGAGATTTGCATGACGCGTATTGCTTTCATGTATTATTAGCTGAGTTTTATCAGTTGTGGAACTGGCCATGTAAGGCCATGTATGTTCCAGGCTTTATATCTGTTATATATTTAATCCAGTGGAGCACATACAACATGTTTTGTCAAGACAGACGTTTACGGGTCAATCATGTGTATTAAAGTGCGTTTACCTCAAAAAAAAAAAAAACAAAAAAAAACTATTCATCTGTGTCATTGCTGAGGGGAAGTCTTGAGAGAGACAGAATTGGAGAGACTTTTCTTAGGGTTTTAAAGAAAATCTTCCATCTAAATCCGCCCATCAGACCTTTATCCTAAGCTCTGCGGACAGGAAATGAATTCTCTGTCCATTTTACCATCGTTTGAGAAGCTGCACGTGTCTCTTTTTCGCACCACAGAGTCCCTCAATGTATGCGGTCGTGAGCGCTCCCGTCCCTGGGGTAAAGAGTTATTGGCATAATAAAGGCATGTTTATCCACGTAGGAGATGAGATCGCGGACGTCAGCGTCATTTGTGATGACAACCTTATCGAGCTCTCGGCTTATTGAGGGGACAAAAAATAAACCCCATCGATTAAAACATCGAGGTTAGGCTATTAACAAGGATGGTGCCCCACTGGCCCTGTCAGCGTTAACCCCTCAGTTCCCCAAGTCATAAGGTGTCATCATCCCCACCTGATGACAAGATGAACAGTGAAAACTTGCAGCTCTGCATGTCACACAGTGAGCTGCGCAATTTCTCTTTAACAAAAATCGATCTTATTATTTCAGGCTCTGTTAAAAAATGACGCCTGAAGTTGTTAATCTGCTCTTTATTGATAATTAACTGTGAGCGCATTTTGATTATAGTGCCTTTAAAATCAACTTACATTACGAGTGAAGTAACATTTATTAATAGTTATTGGCATTACAAATGAAACAAGTGTGTCTAAACTGGACTCTTGACAGGACATTTTGATTAGTTTTCTTTTACCCGCCTTTTTTTTTTAAGGTAGCATATATCCTCTGTTCAGTTCCCGAAACCAAAACAAAAAAAAAGGGTGTTTTCCTGATTCTTGTGCTGTTTTAATTCCTGGTGTGCAGGCTGCGAGTCCTCCCTACCATAAAAGGGCAAAAAACGCCGAAAGAGCCATGATTAATGAGCGACGTTCACCTTTACCTGGGATCCACCTGCAGGAGCTGCTCTATTGGAGCTGTGGAGACCTGCTGGGGCTGCAGCGCAGGCTGCTCACTTTAATTCAGCAACAGCAAACATAGTAAGTTATGTATATTGTTAATGCGTTGTATTAGGTGTTTTTCTACATTCAGGGCAGTAGTTGCTCTGAGCCTGTGACGAGGTTAGTTTGGTAACTTTAGACACCCTCATTTTGTTGTTAGGGGGGTTGTTTCAGGATAAATAGTGAAGCATGCACACAGACGTGTTGCCCTGTTTGTGTGTGTCGGGACAATCGGGATGAGAATGAGGTGAAACATTATCATTGATGAAGTCAGAAGGATGTTTATGAGCTCTATCTGTAGGACAAACTGTTTTGCTTTAGGCAAAGAAATGACTACACGCTTTTAGTTTCATTTAAACTCATTTTGATGCAAAATATTTTCCTATTTAAAAAAAAAGGATTGCAAATATTTCAAGGCAAAACGAAAAAATAGTTAGTTGCTTTACCCTATTATATCAGCATTTCTGCTTTGTTGTTAAATCACTTAACAGATTTTAAAATGATTATGTTATAGGGCTATTCAGAACTTAAAGATTGATAGGCCGAGGACACCACATGGATTAGATTTACAAGGCTTTGTAAAAATAATTAAATGCATTTGAAATGTTACTGTCCCACATTATTTTGAGCAAAGAGATATACATTTTAAAAGTCAGTCCGATTTAAAAAAAATTGTTTTTATCATTTCACGGCCAGAATTCCTAAAATACTTTTGACGAATTATTTCTCATCAAAACTCACCATAACAGTTCACACATACTAATATGTTATACTAATAGCTTCTAATATTTATTTCTGCCTAATCTGCATTTATAGGTATGACATCGAGTTTTATCAAGTCATTTTAATTTCGTTTATGATCAACGAAAGCTTTTTTTAAATGTTTTTTTTTTACATGTGTATTTATTTAATTGTGTTCGACAATCTAACTTATATCATATTTTCACAGTGATTCCTCTAAATCTAAACATCTGGTGTCTTTCTATTTTGCTTGCACTTACAAATTCCCTTCTGTGCAACAGGGACTGACAACATTTTGGCACAAAGGCCTCGTTACTCATTTGGCTGCAGAATATCATTTTCATTTTTTTTTTTCGTGTCTGTCCCAACCTGCTTTTAGACGCTTGATTTAAACAAAGAAGTTGTAGCCTAGAGCAACGATGAAGACACTTATTTTCTTTACACACATTTTAAACATATTGGCTAATGTGTGTGTATTATTGGATACGAAAATGAAAGCCTTCCACAAACCTCCTCGAGGACCCTTGGGTGTCCCCGGACCCTACTTTTGGGAAGTTTAAACTCGACGGTTCTCATTCAGGCCCCTGCGCGCTATGCAGGAGCCACACAGAGTGGATTAGAAACGCAGCTGATCCTCAAAAGAAACCCTGGGGTCAACCCTCGGTCACAGTTTGAGTTTGTTGTCATAGCACCACCCACACCTAAACAACAGTTTACAGACCACACTGGGCAAACAAGCACCTCGACAACGCAGTCACAGTCCAGCTCCGATAGCCTGTTTGACCAAAACACCCATAGAATCGGCGCTAAATGCTAAAAATGACCTCAGCATTTTAAAAGGTCTATCAGGACGTTTTTACTGGTCCGACCTCCAGAATCTGGCCCCGCGCAGCTGATGGTTCCCATTAGGGCCCTCGGATAAACACACGGACGATGACAGATGTTTGACGAAAACCATTAAGGCTTTGTGAAGGAGGAATAGCAGTGTAAAGCTTTTGACTTAAGGGGGTGACGAAGAAATTAGATGGAGGATTCATTTGCGCGTCCTTGATGGGACCTAAAATAGACGTGCGCCTTGTGCCAACCAGCAAATATGTGCCATGGAAATGATTGGGATACAACAAATGAAAAAATCGACTTTTTGACTTTGGTCAAATAAGTATGCCCTTATAATAACTAAAGCAACGGAAAGAAAGTTTAGGCTGCTCATTTGACATGAAGGAAAACCGTGAATCTCTAATTAAAATACATTTATCTAAATTTTAATTTTAATATTTGCCTGAAGAACAGGGGAAATACACAAAACATATTCTGAAGCGTTATAATAAAATCTACCAGTGATGTATATAGGATACTTCAAATAAAATGACACGTGTTGACCCGTTAAAATATTGATATCAATTTAAGATTTAATCTCAAACATGAATATCGGTATGTATTTTATACAACACAATTATTTCAGATAACAAGAAGGAAAAGCCACAAAGTCCAATTTAGAAACTTGCAAAAAGGAAATGTGTGTTTTGGAGAAAAATAAGGTATATATATTTAATTTATATATATATATTCTTTACACATTCTTACATATATTTGAGCAAATGTGAACTAAATTCGATATTTAAAAGACGTTTTACATTTCCAAGCATTATAATCATTAAAAGGAAATACAATTCCCCAATACTTAAATTCCATTGATCTCAGATTTATTTGCATTTTCTAATGTTCCCTTTTATCTTCTCTATATATTAATGATCTTAATGGGCTTCTATTATAGTACTACATAATTTATCATATTATTAATATTATCATATTTGTGACTTGTCACTATTTTGGAGTATATCAGGAACCATTTTACCTTCTCGAATAAAGATGTTTAAAATGTATACTCTGGTAATATTTTGTTTTTATTTCATCTTGTTTTTGTCATAGTGGAAGAGTCTGGTGTGGAGCATTTATATCCTGTATCAGAACATTTTCAATAAGTACATTTCAAATCTTTTTGCTCAGAACCTGAAACCACACTGTGAAGAAGGATGATGCAATTAGTTAAAGCTAAAGTATCCTGCATGTGGCTAAAACATTTTTTTTTAATTTCACAATTTACCTGATGCGTTCGTTAAAAGAACAAGAAGCTTGTGATAAAGTGACTCTTTTTCTCCAGCAGCATCGGTGAAAGATGATTTGTGAGACCCAGAAAGGAGGCAGAGTTACACAGGAGACTCACAGGCCGACACCTGAGCGTGTGCAGGTATTCAGCTCAGAAACACACTTTCACACACACAAATGCAGTCACATGCACGACATATTTATACTGAGGTTGTCCGAAAACAAGTGAAAATACAGGTGCTTAAGGATATTAAGGTCAGGGACGAGTTTGCACATGCACGCACAGGCGCGCACACACACGCACACACACACACACACACACACACACACACACACAGTAAAAAATAGAAGAAATACATTTAAAAGGATTTCACCCCTAGAGTGTCAAACTACATCTGAAGTCTCATCTTATTGGCTTTCTTTTCTTCATTTATTAGAGGCTGTGTGTGTGTGTGTGTGTGTGTGTGTGTGTATGTGTGTGTGTGTGTGTGTGTGTGCGCCATAAAGTTCAGAGTTAATTACCAAGATGGAAGGATTTAGAAGCAATCAAGAACGCTTTTACAGGGCAAGTGAAATTCAGAAGAACTTGTCATTTGACCACCACTATGGCAAATATCCATTTGACATTTTGGCATCAAACCGTATTGATGAACGCTTTTGAGTTTCAGCCTAATTTCTCTGTTGTAATGGAGAAATCCTCCTGTGTCCTAGGACATTATGCAAATGAAAGTTGCGGGGATATGAACAAAAATATAGTTAGCGTGTCCTCGACGCCTCTCATCACACTGTGCTTTTCCACTTAGATCTTAGTTGTGGTTTTGTTTATGGTCAGCTACGGTACTCTGCCCTCGACAAACACACACACACACACACACACACACACACTCACACACACACACACAGTTGGGCACGGTAAAAACCAAAACAAGAGACAGCTTCTTGGTCTATGTGATCACACAACAGCAGACAGAAAGTGCTGGAAGCCCAGAGAGACAGAGAGGCAGACAGACTGAAGTCACTCATCAGGTTTGTTGAGGTATTGACACATCTGCGCTCATTGACCACTCCCCTGTTGTGATTGGCAGCCAAAATGAATTCCCCCATTGACAGATGTGCGTCTCCATGTGCCGATAAAGGGACGGAGCCGATAGAGGGATTGACAGTATGATGGAGGAAGAGAAGACGGGGAAAGCGAGGAGGGATGACATCATGTGGTCAGTTGCACGTATGTGATGAAACAGTGTTGTGGTGTTTAGAGCGAGGAAAGGAGGAGATGAGGTGAGGTTAGAGGCTGACTGTAGCGCCGTACGTCCACAGCAGAACTCACCTCAAAGACTTGTCTGCAGTTTTCTTTAATCTCCTTGTGTCTGTTGAAGCAGTCCTGCATGGCCAAATGGAGTGACTCAAAGTGAACAGAGGAGAGCACAGCCAGGACGCTTCAGCAGGTCTGAGGCCCAGAGGAGGACTGGGAGAAGGGCCGTGGTCTCGAGACAGAGGTTCATCCATCACACACGTCCTGACCTCAGCTTGACCCCAGCATTGCAGCCAATGAGGCGCCCTCGCCCTCCAAAGAAACCCCCCCCACCGCACTCACACACACACACACACAGACACCCACACACACTTACCTACTCACACACACCCACGCTCGCAGAAGAGATCGGGTGACGCTGAGTGGAGTCTGGATGCTCTTTGTGTTGGCGATAGTCGCTTCCCAGAATCCTTTGTTTTTTACGTGACTAATGTGAGTATCAACACCTGACAGACAGGCTGTTCATCCCATGTCTCTTTCTTTTTCTTACACACACACACACACACACACACACACACACACACACACACACACA
>CALSBV010012213.1:5941974-5961974 GCA_943590825.1 Bovichtus diacanthus
TGTGTGTGTGTGTGTGTGTGTGTGTGTGTGTGTGTGTGTGTGTGTGTTCCTAACCGTTGACTCTGCCGTCTGAAAAGGCTGCCTTTCAGAGCATGGACGATCTCAGTATCTCGCTGTACATTGGAACAAGTCAATGGAGGCAATGTAATTTTAAGTGAGATTCTGTCTTTTCCCAGATCTGAAACCCAGGTGGAGGCACGGATCTCGCCTTGTCTGGCTGACATCTCTCAGTGGATGGCCGCACACCACTTGAAACTCAACCTTGACAAGACCAAACTGCTCTTCCTTCCGGGGAAGGGCTCTCCCATCCAAGACCCTACCATTGACATCAGCACCTCGGTTGTTTCCCCGACCCAGACTGCAAGGACATCCTACATCCTACATCCAGGCCATGGCCACACCAGACACCCCAGCTTGCTCACTTCACTCGGCATCTGCCAATCGGCTCGCTACTCCCTCACTGCGAGTGGGACCCAGATATCCCTCAAATAAAACCCGTCTGTTTGCTATCCTGGCTCCAAAATGGTGGAACAACCTCCCCATTGATGTCAGGTCAGCAGAAAGTCTTCACACCTTCCGTCGCAGACTGAAAAGCCACCTATTTTGACTGCACCTCGGCCAATAATAAAAAAAAAAAATTCTTTGTATGTTGCACTTATTTGTAGCTAATGTTTGAATTGTTATTATTTTGTTTCTGTATGTTGCACTTACCGTATTTTCCGGACTATAAGGCGCACTTAAAAGCCTTTAATTTTCTCAAAAAACGACAGTGCGCCTTATAATCCGGAGCGCCTTATATATGGATTAATTCTGGTTGTGCTTACTGACCTCGAAGCGATTTTGTGTGGTACACGGCGCTCACGGCGCTCTGTCAAAATGTTTTAGTACGACTTTGGTAAACTACAAAGCTGCACCGCTTGCAGCATTACGGCTACCGTGGTCAGGAGCGTCGCGGAGTGATACATACTGTGCTTCACCATAATATTACAGCGTGTGTGTGTATAAGGACCCCAAAATGGCGCCTGTCAAGAGACACGCTTACGACGCGGACTTCAAACTCAAGGCAATCAGTCACGCAGTAGAACATGGGAATAGAGCAGCTGCAAGTGAGTGTATTGTGTTGTATTTTACGTGTTACAACTGAACAAGGTTGGGAGTTATTGTGAATACGCTAACGTTTGATTTAGCGGTATCAGACTGTTTTTTTTACGTGTTACAACTGAACAAGGTTGGGAGTTATTGTGAATACGCTCATTAACGTTTGAACAATGTTGAGAGTTTTTGTGAACACGTTTAATAAAGTTTGACTTATCTGACTGTTTTGTTTCGCTTAATGCGCCTTATAGTCCGGTGCGCCTTATATATGAAAAAAGATCGAAAATAGACTATTCATTGACAGTGCGCCTTATAATCCAGTGCGCCCTATAGTGCGGAAAATACGGTACATTGGTTTGGCTTATTTGAAGCTATTGTACTGCACTTATATGACTACACCTATTTGAAGCTATTTTACTGCACTTATATGACTGCACCTATTTGAAGTTAAAGTACTTGCAAGATTATTGCTGTTCAGAGTTGTATCCTCATGATTGTTTGTACTTATTGTAAGTCGCTTTGGACAAAAGCGTCAGCTAAATGAACTGTAATCTAATGTAATTTATGTATGTGTGTTTAAGGTGTCAAGATGTATGTATGTATATTATATTAAAGTCATTTTACTTCATGCAATGTAAGTTGTGGACACTAAGCAGGAGGTAGCCTAATGCTATATTAACATTAAGTGTTTCTCACTAAAATGCATTTTTGGATTATCCTTGAGGATAAATGGGTTGAGTGAATTCTCTTCCTCATAATGCAGGTGCATTGCTACGCTTCTTGGCAAGTTGCTGCCACTAATTGTCAATCAGTGGAAAGCAGCAACAGGATTATATATACCAGATTAAAAGGGGACCCACTCTCTAAAAAAGCATTGCTAGATAGCACCACACGTGGTCAAAAACGCCACATGGTACTTTGAAGGGTGTTAAGACCGAAAACCCCACTGTGCTAAAAATACACAAGGGTTGGTTAGGGTGTATTGTTTCAGATACCTGTAAGAGAATGCAACGTGATCCAGAAAGGCCAGTTTGAAGAACAAATTCCTGTGTTCAAAGGCTTATCCAATACCAAAACACTGCGCAGGGCCTTATAATACTGATAGGAATGATTTTATATACAAGTTATGACAATGTTAATCAGTTTATCCTCTTTTACAACGGTCGGCAGCTAAACAGTAGAATCACTCGTTCGGCCCTCTGAATCAGGATCCCAGCTGTATCAACACAGTAGCCTCATTTACATGAATGTGGAGCTGCGTTGCTAATGTCTGAACACAGCCTTAGGCTTCCCTCAGAACAAAACCGTGTTATAGAAGGAAGGCTTTTTCAAAGCTAAAACATAACAAATATGTTTTTATTCAACATTTTCCTCGACAGTTGTTTTGTTTTTGCGTTGTTTTTAAAATCAGACTGTGTCACTAGAAATGAATGATCAACTTATTGTCAATTGTTGGTGACGGAATCAGCTCGAGTACCGTTGTTTAGAGCTCTGGGTAAACAAACTGCTGGTGAAAGGGCGACGCAGAGAGCGCTGAAAAGAAATAAAGGCGGGGAAGCGAGTAAAGGGGTGGTTGAGAAGGCGGGGCGAGGGCTGTGGTGGCGATGGGGAGGTGAGAGGTCAAAGGTCAGCCCTCCTACTGATATCTTCTGTGCCAGAGAGGCAGTCACGACCCGGTCAGCGGAGGTTCAGGTGTCAGAGAGAGACGACTGACTGACGAGACCTCTCCTGCGCTCCGTCCCGGTTGGACCTTTCATCCTTCCTTCCCTCCCTCTCCCTGTCACTCCTCCGTGACCCATCCCTCCTTTCCTTCAACCGCTACCGCTCTCTTCACTTTCTGTTTACCCACAGAACCCCCCTCAACCCTGTCATCCTCTCATCCTTCTCTCCTTCCTTTCCCCCCCACTCACCTTATTTTTCACCCCTTAAGCTAAACATTACCACAGGGTTTCACTCAGCAGGCCAGGCTGACTGGGGCAGGTCTCTGTGGGGCTACATGTCTTCAGTCCACCATCATATGCTCACTCAGCTTACATTCACACTCACGCAGAAACATTCACGTGTGCATACTGCACATAAATGCACACAGGTTGTTGGCAGGAGCACATTTAGCCCATGCTGTGCTGCCAATCCCAGGAACATTTTGAGTTTGAAGAGAGTTTCCAGTTTTTACATATTGGGTCTTATTTTTAGTTGTTGCTATCATGCCTGTCGGTTATGAACGCATTTTATTCACATCCTTCATTGTAGAGATTCTGCTCCTGTGGACACCACTAGGCAAAGAATATGACCCTGAATATGACTGAAGATTTATGATTTATTGGTTTTAGTGCTGAGCTTCTTTGTTATTTGAAGTTCCAGGAATGGCATACCATACCTCCTTTAGGAAGTTGGTTAAAACTGTATAAGGCTCACTGAGTTTTCCTTTTAAGGGTCAACAGGTAAGTCGTGGATTAAATCGACTTAAATTGAGACTTTATGTTATGTTAATTTGGACTGTTTCGAACAACAGAAGTTGTTGAGTCACTGCTATTTATTCTATTAACCTCCACATACTTATTATGGTCATTTTGTGCTGTGCTTTTATTTATTGCAGCTTTTACACATATAGGGTTGTCATTTCTACTAATATGGGTGGGTTGCATTACAGACTTGATGCCTACAGTTAAATTGGGAGGGATTGAGCTTCTCATTTCATCATCAATGACTATTTCCTAATTACAGCACACTGTATTACCACAAATTACAACAACATATGAGAGAAACTATGTTTACATGTCGACATAGTTTTAGAATATGACACGCAATGTCATAATGGTGGATACTCCATAAGTTATTGACTCCTTCGGACCTGGTTGCCAGTCAGAGCTGATAAAATAACCACAGGTGACCACAGGTCACAGTGATGGTGTCATCTCATCAACCACTGGTGAGAGAACTGATAAAAAAACTAATAGCCACTGTGCATGTACATTTCCTTTCGGAGGTATAGATATGTGATGGCTGTCTCCATCACATACCGCCTTTTTACTGAAGTACCTGGAAACTAACCTCTCATAGCTTCAGCTTTCTAACCTGGAAACCACATCAGACATTTCACTATAGATATTTTCCAAACTTACCGTCAGTTTTTCCCATTGTGGTACATAAGCTACAGTGCAACGGACCACACCCTGCAACCCTATCACCAGACAACAATGTCAGTATAGGATAATTCTGCAAATAATATAATTCTTTTTTTCTGTCATCTAATGCCAACAATGCCAACAAGTCTTGCTTTCTGCAATAACCGTCATTATGGCAAATATAATGTTTCAGGCATGATCAGGGTTTTGGCACTAATTCAAGGTTAGAGAAAAATCTTGGTTGCAGGTTTTGTTTTTAAAGGTGACCTTTAATCACAGGTATGTGACATGTGACATGAACTCTAGTCTTCTGCATGAAAGTTCTTACTTCGGATGTAAATTGTGAGGTGTAAAATCGTCCAATATGAGAATAATTCCTAGGAATACTGGACCTTAGACAGACCTATGGGCCTATTTCTTAATGCACAAATATACACGGAAACCATCTACTCAGCATTATTGTGTCTGCATGTGTCTTTGAGGCCGTCTGTGGGGAAATAATTTGCTGAATAAGACATTTTGATATACTGATATGAAACATTTTATAACTCTGTGCATAGTCAATCATGTAATTCAAGTCTCATTTAAAAATACATCAAATATTGCCACTTTTTTTTTTTTTTTTACTAGCGCTCATGATAATAAGGTCTCTAAATACAATACAACGTTTGGATTTTAGTAATATTTTTTCCCTTGGCTTCCTTTTTTGCGTCTGGTGTTGGAACAATATTTCATAATCATTTCACGTCTGCAGAACAGACCTCACCCCGAAGGTATGGACGAGCTTCTCATCACTCTCTTACTGTCTCATCATCATGTTGACTGGCTGGCACGCCTGAGGACAAGAGACAGCCAGACATAGGCACTGGCAGGTATGCACACAGACATAGACTTTGGCAGGTGCAGGCTGCACGAAGGGCTGCCAGTTGTTTCTTCTGTGTTGCTTTTCATTAACTTGTCTAATACAATCAAAGACTGTCAGCAAGAGTGACAGAAGGAGAAAGAAAAGGAAGACAAGGAGGAGAGAGAGATTGCCTCCCTCGTTTCACAGATATGACTCTGTTCATGCAGCTGCATCTAAAATGAAACTTCCTTTATCTTTCTGATAACATTGTGTCTGGCCTTTTGTTGCTTCTGAAATGTCCTCGGGCCGTTTTTGTACACACAGATGCATCACACACACACACGTACCGGTGAGAAAATGTAGCGATAGAAGCATGAGCGCTCTGGGCTGCATACATTCTACGCTGTCAGCTCATCATCTCCCAAAGCGCACACCTGCATGTTCCAAAAAAAACATTAAAAGGAAAGTATTACTGTTGAAAAGCGACATTTGCAGCAATGCAATCAGGACGTTTTGTGAAATGTCAAAGCTTAATGAAATAACGACAGAATGCATTCCCCTCCCTGCATAAACCGATGGCTTATTTCTTTGCTTTCGGGAGAGGCGTCACTCTACTAAAGGTTAAAGGGAAGATATTCTAATCAGGGACTCTTTACAGAGCAGCAGCTCAATAAGGTCAACTGGTGTCACAACATTCAGGTTGGAGGGAGGAATGTGTGTGTACAAGTGTGTGTATGTGTGCTAGTGAGACGGTTACCTTGCAGTCTTTCTCTGTTTACCTTTTTTGTGGCTTGTGCAATGTTTCTTTTTCTCTCTTTTTCTCTATTTGGTTGCTTGTTTCTTTCCCTTGAAATCACTATCACTGCATCTCGACACACACACACACACATACACCGAGTCACATGTACAGCGCTAGTGTCTGACGGGGTGATCCGCCGGCCAATCGGCTGTATTGATTATTGGGCCAGGGGAGGTTGGTGGAGCGGCAGCAGTAATTAGGGCTTTTTGGTGTGGATTAGCTGAGAGAAAAGGTCACCTGCTCAACATCAGTGGCAGGACCATAGGCAGGGAGGGGTGGACGGGCGGAGGGGACAGTCACCAAACGTGATGACCATGATTGGCAGGGTCATGTATGTATGTAATATATGTGAGCCCATGAAGAAATTGAGTGACAAAGGATAATTCAACTTTACTATAACGTGGATTTCATTATGGTTGTTGTGTACATCGTTTCTTTAGTGGTTATGATAGCACTGTCAATCACATCAAAGTAATTACTGAGAGCTGGGAACATAGTGAACATGTGACAGGGCAAGAAACTTGATTGTTCAGACTGGTTGCAAACAAGCCCGCGCTGCACAGAGAACACTTCACTTGGAAGTGAAACTCAAAGCGAGCTTGCCTACAATGTCTGCAATAAACGCTCTTTGCACAGGAAACTGAACTAAAGTAACTGAGGTTTGATGAAGTTAAACTACAAGTAAAAATGTTTTCCTTCTTTAAAATTGACGGTTTAATCCACTGCCTCACTTCTTTTTACCAATGCTGGCACACTCCCCAATCCTAGCAATTAACTTAATGACTTTCTCTCTCTCTCTCTCTCTCCCTCTCTTTTTTTTCTCTCTCTCTCTCTCTCTTCTCTCTCTTTTCTCTCTCACTCTCTTTTCTCTCTCTATTCTCTCTCTTTTCTCTCTCTCTATTTCTCTCTCTCTATTCTCTCTCTTTTCTCTCTCTCTTTTTTTTTCTCTGTCTCTGTCTCTCTCTCTCTCTTCTCTCTCTTTTCTCTCTTTTCTCTCTCTCTATTCTCTCTCTCTCTCTCTCTCTCTCTTTTCTGTCTCTCTCTCTCTTTTCTCTCTCTCTATCTCTCTCTCTCTCTCTTTTCTCTCTCTCTCTTTTTTTTCTGTCTCTGTCTCTCTCTCTCTCTTCTCTCTCTTTTCTCTCTTTTCTCTCTCTATTCTCTGTCTCTCTCTCTCTCTCTTTTCTGTCTCTCTCTCTCTTTTCTCTCTCTTTTCTCTCTCTTCTCTCTCTCTTTTCTCTCTCTCTATCTCTCTCTCTCTCTATTCTCTCTCTTTTCTCTCTCTGTCTTTTTTTTCTCTGTCTCTCTCTCTCTCTTCTCTCTCTTTTCTCTCTTTTCTCTCTCTCTATTCTCTGTCTCTCTCTCTCTCTCTCTCCCTCTTCTCTCTCTTTTCTCTCTTTTCTCTCTCTCTATTCTCTCTCTCTCTTCTCTCTCTCTCTCTCTTCTCTCTCTTTTCTCTCTCTCTCTCTCTTTTCTTTCTCTCTCTTTTCTCTCTCTCTATTCTCTGTCTTCTCTCTCTCTATTCTCTCTCTCTCTCTCTGTCTCTCTCTCTCTCTCTCTCTCTCTCCCTCTCTCCCTTTACAGACTTGCAGGTTGGCTTCTCAGTGGTATGACAGGTCTGAGTGTATCTTAGAGGGTCACGACCCTCCCAGGCTGTGACCTGGACAAACAGGACTGAGGAGCTGCTACAGGACATGGAATGTCCCTTTTGTTTTGGTTTAATTTCACTATTTTTTGGAAAAGGTGGAAAATTCCTCCCTCTGCACTTACTTAAAATAAAAAAATTCTAGGCCACAAATGAGGCAAAGTTTACAAAAGAAACGTTCTGTGGCTGTAAATCTTTTTAGAAAAGCTCAGTCAATGCTCGGTGTTGTAACTGGGGATACATTATTCTTTCTTTTCTTTTTGTGATTTTCATCTTCTAAGCTACTGAAAATGAATATGAAAATATGATTTATCTTAAGAGCAGCCCTTTTTCTTTGTGAACATATTTTTGGTGTTAGCACAGCCACTTGTCTGAATTATCTCTATGTCCCAACATTATATATGTTCTATGCGCCTGCTACCATGTGGAACCAATTGTTTCTTAATAAAAAAAAAGCCAAAGTGAATGATTAAGAAGGTGTCTGCATTTACTGGGTGTCAGATCCCCTTCTTCTGCTTCACAGCGGCTCAGTGTGAGGCAGCAGCAGCTGTGGCAGATTTGGGGAGCGCTGCTTTTGTGCAAAGCTGCAGCACTCCTAGTGGTAGAAACGCAGAAGAGGTGCTACATTATTGCAAAACCAACCAGACAGGAGGAGACAAGTGCTGATTGAGAGAGCAGGAGTATTGCTTTGTATTGCATCGGCGTGTTTTTGTGTGTTTTAGCAGTGGCAGTGACACGTGTGTATGTGTGATGGTGTTGGTGGGATGGCCACACATAACAAGATTGTGCTTTCCTAATGTGTGTAAGTGCATCACTGTAGCACTGTGTGTTCACTTGCACATCACATTTCTATCTATGTTGTGCACATGATTTGTAAATGTCAGTGGAAATGGCGTGCCAACAGAAGTTCTGAAGAAGTGTTGTGTTGTGTGACAATAAAGGACATACATAACTGTGAGGCGAGTCGGAAACAAAAGCGCCAGGGCCAAACAAACCTTGAATCCTACAAAACAGACTGCCTTTGCTTTCAGGTGAAAGACGGTGAATGTGGCAGATCTGTATCTGATGTCAACATTGGACACCTTTCTGCAGTGTTTAGCTGAATATTTGACACAAGCAAAAGACTTAGAAATGTTTACAGTGGTGTTAAAGGTGAATAGGACTGTCAAGCAGTTGGAAATGTGATGCATTATGTAACTAAAGGTGCCTGGTTACATTTTAATCTACAAAGTCAACAACGTACTCATACATAATCCTTGTAATCCTCAGTATTCCTGTTGTCACAGCAAACTGGTGTTGATGAAGACTTTGTTGAGCTTTTTATTTTGTTTACATGACAAAGTTATGCAACCTTGATTTTGTCTGATTGGGTCTTGGCCGGAGAATCTGTTGTCATGGTGCCCAGGTCATTTAAAGCTAACAGTACACTGTAGTGGCAGGAAAAGCAGGGCAGTGAGGGTCTATCCAGACTCTGCACAGCTTCTGCATTATAGAGTTCACTAGAGGGTCAAAAGTGTCACCACATACATCACAGCTGTAGCAGAACGGCACACACCGTTGCCATGGTGATCGGCCATTTTTTTTCCCCCCACTTTGCTAAGCCAAACAGTGGTGGGTGGGTGCCGAGATACGAGAAAAGACAAAAAGGATTGTGTGCCCGGTCTTATGTATGTCTCAGAGTGTTTGTATGTAAAGTGAGTGTGTTTATTTGGTCAGGCGTATTTCGCTTAGTGCTAAAGAGACACATGTGTACCTTCCTTGTTTGGTCTGACTATCTGTGGTCTCAGCTGTACTCATCAGGAAGGCTGTGCAACAATAGCTAAGGTGCCCGCAGAGGGAACTGCACAGCGTGATAAAACTGGCAAAATGAGGGTGTCAGAAGCTCCATTGAACATAATCAGGCTGTGGTAGATGGGCTCGGCTGTTGGGTTTGGAACCATAAGTCTGGCGATTAAACATGCATGGGGAGAATCCTTCATCACACTGGCGAAACAAAGCCGCCCTGCCCTTCCCACGTGTTCCAACATCGCCATGGAAAAAGCCTGTTTCCCTGGCAACCCAACTGGCTCTCTTTGTCACAGGAATGGGGAAAGAGGTGGAGGGAGGGGACGAGGGGGAGTTGAGTGGAGGCATGACACTCCACACTGACCTCCACCTGACCTCTAGGTGAACATGCCGTATTGGGTTCCTGCTTTCCTGGAGGGAAGGCTGTGATTGGTCGTTTTTTCGTCCCAAAAAAGTTCTGTCATCTGAGTGAAAAATGTCCCCGACTAAATGTCTCTCTTTTTAAGACACTTATAATATTTCTGTTAATATCACGCATTTCTATACAGCAAAGAGAATTAGCAGATGTTCTACGACAGCAAGAGGAGGGACATTTACATTGGCCGTCATTACTCCACGCTGACAGACAGTGCTGCCTAAATGCTTTCCAAAAAGCCGACATCTTTTCTTCTACTGCCCCCAGTGGCGCATTGTACGGCCGATGAAGGTGAAACGGGGAGAAGCATAAAAAGGGCTGCATGAAAGAGAAATGACTCAAGGCGAGGAAATGGAGGATGCAGTTCAGAGAGCGTAGTGGTGAGAAAAAGACAATGGCTTGTTAATACAGGCGGCCAGAAAAAGAGGGGAAGGGAGACAAAGTGAGACACCGCTTTTATGTCGACCTGCGGCTGCTCCCATAGCAAAGGCTGGTACTCTAGCTGTAATGTTAACCTAGTGTTTCCCTAATGGGCTTAATGACATATGGAGCACAGATTGCAGCAGGAGCCGGCTCACTTTGAAACCACTGTCGCCTCCCTCAGGGCTTGGAGAGCACTACATTATGAAGACGTTTCTGACTGAGGACACAGGTCGCGTCTGGTGAACTTTAATGGTTATCAGATGATAATTGAAAGAATCTCTTCATGACCTGAAACATCTTTACATCTGCTTATAAGCGGCTCTCAACAGGTGTATTGCTTTGTTTTTTCGATTGGCAAAACATTCATTCCCAACGATCATTATCTAACACATCACGCGATGATATGCCCTCTTTCGTAAATTACTTAGTATCACTACTGGCCTGTATGACATCTCCCTAAGAATCTCCCCGCGGCATATCACCCGCCATTTTGTTTCAATTTGTTCCCATCACCGATATCTCTTCCTCTTTCAGCTCCTTTAGTCCGTCCACATCTCACTTGTCGTCTGGCCGTCATCTTCTCGTGGACTGTTACTGATGATATCGGATTGCTGTTGGCTCTACGCTGCTGGAAAGTGGAGCTAATGGGCTTTCAAATGCTTTATTGTGAATGCAACCTGTCAAGAGGGGAGAGATAGGATCAGATTTGATTAGGGGGCAACAGCGGCAGAATAAAATGTATTTGAAAACTGTTTTTCTGCATGTATGTGTGTGTATGTGAGAGAAAGAAAAAGACTGCTTTGCACTGACTTTATTAGATGTCCTTGGATCATCCTTATCTCTGCAAGTGTTTTCAACCCTGCTCCCATTCTCCATTCTGCCCTTTCTCTTCAGTTTCTTTTTTACATATGCATCCCTCCCCAGCAGAGCAGAGAGTAACACTGCCTCTTTTGGCTGGATGTGGTAAATGTGTTCCTCTCTGGCAGATGAATGATGTCAAACAGACATATTTATATTCATTTAGGACTGAGGAGGAGGCGAACCCATCTGTAACGGATGTGATAGAAAACGCTGCGTGTGAGTGTGCGTGCATTTAGGTCTGTGTATGTGTGTGTGTGTGTGTGTGTGTGTGTGTGTATGTGTGTGTGTAAGCACACGCATGTTTGAGCATGTGTTCCAAGGTATCCATCGTTTGTGATGAATGAATCATGCTTTTGTGTGAGTTGATACCGTGTTTGCGGATTTGTGTGTGTATGGGCTTGTGTGTGTGTATGTGTGTGTGTGTGTGTGTGTGTGTGTGTCTGCGTGCAAGCGAGGTCATTCCCCGGTCACTCGTTCAGGCTGTGTGATGAATGAAGAGGAGAGGTGCCTGCAAAGCCGGAGAGATTTGGGAGAAACATTGTTCCACAGGGTTAAAAATGGTCTTGTGTTGTGCCAGAGGCTGAGGGAATGTTCCTAAAAAAATATAAGACTGCAACTTAAGCGGATGTTCATCATATCTGATGTTTAATATCAAGCTCGACAAAGTAATAAACTCATAAAATATTAACACGAGCCATTTGATTGTGCAGATTTGCCCAGTGAGAGACTTCGCAATTAAACGAAGTATCCAAAATTTGCTCCCTCTCTATGTCCATTTCTTCTTTCCTACTGGGCAAGTGAAGTGGAAGTGGCTGTGTTTGGTTTGGACGGCAGGCCGGTGGGGTCAAAGACATTTGACTCAACCAGGAAGTATCAGGTTGCAGTAGACAGGAAGTTAGTGAACCAAACAGGAAGGACTTTATGCAGAGGAGGCTACTGAAAGCCAGCAGCATTCACAGTATGTCAGCACGGGGCCAAAAAATATATTGTGTGTGTGTGTGTGTGTGTGTGTGTGTGTGTGTGTGCGCGTGCGTGCCTGCCTGCCTGCGTGCGTGCGTACATGCGTGTCTGTATTGGGTCAAAACATACATATATATACATATACATATATATATATATATATACTGTATATACAGTATATACATATATATACAGTATATATATATATATATATACTGTATATATGCATGTATATGTTTTGACCCAATAATTCTTACTTGAATCCTGGAATTCATTTCTTTTCAAATGATTAAAAAAGTTTCATCAAATCTGAAGAAAAAAGTCAATTAAAATCCTTTTTTTTTAATAAATCTAAATATTCAGACACTGACGTGTCTAAGGCAAAGTGTGTAACAGAGTTATCATTTGCCTGGATGTTGGCTTGATAGAGGTCAGCTCCGATCTGAGGAACTGCTGAGGATGATTTGTGTGTGCGTGCGTACATCCAGTGTGTCTGCTTGGGACAATGTGGTCAGGCAGAAGTGCATCGGGGGATCGATGTCCACACCTCGTCCTAAATTATTCATCCTGTCAGCTGGCCTGTCCACCATCGCCGTGGAAACCGCTGACCAAGAGCTTTACCCCCATCCCTACGGATTCACCTCTTCATCCCCTCCTCGGCCCTCAATTCCTCCCCTCTCTCTCTCATTATCTCTTACCTGATTCGTTCATTTACCGCCTCTCTCGCCCTCACTCCTACTTCCACTCTTCCTTACTTCTCCAATCTTTTCATCTGTCTTTCTTCTACTCCCATTATTCAGTATATCTGTCTTCCTCATTAGTCCTGAACTCTCGCCGACTCACTTTCTATTTCTTTCTCTATTTTTTCCTCTTCCTCTCTTTCCCCGTGCTGACATTCTCTCCTCTGCTACCCCTGTGTTGCTGACTAAGATTATAATGTGTTGGCTTTGTAGGATGTTTATGTTTGTGTCTTTGAAGTCTGCCCTAGTGGCCTCTTGGAAGACAGCCATAATCCTAGTGAGCTGCCAGAGGTTGTTCAGCATGCCGTGTGTGTGTGTGTGTGTGTGTGTGAGTGTGTGCACCCTCACACATGTGTGAATGCATGTGTGCACATGATCAACTCTGAGTGCAGTGTGTGTGCACGAGCGTGCGAGTGTGAGTCAGTAATTGTGACATGGCTCATACATCATGGCCAGAGCCCGTTTGATTACAAGCGGAGGGGCCCGGTGATTAATCGTTGGATTCAGCTTCCTGGCCCGAGTTGTGACACCCGGTCACAGAGCATCTGTACTGACACACCCCCTAGCCCCACTGCCCTGCTCCAACGTACCCCATACCGCCTACACCCCTATACACACACACCTACACACGCACCCAAATACCCCCTGCCTTCCCCCTCACTTCCTCCCCAGCACTCTATTACCTTCTGCCCTTCTCTCGCCCCCAACAACACACACCTTACCTTTTCCTTTTTGCTTCCCCGCCAGTATTGCCTCTGCCTCCTGTTTTATCTTAGCCCAACCCTCCCACTCTATTCCCTCTCTCCCCAAACTCAAGCACCACCGTATATCTTGCCGTTGCACTCCCAACCTCTGCACTCCCTCATCTTGCTCCTCTCCCCTAACCTTTCCTTTTCAAGTCATTCTGCCATCCCACAGCTTCATATTAACCAAAGCCTTACTGTTTTGATCTTATCACCTTTAGCCTTGCTGTTTTTTTTCCTCTTTCCCACAAGCTATGACCTCTCCACTCCCTCTCTTATACACACCAGCCACACTAACCCTTTCCCCCTAATCTGATTCTGCACTCATCGAAATGTGTCTTAACTCCCTTGTGCGCACACAAAGAACCACACTTACAGTATATTCCCACTTGCATGTGAGTCCACAAAACACACACTTTGCTACCAAGCTAAAAGCATCTTCTGTACTTCAGTCCCAGCATCTAAAAGGATCTTTAGCCCTCTCCACCTGCCAGTTAAGGTCATGTGATCCAGGTCCCTGAGGTCCAAAGCAACCCTTAATCCTAAAAGCCAGCAACCTTGAGGTTTTTTTTTAACGAGGACATTTCTCTAGTTCTCGCGCATGCACTTTGTGTGCACATCATGAAGTCTTTTTTGCTTTTAATTCATTAATGTTACCAGTGTTATTGTAAGAGCAAACATGACAAAAACAAGCTTCACAAGCCTGTCCGTGGCTCTCAGCCTCAAGCCCATTGGTCCCTGGAAAACATAAATCCTTAAATACGCATCACAAATATGTAGTTTAATTCTGAACAGAAACTAAATCATTTCCTAAAACTGCAGGGCACTGTAGTTTTTAGCTGGGGAATATTTTTACACGGCGGATGATGTGTGTGGAATAGACTAAAGTGCCCATGTTTATGTTAATGAGTGTCGCTCACTGATGAGATCTTGCAGGGAGGAATAAGCTATATCAGGCTTTAGCTACACAGATGAAATTTGAAATCAAATTAATTCCACATATAAAATATTTTACAACGAAGATTAACTGCTGGCTAAAGGCAAACCAGAGCTGTACCCATATTCAGCTAATTGTACTGTAAACTATCAGAATGTATTGTGCTATGTGTATTGTGTGATGTGTTTTTTATTGTATTTCCATATTTGTAATGAAGTTTCACACTCTGTATTGGAACAGTTCAATTCCATCGTATCTATAAAATCAAATAAACTCAAATTCATTAATTTACTTGGTTTTGGTCTTGTCATGGGAATTGTTGAGACAAATAAAGCTATATATAAAATAAAATCATACCCTTTAAACACAGCACAGATTGAGCATTTCGATACTATGAGGACAATAAAGAAAAAGAGTCTGACGAAGCAAGAGATGCAGCCTAAGAGTCAATGGGAAACAAAGGCAGAGAATCTGAGAGTGTGAGCAAGCAAGCTAGTGAGAACCAGAGACAGTTTGTGTGTTTGACTCTGTGTGTGTGTGTGTGTGTGTGTGTGTGTGTGTGTGTGTGTGTGCATGAATGTGTGTGTGTGCGTGTTCCCCTGGCTCTCACCTCCATGCGGTATCAGGATGAGGGATGGTCCTGCCAGCGATCAGCCCAGGCCTGGACTCAAGCTCCGCACAAGGATTCCCTGCTGAAACCATTAGTCTGGGCATTAAACACCATTAGAGCGCACACACACACACACACACACACACACACACACCCACACACACACACACACACACAGACACACACGCACGCACACACGCACACACGCACACATTAGACCGGAGAGTGCAGGAGAGTGACTGCCAGAAGGATTGGTTGTAGCTGAAGGTAAAAGAGCAATGGGAGAAAGAGAAAGAAACAATGAAGAAAAGGAAGGATGGAGATATGCGGAGGAGGATTAAAAAAAAAATCCACTTTTCCTTCCTCTTTTCTCTTGCCATCATCTACTCTATTTTCCTTTTCTAATACATAATTAATTAACGAGAAGTAAGACCATCATTTCCTGGATGGCTCTGTTTTTTTTTTTGTGTAGGCTTACCTCATCTTTCCCCCCCAAAACTGCACGTGAATGCTTTTCTCACATCTGCATGTATATGTATTACTTGTTTCAGTATGTATGGCGTGTTTTTATATGTGTCTGTGATCTAATGTTGCACGCTGGAGCGCACGTGTCCCCGGCGATCCAGGTGTAATTGGGTTAGTGACAACCAGGACAATGTGACACCTGCAGGTCTCAGCTGTGCCTCTCCCAGCTGAACTGGCCTGGAGTCAGCTGGAGCTCTGTCATCTGGACTGGCCGCAGCTGAAATGGCCATTCTGGGACCGATCCAGGGTTAGAGGCTCCGCTGCACACAACACAAATATCAGTCTAAACACTAACCTTTTGTCTTTCAGCTGGACAGCAGCAACGATACAGGACAGAGAAAGCGATTATGTGACAGCCCTCTCAGAGTGTTAACCGCGGCCAACAAGACTCACACTCGCTCACTCACATGCACATCTCAATAATAAAGTGGAACAACATAGCGACACTGTTAGAAAGATAAAGTGAAGCACAAGATTTTTGCGGGTGAAATGTAGTGTACTGTTTCGCATTGACTTGTTTAACACACACTTAGCACAGACAGTGAGCTATGGTTTTCACTTTTTGTCCAATATTTGAGCTATGCGTTCTTCGAGCGTGGGGGAGGGGAAAAAAACATTTAATCTGAGTATCTGGTCTGTAATGATCCGTCTTAATTCTAAATGAAGTGTATAAGCATAAAAAGCAACAATTTATAGTCAGGCGCACCGTCAGTAAGGTTTTTGTTGTTGTTTTTGCTTTCATAAAATGAAGAAAACTAGAAATGACAAGCAGAAAAGGAAGCATTTTGGACTAAACAACAATTTTTTGGATTTGAATTTTGGAATTATGAGCTTAATTTTGAGTCATTGTAAAAATCTGAGTTATTTAGGAGTTGTGTAAAACGTTTGGCTTAGACTTTCTTCTGAATCTGTGAACAATTTTAAAATTTGTATGCACATTGAGCATATAAATCGTCACTTCATTATCGTTTGTCTAGACACAGCATTCTCAAGTAAAACCGTCATCCCCTTCTTATTTGTTTCTCTCTTTAAATGTTAAATGAATCCCTTGATGAACAGGAAATAAACCTAAACTAAACAAGATTCTAAAAAACAATGGGGGTGTCTAGCATTTTGCATAAAATCAAAGAGAAGCAAAGATATTCATTAAAAGCCCCGTGCTTCTCTCTGAAAGGCACCTTGTGGTCTGAGCATTACTGACAAAATATCCCACATACATGCAGCAAATAAACGCTGCTGGTGTGTGACAGTTTCCCGGATGCCCTCCTCCTCTCATCAGGCAGAACTTGTGATCACAGACTGATATCATCACACAAACGTCTCCCTGTCACATCGGATTTCTGCTGCTCGAGTCTGAGGACTGTCTCTCTAGGCCCGAGTGGCGGCAGACCATGCTAACCAGCGCGACGCCATCGGAAGCTAATAAATCATCTGTGGTTTTATTTCAGATTTATTCGGACCGTAATGAAGACGCGATGGGCCCCGGGCTGTAACCGACGGCGACAGGGTGACACTGATGAATGGCTGAAGGTGCGTTCTCTACAGTCGGTAGGAGAGGGAGGACTGTCAGGCTGCTATGGTGCGCTGTCTGTGTGTGTGTGTGTGTGTGTGTGTGTGTGTGTGATCATTTGCACTCTAAGGATATGTTAGATCCCACAATAGGCATATAATATATAGCATTACTATACAAAATAGACATTGTTATCTTTGCTATCATCGCCATCATCATCGTGATTACCAGAATCATGGCTATTGTCTTTACCATCCTCATCACCAAAATCATTTTTTTATCATCATTAACATTAGTGTCAATATTTATGTTTAACCCGTTATCGTCATCACCTCATTATCTACATTATCCCTATATCGTCGTCATGAAAACAACAAAAAAACCCACCTTGCTTGCAACTTTATCATCACCATCGTCACCTAAAAACTTCAAACATCTCCGTCACCTAGATATCAACACCGCCGTGATCATGACCATTTCCATCCAAATCCTCGCCGTTAACTCAATCACATGTGTCTTCATCATCGTCGCCATCACTTTTGAAATATTCCTCAGGACCATTATCATCCCCGCCCCCACTACCATTATCATTATTTTCAATATCATAATCATCATTCATCATCACGAGCATCACCAGCATTAACGTTAACTTTGTCATTATCAGGGTGATTGTCAATATTTCCATCATCAACATAACAACTAGCATCACCAATATCTTCATCACCTTATTTGTAACATCACTGCCATCATAACTATCACCATTCCCCGGCAAAATCCAAATCAGCGGCATTAACTTCACCATCACAATCATCATCTCATGTCCATGATTGTCATTATCATAATCATCACCAACATCATGAATGTTCCTGCTGACTCAATAACCATTATAACCTACACAGCATCATTATCACACATATCACAAGTGTCAAGGGTGGATCCAAACGATCCAACTTTTTTTCCTCTCCCCGACACCTCAACTGTTCCGATGCTCTCCGCTCGCCAAATACAGAATCTGCATACCTCACTGCGCGGACGCCATTGGCCCACCACGACTGAACGGATGTAACTGGACGCAGAAACACTTCATTTTTGTATCGACACGCGACGTTTATCATCCTCATTACTAACAAACATCCAATTCATTGGCTTTAACTTCGCCATCATCACCATTACCGCCATCGTCAATATCATCAAACCTCTGACCTCTCTTTCCACGCCGTGTATGCATTCCCATCACTCTCTCTGTGTAGCTGTACTCTATTACCCTGACTCTGTGTTTTGATAGCGTGCTCTTTCTGTGTGTCATCGCAGTCCTCTCTGTCAGCCAAGGACAAATCGACTGAACCAACTCAATGCTTCAAGCCAGTCATCTTGTCAATCAATGAATCCATACCGAGCTTGTCTCACCCGGGCCTGACACAGTATGGCGCAGCACTTTTTGAAGAGCACAATAAGACGTGGAGACATCATAGACGCACACAGCAATGGCAAACAATATGATGCTGAAGTTGAAGTTCTCTAAACACTAAAAAAAAAAGACTGGAAATCTATCTTCTCTGGTCAGCGTGGATCACAGCATTTACAATGTATTCCATTAGTGACACAAACTCACAACAACAAAGAGTTTCATACACAATTGTCACTTCACTAATAAATTGATAAATATGTTTCGTCTGCTGGAGCTTTGGAGCTATGAGGAGACAATAGCGAGGAAAGAATGTCGAATTTGTGGCAATGTTTTTTACTGTATCGGATCGACAGTGGACCAACGTGCTTCTAGCTCCGGCTAACACCACTGTTTGTTGAGGACGAGGATCCTCCAAAGCCACACCTGCCCTTGGTTACTGTTGCTACCTCGGCCAATAAATCCAGTCTTGCATTTTCCGTTGAGCAACCTACCACACTGTAGAATTGATGGTTACTTGGAGTCGTGCAACGTATCCTCAAGACACTGACAGCATGTGCTTCAAGTGAAGGAATTTATGAGCTAATCCATGACACGTTTGGATTAAGTCTTTCCTCTCTCGACACAAAAGAGATTTATGTTTGCTTAAACATTACAAATGAACAGTTGATTGTTACTAAGCCTACATTTTTCATAACTGAGAATGGAGTTTTAAAAAAATAAAAAATAAAATCTGAAAACCTAAAATCCCAGCCTCGTATTTTAGTGTGAATTGGCGAAAATGAACTTTTGGCAAAATTATTACAGTTGGGGCTGTAAAATTAAAAAGACAGCTTTCTGCCTCTAACACATCTCTATTATTACTCATGACACTGCTGTGGTCATTAAGCTGTTGTGTTTATTTTGTCAGATGAAATGGTGATTTTCTTCGATTTCTAATGGAGCAGCCCAGGTATCACTGTTTGCAAACAGGCAGCGTTTATGAGCTGTAATTGCAACACTATTTCATGCTTCTTCAGTTGTCTGACAACAGAAACAGAGCAATATGTCAACGAGAACAACAAAGTCAAAACTAGTTCAATTATTAAAACAGTATTGAAGAGTTATCATGTGACTCAGCAGGGTAACCAGACTGTGTTGGTCCCACTTCTTTGGGGCATTGTTTACCTACATCCTTACATGTTTGTCTGTAATTAACATTTTCTTATGTTAGCTGACCAAAAGAGCAGGAAAAAGACGAACATTTTCTGATTTAATATTATTCAGGCTTTTCAGTGTGGACTGAGATCTTCACTAAAATGACATGAAAATGTTAATGTGGATGAAAGTCATTTTCACATTTTCACAAATTTCCAAAGACTACCAACAATCTTCCTCTTTCTTCCCAAGTTACCAAGAGACCTTTTTCACAGCAGACATTTAGACTTGTTGTAGCAGAGCAGGTGATACAAATGTTGTTAATGCTCAATTCCATTAAAGCTGGGGTAGGAAACTTTAGCGAAAGCAACAAGAGTAAATCTAGATTTTGAAAGTATCCAACGGAACAAAATCCATCCCTCCCTTCAGGCTTCCTCTACTACT
>CALSBV010012213.1:5966974-5975168 GCA_943590825.1 Bovichtus diacanthus
CTTGTTCTCTCTTTCCCCCCTTAGTCCCATCCCTCCATTCGGAAAAAGCCTGACCCAGTATTACGGTGACATTATGGGGCCACTTACCGCCCTGCTAAAATAAACCCCAGTGAAGGAGGCGTGTGACAGAACGGGGTTACAGCATGCCGTCGCGCAAATTAATCAAACAAATAAACGAGGAATTTAGACTTAAACAGAGAAGATCTCAGCCTCCCTCCCCTCCTCTCTCATCTATTACCTCGTCTTGCATCCCCTGTGTTTGTTCTCGTCTACACTCTGAGGACACACAGACACTTTCAGTTTGAAACACACTAACATGCAGACGTGCATTAATGCACGAACAGCAGCTGCCTGCACGGTCACAGGCGGAGGTAGTGAAAACCTCGGAAGCAGCTTCAGTCAGTCGGCTGGAATTGTTCACAGTCAGGCTGTCTTTTGGTCTGGACCACACGTCTGTTGCTGCTGGCACTCACATGTACCGAAAAGCAGGGCTAAACCACAAAGTGCATTTCTTGATTTAAAGATTTCTATCCAAATTTTAGTCAACCGGCATATTTCCCATGAGTCCGGTCGAATTTTACATGTTTAAATGCCTACTCTGTCAACAGATTGTGAAATAGTAAGACCTATAACAATAATATATGAAATGCTAACAGGCATGACAACTGTAGCATCACTAATGAGCTTGCTGTCCATGATATGTTCGGTTGCATGTGACTGACTTTAAGGATCATTATTGTATATTTGATTTTGTAGTGTAATGTGGGAGCCGTCACAAAAGGTTGTATCCAATGCAGTGGGTTCAATTCAAAGCCACACAAACATGCTGTGACTGTTGTAGTGGGGATATATATATATATATATATATATATATCTGCTTCATATGCATTTCAGAGTTCTATACCTTCAAATACTTTCCCTGTCTCAACAGGAAGCTATGGTGATAGCTAACGGTAGGAAAAGATGTGGCTTATTTTTCTTTCTTTACCTGGCAAACATGTTCACTGCAATCAACACACCAATCAAATAAAGAGGATAAAATGTCCATATTTCAATTGAATCCAGCTTCTAACCATGAAACTGATCCTCTCAACTCTCTTGGCTTGAAGATTTTTACCTTGTAAATGATTAATACCAGTAAAGGAAGAGTAGAGGATGCATTAATTAAAACTATTCCTCCAAATGTAAGTGGCAATAGACAAGCTTATTGCTTTAACTTATCATCATGAAGTAAATGCTGATTGCACAATGTAATGGCAGTAGAATAATGACACCATCGGTGTTTAGATTGGTTCCCCATAAGCCTCGCTTTCGCTATGCAATTCTGTCTGCCACCGGGTCACGATCTCCTGGGAAACTGAAGGCTTTCTTTATAGCACAAAGCCGTGGAAAACAAAACGCAGTGTGTCCCGTGCAGTGCTGCCAACTGTTTTCCAATGAAAGTAGATAACACTTGCTCCAAAAGTTACTGAAAGTTGCCATTGGGAATGAATTACAATTTAAACGGAAAGCGATCCGGTTGTCTTTGCGACAGCGGTACCAACATTAATGCCACCGGGAAACACTTGTTTATTCACCCCCTTCAGAACGACACATATTTGCGTTTTCTGATCTGACGCCTCTATCGACAAAACAAAATTGTTTCTATGTGCCTTCCAAAACTGTTACAAATCACTGTTGTAAAATAATTTACAGTGACAACACTACAGGAAATACATGACTTGATCAGGTTTAGGGAAAAGTCATGGTTTGGGTTAAAATGACTTCTGCGCGAAGGTTAAGGGACCGTTGTTGTTATGGTGACAATAATATGCGGTTGTGGTTAGGGAACAATTGTGGTCGTGCAAAAAAAAAAAAAAAGCCTATTTCAGCAATGCGTTGCGAAATGCTAGAATTCTTTTCATGTCCACAATTACTTTCACTCCAGTCATTTTTCTTCTTCTACCTGATTAGTTGATAAGTTGTTTTCCTAAATTATTACTTTTCATTTTTTTTAATTCATAGGCTCGTTGACTGTCGGCAACTGGCATCAAATATTTTTCACAATTCTTTTAAATAAAGTAATAAAGTTTTTTTTTAGTTTGGCTTATAGCTGAGCTCAAAAATAATTTTTTATTCTACTCTTTCATCTGGACATCTGCGCTGACATCAGCTGAAAGCATTAAATGAACATGTTGTATTCCCTGTATATTACTCGTGCTGCATTGTTTATAACTAATGACTTAATTTCTTAATATTAGTTTCTTAATATTATTACTAAACAAAAAAATATAATATTTTCCCATTGATTCTTACATCCACACAAAACCCGAATAAGAGTTTAACACCAGTTAAGTTCATGCAAACATGCGATCAATGTGTCATCTGTGTTACACGCCGGTTACCATAGCAATGGCTCCGAGGCCCATTCTGCATGCAGGAAACATCTTGATTAATCTTGACGATGACAGTGCGACTCTTGATGTGGACGGCTCCACATTGATCCGTAATGAAGCCATTGAGCCGCATGACGAATGGAGGGGAAGGAAATGTGTGAGCACATGATTAATGAAATAATTAATTAAGTAATTGGATTGACTTAATTATTTATTTCTCAATCCTTGAAGTCAGAGAAAAGTTTGATTACATATTCAAATTAGGGGGTGCAATGAGGTGAGCTGTGTTCTGCTTTTGATTCTCAGTCAGTGCTGCTCGTACACAGATCAAAGGCATCGAGTTCGAGTATCGTATATTCAAGTCTTAGCCAAAAAGACTCTCAATTTTTCACCTCTTTTCAGCACATTTCAGGGAGGTTTTAAAGGAGATTATGTTACATGACAAAGTGAAAGTGGTTTCCAAAGTTTTGGGATGATTTGTTATTTTGATAATCAGATTAATGAACATCTGGGCAGCTCGTCCCATGAGCTCTCCAATTTGAGCCAAACACAATTGTTTTAGTTTTTCATATTGTTAATAATATAGATGATTAACTATCTTAATGAAGAGTTAAGTCTGTGATCCTGTTCCCAAATGTGACTCCCAGTGCGTCTGGAACTAGATTTTGAGATTCCACGTTGCCTTTTCCATCTGCTGCCTGCTGTTACGGGGTGTGTTGGATGTTTCCTGGACCTGCTGTCAGGACTGCAGGCTTTTCCAGAGAAAACATGCAGGAATTTTGGATCTTCTTTTAAAAGGCTGCCGTGGTCTTCCTCCAAGAGCTTCTGCATATGCCATACCTGGCATCAGAGCTTAAGCTTCAAACTGACTCAAATGGAAAGCTTTTTCAAATTCCCAATAACTCACATCATAAATACGCTTATAGAGTGGTTGTTCGGGCCAGCTTGGTAGCAACCTTAAATTTACTGCTATTGGATACCACGAGCAGCTCATTCTTCTAATGATGCACATCACCTATGACTGCAGGTCTGCAAATCCAAATCCATGCTCGCCTAAACATATTTTTATCACCTTGTCTCTACTGAAACATTTGAAGGTCTAATAAAACAAGTCAGAATCACACATTTCTTCTTTAATAACTTTTTTTTTTTATCCTGGGAAGGACTTTGCTGAGTATGCATGCTCTTTTTTGAGCTATGCCTCGCTTCACAGCCCTACAGCTAGACATACCCACACCTGGGATCGGCCCACAGTGTTCCACCACCGACCACAAACACAAGCAGAAAAGAAAAAAATATATATCTGAATCTTATACCTTATATCTTTTTCTCGCCTTCCTGCATACAGTATGCTGGAGTTAAAACGACTCTCCTGGCAACGACAGTATGGTTAAGGTTAGGGAAAGGTCGTAGTTATGGTAAACTAAACTATGGTTAAGGTACGGTTGGAGGCAGAATGAGTAGGATTTGTCGTTTGTGGTTTGTAAATACAACGTTCAAACTTGGCCCACCCCACCTGGCTCAACAACGGCAGATGTGCACGCCCCCTGAGCGCTAGTTAAAGGTTATGGTGCTCGCCAGCGTGTGAAAGCGAACCCCAGATTCCCTCTCGTTTTGTAACAAGCTTTGTCCGCTCGGCGTTTCACCTCGCTATATTATATAACTGTGTCCGCCATTTTTGTTATTTCCTCTTGGATGCCTGCTGACAGTCTGGCATGTATGTAAAACATGTTGGGACCTCCACATTTCTACTTTCCATCCTCACTACATAAAAGACACTGCACTTTGTATTGGAACCAATTGTTGGTCCAATATGGACAGTATTTATATGGATGCCGCACTGTGCAGGCACATTTAACAAAGTTTCCTGTGTGATCACAAAGGAATGAGGTTTCTGTCATCTATTAGGAAACGGGAACTGCCTTTATAATCATGTGTGCTTGGTGCATGCGGTATCCACTAACAATCCAGTTTCCAAATCTTTTAAAATGCTGAACACAGGATGTTGAGATGCCAACAGAATGAGCAAAGAAAATACCAACCAATAAGTTGTTAGTGTCACTTAAGATCTAATAGTTACATTCCATCCTCTAATGTTTTTGTATAACTGTAAGAACATGGATTTATGAGTCTTTGAATGTGTCTATGAGCCTGTGTGTGTGTGTGTGTGTGTGTGTGTGTGTGTGTGTGTTTGTATATGTGCTTGTGTGTGCATGTGTTTCTATGCAAGCCTCAGTCGTATTGGAGATTATTGTACATTCATCAGTATGCCGTTAAGCAGTGGCCAGTGAGGATATGAAATGGCTCTCACTTTGGGGCTATCGCTGATCAATGCTCATAAACATTTAATGTCATAATCAGCCATCAGGCGGCACAATAACACATCAGCACTAACAGCTTTGGGGTGCGGACACATGCTCATACACACATGCATGCACAGGCTCACTTCTTTAGTGTTACATCTCTGGTACATTAAGTATGTATATTTGATATGGAGGTGGAAACAACCTCTGCTCTGCACCACACGCATTCACAAGCACACACACATTAGATATCTTGCCTCACACACCATTAAACAAACACACACCATCAACCATTTAGGCACTAAAATAATGTGTGTGCTCAGATGATGTTATGCTGTGGTCTGGGTGAGAGATGAAAGAGAGAGACAGGGGGAGCGTGGTGGGGTGAGGAGGGAGGGTATTATCGGGGGAGGACTTTACAAAGTAAGCCAATTTATACAAGGTATCCCGGCTCGAATTAGCGGCTAATGACTCTATTAGCTTTCATTTTTGCACCGAGGAGATTTGCCTGCATAAATTAAGGCCTGATCATTGGCAAAGTGTCACGGCCAAAGGACAGTTTATAAATACAACAGCCAGGCCCTGTCAGCCGCACCGGGCATTGATATAGACGTCTCTGCAGACTTTGTCGTTGAGCGCAACAGACTTGTGCCAGTCAGACGGTGCCAGGGGACCATGGGGGTCTCAGGGGGAGCTCTCTCGCCGTCGTCCCTGAAAAGGTCAACTTGACGCGGGCACAGCCCATCGACCTGCCCCCCTGTCGGCTCCGCTGATAAAAATCAGATAAACTTAAGACCACTTATCGATCCAGGCTGCGGAGCCTTAGGCAAATGTTGGCCGAACCCTCTTCCTCCTCATCCTCTTCTCCTGTGCATATGATTACACACAAGCAAATTAAAATGGTGGGGGTGGGGGGGGGTGGTAGACAAGAGATGAGAGAGGAAGGCAGGAATTCTTGTTTCTCTGAGGAGAGTAGGGAAGAGGATGTTATTAAGAGGAGAGAGGATGAGAAGTGGGAGAAGGGACAGTAAGATTAATCGCAGAAATTTTAGCAGAGACAGGGAAATTTCATTAACTATGAGAGCACTTGTTAGAGCTAAATGGTCAGAGAGAGGTGGGAGGTGTGGGGGGGGGGGGGGTGAGAGAGGAGGGAATCTCTGATTTGCAAGAAGTGGAATATAGAAAAACAGAGATTTAGACAGAACTTGCCCACGCAGCTTGTAACTTCCTTTTTCACAGCCTAAAATAAAAACAGTACAGATGATCTATTCCCTAATGTCTTGCTTTCCGTGTCTTTTCTTTTAACTGCAGCGACTGAGATAGTTCCAGAAAAAAGGGGGTGAGGACACAACAGATGAGTGAGAGCAGCTGTGGGAAAGTATGAAGGCAGAAGGGGCCCCGCAGCAGGAAGGATACAGAGCCGAGCAAAAGGCCAGGAGTCAAAGTTAGTGAGAAAGCACCGAGTGCTGCGGAGAGACAGAATTAGAGCAGGAGAACGGAGGGAGACATACAGAGGTGTAGCACATCTGGCCGGCAACACCGTCGCCTCAGTAATCAGACCACACATCCTCTCCTGTTTCACTTGGCGTCCTCCCTCACAACGTCTTTCTTGCCAGGCTGGGTGTCTGTCTGCTGGCCTCTGCACCCGCACTATCTATCCACACTTCCTCTCTCCATCACTTCGCCGGGCATCCACACGTCTACCCCTTTCTCAACCAACACACACACTGTATGCACACACACACACACA
Organism: Bovichtus diacanthus; assembly: GCA_943590825.1. NCBI lineage: Eukaryota > Metazoa > Chordata > Actinopteri > Perciformes > Bovichtidae > Bovichtus > Bovichtus diacanthus. The sequence continues at coordinate 5,973,403 of CALSBV010012213.1, forward strand.
CACACACACTCGCTCTGTCTCACTGTCTCTGTGTCTCTCTCAAGAGGACGAGTAATACAGCTCAGGGCGCAGAGGTGCTGATAAGAGAGGACAGGAGTGTGACGTGAGCAGGGGCCGATGACCACAGATAACACGGCGACTCGTGCGTGTCTGTGCGTGTGCGTGTGTGTGTTTGTGTGTGTGTGAGGCCCTTAGTCATCAGGGTGTAAGTGGGAATGATGAGGGTAACCCCGTTATCAGCTCTGTCTATGTCAGCACTTCCATCTGGTGTCGGCTCACTTGCTAGTGTGTGTGTGTGTGTGTGTGTGTGTGTTTGTGTGTGTGTGTGTGTGTGTGTGTGTGTGTGTCACTACTGGGCGATGGTTGTCTGGTGAGCAGGAAGTGCAGTCTGGGTCGGACTGGTGACACATGCAGCACAGCCTGTGGTGTGTGTCTGTCTAGTTCTCCATTATTCTCTTCCTTTGTGTGTGTGTGTGTGTGTGTGTGTGTGAGTATAAGCCTAATCAGAGCAGAAGAAGAGGAATAGAAGTCCATATTTAAGCAATTTGGAAAATATATGACTTACTGGATAACCAATGCTTCTCAGCCTTCTTTATCTGCTACCACTACATTCCACATCTTCTTCGTATGTGTCACTTGCACAAGCAATATATGCAACTGAGTAGCATCTAAAAGGTGCCAAAAAGAGATGAAGATGCAGGCGATGTTAGCAGCAGAGGAGGCGTGAGTGAGGATGAACCCATGATCCACAGTTTTAGTCCTCTGCTGCTAACTACTGTTGGAAATGTTGAACAGCAGAAGCACACACAGAATTTGAAGAGCCTCTTCTCACCACTGCAACTTCTCTCTCTCACTGTTAATACAACATATTGTGCTGTAATAAGGAGAAATTGAGAGAATTTTAAATGCAATATCCCAAGTTGTCACATGTGTTTTAGTGGAGGTTTTACATGTAGACGCCAGGCATCAGGTTTAAAAGTATAAGGATTCATCAAGGATTTATAGGGAAACAAGCAGTGAATGTTTCCTCCAATTCCTTTTCCCGCCTTATTCAAAGAAACATATTTACATTTTAGTTGAGATTCATTTTCAGAAAGCTAAAGCTATTGCTGAAAGTGTCCAACATTTTGAGACTGTAGACTTTTTGATTCTACCCTACATATTTTTGAAATAGTGAAAATATTTTTCTTTGGACTGTGTGGGAGAGTCCACTGATAAGAGTGACTTATGAAGCTCATTTTTGAAAATGTCACGTTTTGCACTAATGCCTCAATTCGTTGTGTAATGGTTTGTCGTTCTCTGCCAAAACATATTGCATCCAAAGCAAAGATATCTATCTGACTACAGGACATTACAACCAAAATATAGCTTGTTCTATGCATAGCAACAGACACACACACAATGACCATTGCTACTCTCTTATCTGAAGGAGTGTCGCCTATTTCGACTGCACAACAACACATACCACAAAAACACCTCTGATGCAACACAAAAAGTAGACTTTGTCATCCTCAATGTATGTATATGATGCAAAAACATGATTCATATGGACAAATCCTGATATAACTCAAAGGAGATAGGTCATTATGATTACACAGAGTGCTCCCTACTGGCCATTATCATTCAAGTGCATCTTTACACTGAAGGACACAGCAAACCCTGTTTGGCTCTGACACCGTGGTACAATTTGTGGCTCTGTGTGTGTGTGCGTGTGTGTGCGTGTGTGTGTGTGTGTGTGTGTGTGTGTGTGTGTGTGTGTGTGTGTG
>CALSBV010012213.1:5976620-5987698 GCA_943590825.1 Bovichtus diacanthus
GATAGATAGATAGATAGATAGATAGATAGATAGATAGATAGATAGATTGATTCCATAAATACCCTAACATATATACATAAATACATAGCCTACAGTAGGTGTACGTAAAGAACAGAAGGAGCTGCTGGAGTAGGAACAGAGGGCCGTTTTATTGGACTGGTTTTATTGCTCTCACTCAGGACTCATATCCTGAGTTTAACAGGGCTAAAGGCAAAAGGTTTTAAGTGTGGTGGTGTGGTGTGTGTGTGTGTGTGTGTGTGTGGGTGTGTGCGTGTGCGTTAGTGCCTATTACTGAAGGCTGCACATGTAGGCCAAGGCCACAGTGTTGGACTGAATTGAACACAATAATGTCGGCCAAAGATTGTGTTACTGTCTGCGTAATGTGATAAGAGGAGGGCAGTTACAGTTTATGTTGTAGCAGTATGTCACTCTATATTGATATTGTAAACAACAGTAATGTGTAATTTCTCACCCTTAATGCCGCATAAAGCCGTTTCAAACTTTGAATCAATGGAAATTACAAGGCTGAAATGTTCAGGGGGAATATATAACAAGGGAGGAAATAACCTCATAACAGCTCATAACGTAAGCTGCCATCCCCATCTCTTTCTGCTCCAAAAAATGTTTGACATGAGTTTTTCTACCAGTTCCAACATCACAATATTTACAGATCCTGTTAATAGTGTGGGGGGAAAGTGTTTCCCAGATGGCCTGAGATGCATCTTCGCACTAGATCATTTTACAGTTTGTTTATAACGCAAGCAAACAAAGGATTCCTCCCCCGTTATTCAATCCGTATGAGAATGGGAACAATCCCTTTGAAGATAGAGTGTCACAAAATCATTTGCATTGTTTCATCCTGATATCGCTCTGCAGTAATGAAGGTTATGTAAGCAGGGAGTGGTGCAGAGTTTGTGCTCTGCGTAGCCTTTGGGGAGTGCTGAGTAAACATGAGCTACAGTTTTAATGCTCTCTAATGGCCATATGTTATCTTTTACATTCCATTTTAATGGATTTCAAACTTTTTATAGTTTTTGAAAATGTACATGTAGGGGTTTGAGTAAGTCAATCCTTCGCCTATAGTTTCTCTGGATATTGCTGCTTCCATGAGGTCAAAGTGCACACGGGAAATACCTTTGCACAGAGCTTGGTGGGGAGGTAGTTGTAAATCATTGCAGACAAAAAGTCTCACTTTATTATAGCTTTATAGCTTTTTGTTTCATGTTTGCTGCCATGAAACAGACTGAACAGCATGTTGGATTTGTGGACAGATGCGTACTGATGATCCCTGTTTACAGAGGCTTCCTCCTCTTGGTACAGAACACGGACAGTTTACTTTCAGAGTAAACTTTGCTGTGTCAAAACCCCTTAAAGCCGCAGTTTCACAATGAAGTGAAGCTGAATTCTGGTAGAGGCACTCATTTAACTTACTATTATTATTTCATTATTAGTCGTACTGACAGAAAGTACAAGGTGCTTCACTACAGGCCTTTTTCACACCAGACGTCTTGATTTGAGTAGGAAGAGCAGAGGTGTTACTACTAAGACTACCTATTAAGACTACCTATTAAGACTACCTACTAGTCCAGTGGTCTAGTGGTCAGGCTTTCAAATAGAGTTAGTGAGCTCAATACCAGGCTGCCACCATCAAGCCCCTGAGCAAGGCACCTAATCCAGAGTTGCTCCAGGGGACTGTCCCTGTAGTTAGTTCACTGTAAATCGCTCTGGGTGAGAGCAGCTGCTAAATGTAATGTAATGTAATTACATTGTTTATGGCTTCAACATGTCGTTGTGATGGATTTTACCATTAAAACCTCAGCGCTCCCTACTGTGACATGTCAACATGTATTCCGCGCAAAAAGGACAACCAAGATGGATAAAAGACAAAGAATACATTTTTTTTTTTTTTTTTTTTTTTTAAAAAAAGATAAAAAGATGAGTAAAAGATTAAAACCATAAACATTTCAAATCAATCAAATCAAATCAATCACAAATCAAAACATCAGTTTTTAATTGATTCACCAAAAAAAAGCTGACATGGCAACACATATTTAAACACAATGGTAATAGTATGCTGTAAGAAGTTATATGCAGATTCATGGTGGTTAAATGTATGATATGTATGTATGATAAAAAATGTAAATTAAAATTAAAAAGAGTGATTTTCGGCATTGCCAGAGTGGAGGATGTTCCGCACGTTGGCCTGTAGATGGCAGTAGAAGACAACCAGTGGCTGCCTCACACGTCCACCTGACAGGACGCTGGCGTGTTGTCATCCAGTTCCCAACACGGGGTAATTGTGCCCCAAATGTCACATTTTGGTTGCCTAAATCTTAACACACACACCCGGAGATCACGGTTAGAAAGTTTCTCCACTAAATTAAACACTGCGATGTTTTGATAACCGAGATAAAACTGTGATTGGGTCTGTTTTTAATAGGGACGCATCAGCGATTTCTAATAAACCTCATCATCAACAACCTCACGACGATCACAAACGTGCTCTACTCGAGCAAAGCCCATTTCCGAAGTGTGCACTAAGTGTTTACTTGGAGTAAATGTACCTCTTTGCTTGATGATAAAATTACTAGGCCCTGCTTGTGTATCAATTCATATCTGCCTCGCGTTGTGTTTCAAATTGATTCCATCTAATTCTATTACAAGCTGCTAAACCTGCATCCGAGATCATCTACACATAAAACTATAATTGACAATCTTCATATTAGGGCGGGTTATATGCAACGTGGAGGCGCGCTTCGGGCAGACTATAATTAATATGAACTGTTTACGGCGTCGACGGGGCCACGTTGGTTAATGGTGTTGTTTATTGTGTTGCAGGAGCCCCGCGCTTCCGGTGCATCAATCCTCGTGTCAGTGCCTGGGCCCCGGTGTCGCCGAGGAGTGATGGCCGTGCGGTGATTATAACGGAATAAAAGGACGTAATGAAGTGCTTTCCGCCCCGTTATTCTCGTGTGCCCGGCCGCTGTCAGCCACCTCCACGCTGCCTTGATGCTCCACTCCTCCCCCTCTCCACTCCATCTCTCCATCACTGTGTTGCCTCAGCCGGCAGCTTGTTTTGTCTTTTTTTTTTTTTATAATTATCTTCATAAGGTTCATATAAAGTTTAATCATTTAAAATGCTGATAACTTGACAGGGGACACAGCTGTGTGTGTGTGTGTGTGTGTGTCTGTGTCTGTGTGTGTGTGTCGCATTTACATGAATGTCTTCCTTGTGGTTTCTGTTAATATTAACTTGTCTTTGTGTATTTGCTATGTTTCTATATTTGATGTGTGCATATAGTTGTGTGCGTGCATGGTGAGGGAGAAACGAGAGAGAAAGAGAGAGAGAGAGAGAGACTAATGGAACAGGTTGGTGGTGATTAATTGAAGAAATAGAGAGTTGATTGTAGTAATTAAACAAAACAAGGTAAAGCAAACGACTGGGTTGCCATCTGGGCCCGCAGGCTGAGAGCACATGCATTTACCCACTGCCAAGCACACCATTTATTTACCCATATAAAGATGCTAGGGGACCGGCTGGGGCTCACTGTGCTTGTTTGTGTATGTGTGTGCACGTGTTGGTGAGCATTTTTGTCAGTGAGACAAAATAATTTTATTCATCTTATGGGAATGTGCGTACGTGCACGCGTAAACTAATGTTTTGTTTTCAAAAAGAGAATGACTACTTCGGTCCCTCGAATGGCAATGCTAGATACGTGTGTGTGCTAATGTGTTTGTGTGTGCTGTACGCTCATCTCATATTTGCATCTGTGATGGTAGAGACATTCATCCAGTGTCACTCTGCTGATCATCTGTGCTGCTTTGGTGGATAAACATCACAATCAAGTGATGCTGCGACGGAGAGCGAAAGTGCAGAGATGCATAACAGAGACATGGATGTCACTAGATTAATTAACACACACATATCCAAATACACACACATAGCCATATAACCTCAAATGCAAATGCTTTAACACACGCACAAACACAAAGCCAAGCAGACATCTACGCACTCCCAGGCTGTGTGTTATTTTTGAAATCAGTCAACCATCAGCTAAATCTGGTCTCTTCATTTTGCCAGGCGCTTCAGAGAAAGCTGTGAGAGGTGGTGGGCGCAAATGAAATTGCTTACATTATATGCTGCAATGTTTTTCCAATGGGCTGGAACATATTAAGCTGAAAATGAATAGCAGGTCTTCTCGACACCATGTTGAGCGGTGGATAAGCCTTCACTTCCCTTTCCCTGAGTACTCCATCATAACGACAGCTGTCACTTTTATAGCGTGTGTATGCGTCTGCTTGTGTGCATATACTGTGTTTGTACCATATGTTTGAATGTACTCGCACACGTGTGCATTTATGTGAGCGTGTGTAACTGCTACTGTATAACTGTGTGCAGTGGCCCGCTATAGCAGGTCATGTGTTGAGACAAAGGATCTCATCTGCCTGACTCCCACTGGAAGGGGAGCCATGCTCATCTATTTGTTTTAGCGCTGGTCGTACAAAGCAGGAAGATGTTCAAATGATGTGCATGCAGATGATTATCATAAATATGACATCTTTTATATACCCCAGCAGGTACAGAGTGTATGCATCTGAGCATATGCATGTGTTGGGGTGTGTGTGTGTTTGGGTACGTTTGTGATCTCTGTGTGTTCACATATGCATATTTATGCCTGTGTGTGCATGTGTGCATGTGTATGTGTTTGTGTGTGTGTGTGTGTGTCAGACGGTGGCTCATTGGTATGCTGAGTGTCTCCGGTTCCCCTGTGGTGCTGGGTGGGATAGGAAGCATCTGTCACCTCTGCAGAGATCCAGCACGCTGCCGACTTAACCCTTAGAGCGCTGCATCACCTGAGGGCTGCTATCTGAGAAGGTGAGGGAGAGAGAGAGAGAGGGGGAAAAAAAGAGAGAGAGAGAGAGACAGAGAGACAGAGAAACAGAGAGAGAGAGAGATTTCTATTGGCAGAGCCACCCAGATGGGCGGGTCTCTTGTCAGATTCTTTCCTTGATTGATAAATTCAAGGGAGGAGCAAATGCAGACAGACATGGCCTATCCTGGCAGGAGGTGGAGCCTGGTTGCCGCAGCAACCCAACACCTTGATAACCTATTGGAGGACCAAAAATTGCTGACATATTGTTCTCTTTCTTCGTCTTTTCTCCCCATATATCCTCATTTCCCTTTCATGGTATCTTTCTCTCTCTCTCTCTCTATCTCTATCTCCCTCTCTCTATCCCACACACACACACACACACACACATATATATTGTGTTTTGATTTGTCCTGTAGGGGTGTGTGAGGGGTGGTTGACACAAAGCCATTACACACAGGTCACACTGTTTTGGCCAACAGATAAAGTCCTACACACTTCACTGTCCAAACACACAGTGGAGGGGAATATGTTTTGTTGTCAATGTGTGTGTGGTGGTGTGTGTGTGGGGGGGGGGAGACATAAGAGTGATGATGGTGTAACAACAGGAGGAGTTGGAGAAAATCAGGCAGCATCAAAGAAATGTAAAGAATGAAGAGAGAAACAGGATGAAAGAAGTCGCTCGAATAGTATTTTAGGAGGGTTCCTAACTAAGTGTAATGACCTAAGTATTAAGTGGCAGCCATGTTAAGAGCTGTTCAAATTCTCTAAATGCTAAGGAAAGGTGCTTCAATGCTTTGCTTCTTATCTCCTTTAACATATGGAACACTAGACCATCCTTTACCAAAGGATACGAGATAATGCCGTCCCACAATTCCTTGCGGCAGCAACATTTTGAGCGACGCACCATTCAGCCGTCAATAACCTCCGCCTCACAGTTTAATTGTACACTATGGATAAATTGAAAACATCCTTCCTGGGAGGTGTGACTTCTCGTCTCATTACTGTCTGTGAAGCATGCCTCGCTTGTGGAACAGTTTATTCTCCGACAGAGGAGGTTTAGATAAAAGTGGATGGTGCAACAGAGCTAATAATCTACGATCGGCATTGTGAAGACGGCTTGCTATTGGTGAATGGTGCGGATTTGTCGTTTAAATATTCACTTTGGCTCACAAGCGAATCCGCTGATGCGACGATAGCATTGAAATTTCCTCCGTGACATTTCGTCGTTTTGAAGGCCGGTTCGACAAGGCCCGACGACCAGTCAAAATGTCTCTCATGAAAACGCCTTATTGAGAACCCTCACAGGTGGTGCTGGAGGTTACACGACTCTTTGTGCTGTTGGACAATTTGAACACGGCACAGACCTACGGAGTATTGTACAGACACCGAAAAAAATGAAGCTTATCCATTATATCTTCCCTTCCACGTTCATGCAAGTTCATAAGAAGCTGTGTGTGTATGCGTGCCTGTGTGTGTGTGTGCCTGTGTGTGTGTGTGTGTGAGAGTATGTCCTCCGGGTGTCATTGAGCTCTGGTATAAATCAGCTGGGTGTGCGAGCGTCGGGCTGCAGTAAATTAGCCAGGTTTTAATTGTGTCTGTAATGAATGACTATAATTAGTCAAGGCTCTTTCTCAGCCTCTACTGCCCTGACATAATCTTCTTCGAACCAAACTACGCATCCCTTCGTCTCTCCATCCTTCATCTCTCTGTAGCCTGAAGGGACAGGAGGGATCTTCTCCTCCTCCTCCTCCTCCTCTTCGGATCCCCCTCTCTGACAGCTTCTCAGAGAAACCCACCAGAGAAAGGCCCTCTTCTTTTGTATATCTGAAGTCTTCTCTCCTTCCTTCTGCACGACTCATCAGGAAATCCTGTTTCCTAGAAGACAGTGTCATTTTCAAGGCGAGTTTCAACTTCGAGTTAGCGGGGTATCAACTTGTTGTAGTTCAGGTCAAAGCAAGTTTTAGAATAAGTGGTGAAGTGATCATGTGTTTTCTGATAGTACAATCCTTCTATAGTTGTTAAGAACATAATTAAAACAATTGTCTGCAATTAAATCACTTAGTTATCCCAGAACTGTACTTACTCTCACATCACTCTCTGCAATCCAAAGTAGATTTCTACATAGGCTTACAGCATTTTGGCAATAGGCAAAACAACGGCAGCATTGGTGTAGCAGAGATCAGTGAGGAGGGAGTCATATTTGAATGGACCGCCTTGTTGTGAGAATGGGCTGTGTGTTTGGTTCTGGTTCCACTTGACCGACTCTGAAATAGGAGCTAAAAATGTCTGTCAAAAGTCAAAGTATAATATGTGACAAAAAATGTCATAGTATATCATAAAAAAGTGCCAAAAAAGTACTTTTATAATATGTCTTAAAAATGTCATAGTATAGTATAGTAGTTACTAAAAATTGAAAAAAAAGTCAGAGTTAAGTATGTCTCAAAAATGTCCCAAACCAAGACCCAGACCAAAAGTCATAGTATAGTATGCCCTAAAAACATTCATGACATAGTATGTCATAAAAAAAAAAGTCATAGTATATAGTATTTTGTTTAAAAATGAGAAAAACAACATAATCAGCTGGGGCCGTGGGGGTGGGGCATCAAGGCCACTTTGGCTGCAGGGCATATAATTGTTTTAGGGGCGTAAGGTCAAAATGAAGGGGCACGGAGGACATGGCCCTCATGGCACCTGTGAAATTCCTGCCCTGCTTTGAACACACGATCCTACCGCAGAAATCACAGCCCCTGCTTGATAATCTGTAATTCACGTAATCACCAACGGGTGTAAGTGACAGAGGGCTCAGACCAATGGGATTTGACATAGCTGACGGCCTGCACTTGATAAGGCCGGACAAAACTGAAAAATGTTGCTGCAGGGGGATCCATGCGCTGATTAGGCTTGTGTTCGATTCCTCCGAGTGCCGATTCATCAGTGTCCACAAGCACCCGTTTACCCAGTTCTCGGGTGTCAGTGTGGTCACATCGCTGCCGGGACCTCGCCAATCTCTGTCACGTAGAATCAGCGTCTGGGAGGGTTGGAGCTCACCCCTGCCCCGTTCAAACACACGCACATACACAGCAGTGCGCTGCCCGTAATCACAGCAACAAACATGATACAGTGCGTAGGCCTACACTAACCCTACCTGTACGCGTGCAGACCACACACAACTTCAGCTGAAAATGACCACACAAACACATAAACACACACATTAGTCCATTCTTAGATGTGACCCCCCCTGAAGTGCCTTGGTCACCAATCAGGACCACTTTGTCAAGGCACAGGTAACCGTGACGACTCTAATCCCTCGGCAATCGGCCGGTCATTCATCACCGCCGAGGGAAGGAGAACGAGAGGAGCGGTAAAGAGAGAGAGAGAGAGGGAGAGAGAGGGAGAGAGAGGGAGGGAGGAAAAAAAAGGGGGGGGCGTGTGTCACCGACAGGGGCAACAGTGCAGACAAATGGCCCCAAAAATTCAGTATTAATCAGCAACTGATTTGCTGCCCCTTTAAAGCCAATACCACTTAACGACTAGAGAGAGGGAGGGGGGGAGGGAGGGATGGGGGGAAGATGAGTGTGAGCAGGAAAATAGAGACAAAACAAGCGAAGGCAGAAAGATGAAGAAATAAAACAAAGGAATAAAAGATAGAAAGACTGAAAGGGAAGGAAGAAAATGGAAGGCATCTTATTGTATTAGGTGTTCAGTTTGTGACATAGTAAAATGCTGCGTAAGGTGGTCCCCTCACACACACACACACACACACACACACGCACACACACACACCAGTAGCCCCTCTGTTGATTTGTCACTGGAGTTGATCAATAAATGTGATGGAAACAGAATCAGCTCAGATGGATTAAACGTCCCAGTGGCTCTGACGTTATTTTCCCATTAAGAGAAGGCTAATCATTACACACACACACACACACATGCACACACAGGTACACACACACACACACACTGAATCACATACATATGCATTAGTCCCCCACTGCACTGCAGTTTCATATCAATTTAAGAGCAGTTAGCGACGTAAACAGGACTTTATACACATGGTGGCACGTCTGAAAACAAACTCATGCACACACACACAAAACCACACACATTGGATGTTAAAGAAGCTGTGAGCAGCTAACAGTGTGACTTTATTGATCTGAGCTTGTTCCACTCAACAGCACACACTTTGGTCTTGAACAAAACCCCCACTTATCACTTTAATTGACAAGAATGCAACATTTTACACTTTTTCACTTTTTATTACCAATGTAAATCCTAGTGGAGAAATAGTGGACAGGGATTTCTCTGGATTATGTAATATAATGCTAATGAGGAAATGAAGAATGAGAAAATCCACATCTGAGTGATATAATAGATTTAATTTACATTTAAAGGTTTGTATACCTAAGTTACACAAAGAATCGAGGAAGATGTGCGTATCTCTTGAGAAATTCCTCTCCAGGATTGCCAGCCTAATGTACATTAAGATGGAAGTAAAAGCCAACATATGTGGTGCTCTAGTAAATTCAGCCACCAAGAGCCTCCAAACCAGCTTGTTGGCATGGATTCTGCAAGTCTGTGCTACTCAACTGGTAGGAACGTAATGTTTCCAAAAGTTATTCCTCATTTGGTGTTGGAGAGCGCACACCACTCCAAAATCTCTCTTTGATGTTCATTGGGTTAAATTTCGTGAGTGGGAAAGCCACACTGCATACTGCAGTATAACATGTTAAATGTCATACTTACTAAACCATTCATGCTATGGAGGCAACTGCATTTTCTTTCCAGCCAACCTGAGCCATTCACTTTTGCTGAAGATGTAAATCTTTAAACTTGGGTCTCAAGCATGTACTTTAATTTTACAATAAGGATAAATAACTTCCTAAAACAGCTGGTCACTGTAGTTGTGAGCAAACTCTACTCAAACAGGAGTAATTAATAGGAACTCTTTTCAGCAATGGATTAATTAAATAACACATTTTTGATTATTGACAGCGTTAGATTATCTCCGTTTGTAAACACGTTAAACAGTTAATTCCCCCTTTCTTTTGTTATGCTTCATTTTTCTTTATTTCCCTCTTTAAGAGCCGTAAACAGACAAAGACAAATCCATGCCTGTTCAGGGCAACCACATCATTCTAAATAGTAGTAACTATCGCATCTATATACTCATCATGGAAACATATCAGAGGGAAGTGCCACTGCTGTGCTCTTTACAGAAGAACGACCCGCCCGATGTTCATGAAACTTAGTGGAAGGGTGTAGCATGGGTCAATGAAGAACCCATTCAAGTTTGGAGCGGATCAGAATCCCTCGGCGGATACACAAATTATGTTTCACTTTGGTTAACATTGCGAGAGAAGGCATGGCCCAGCGCTTTATAGTTACACTCATTTGGCAAACGTTTTTGTCCAAAGTGCGTTCAAACCGCGTTGGAGCAACAGCTACAAGTCGTCCAACAATGGGAGTGTATTACTTTTAAACAAATCACAAAAAACATGTTGCGTGAAGATGTATAGGTCTACAGCACAGAGGAATAACATATATCCGGCTTTGTCCACACAGGCATTACTAGGATAAACGTATTGCTGGTTTTTGGTATTTTTATGTTAATTGTTGACATTGAGAAAAATATGGACTGTCACCTGTATTATCCTTCAAGAATAACCACACCGCATAAGTGACAGGAATCAAGTTGACCCTACAAAACCCTGCCAACAGATGGTATGAGTTAAGTGTAAGACAGCAAATAAGGTAAATACTATACATGACCAAGGACGCTGAGGTGAGGTGATACATTATCCAACGTTTGATGCGGGAAAGAACATGAGGCAGGAGTGCAGGGAGAGAGGAGAGTGATAGCTCTGCAGGGAGGAAGCATGAGACCATCTGCTGTTGGCTACCTGCTGTTCCCCATCTCTCCCCGCTCACCTTCCCTCTTTCTCCCCATTTCCCCTGCAGTCTATGAAGGTACTCAGTCAGTTAGTGTCAGAGAGCCGGCATATACACACCAGGGACACACACACACACACACACACACACACGCAGACGCACATACAGTACAAAGCAAGCATTCAGTTCATTTCTGGCTTCATATTTGATATTTAAACTCTCCATTCGATGCGTGCTCGTTGTTACCCTTTGTGCTTTTTTTCCCCCCTCTGTCTTTGTCACCACACAAATATGCATACATGACGTACACACACA
>CALSBV010012213.1:5999732-6037008 GCA_943590825.1 Bovichtus diacanthus
TATAGTACAAACTGCTGCTAGAACAAACTTAACTACTCAGTGCAACCTCTGCCTCGTCGCTTGTCCACTTCTTTCCTCATAGGCCATATAGTTATAAATTATACATAAAATAAAAAGTCGTAAAAAAATTCATTTAGATGGTTTAACTAAGCCGCACAGAGAGACAAACACATGCCTGTTGAGTAAAATGTGCTTGGCTGTGTCCTCAATTCGCACCTGTCCCTAATTCACTGGGTGAAATCAGCTTAAATGGTGTCACCTGGTGGGGGGAGGCGACCTAATGGTGAGGTAGTGGAAAGTTTCAGGGCGCATGAACAATAATCTCAGATAATAGCAATAAAATCTGAGAGCGATAGATAATACATTCCCCATTAATGCTACTGATATAATAATCAAAGATGTGTTAGTTTTCAGAGCTTTGTTTTGTACATTGCCAATGTAGGTGCCATAACCAAACCTATGAACAAAAATATGTCAAATTAGCATTGAAGTCTGAAGTTTATTTCTTCTTGTAAATGATTTAAAAACAAGTAGACGACTTGGTCTTTATCGATCCCAGGGTTTGTAAAATCTCTCCTGTATTGTTCAGTCTCTCCCCTTGTAAAATTCCAAACTAAATTATATATGTGTATATGAAGTAAAAAAAACTAACTTTATATGTCACAGGTGCTTTAATCTATCATTCAAATGTTTCATTACTTACTTTCAATCAATTTGTTCCTTAAGACTTAATATCTCTGTTTTCTGCTTTCGTTCGTGTTTTTTTAGAAATACTAATGAGTGGAACTCGTCAAAAGCAAACAATTGAACACTATGAATTTTTAATAGAGTCAATAGAATCGATGAATAAAATGTTTGCCATTTGGTCCTCTCTTAAAGTTTTGCACACTATCAGGGGTGTATGGGAACAGTCCTTTTCAAGGGGATATATTTCCGTTTTACCTCATATGCAAATAAACTGCAACTTTCCGAAAATAATAATAATCTGAGGGTTTTAGATTAACTAACAAATAATCCATTAACAAATAAATTAAAATGTTGATATGATGGTGGTTTATTCTCAGGGTGTTTAAAACTCAGTGAGCCTCATGCAGCTACATTCTCCTAAATGTATCTTATATTTTCTCTTATATTAAGACAAAAAATAAGAGAAGTCAACTCCAGATGCAGCAAACATTTTTAACCATCAACATCTGCTCTCAGCCAGGTGTTCTGAATGATGAATCCAACGTGATCATAAACCGCAAAGCATGTGGCCAATTGTTTATTATTAGCGTTGCAAGCGATTTACACACTAACTGAACATTTAACTGAATAGAAAAATGGGAAAAATTCAAGTAGCTATGTGCAGACTTTATCTTTGGCGTCCATGAGTCGTACGAATCCTGGTTATTGCCTTCACTTTATATTGCTTTATGCTGAATCCCAAAAGGACACATTTTCTCAATATTTGGTGCCCCAAACGATGACATTCGCATCCAACCATAAAAGAAGACGTAGAAGTTAGGAGATAACAACTCTTTGCTGCTCATGAGCAATTAGTGTGTGAACTACATTAAAAGAGTGTAGCTCAGGTAATCCATTCAGTTACATTATGCAGGTCTGTTGCTAGGGTAACTGGACAGGCAAAGTAAGCATTTCCCATCGAGAAAAGACCATCAATTCATTATGGTTCATTTAAACCAACACCCACAATGTTCACAGTTTTCACTCTCAATTCAGCCTTCTCCCACGTTGCCAAATCATCAGCTATAACATCTACTTTGGTCAAGTTTTGCTATCAGTTACCTTTACTCTTTCACCAAGTCTATTAGCATTGTTACTGTCCTGACTAAGAAGACTCCTTTAAATGTGAGACCACACCACGCAGTTCTATCACAATACAAAGAATACTATCACCACTTGTGCACATATTGCCTGAAATTACAGTTTAGATTTAAGAAACAAATCAAAGAGTTCTTACCAAAGTCCTCAGAAGTAAATTCCAAAATCTTATCCAACCCAGGAGTGGAAGTAAACAGGACTAGTGGGATGTGGCCTTCTATTAATACCCTCCTCCCTCAGCTGCGGTCTACTCATTTGCATATAAAGGGATCTTTATCTTTGGTCAGGTCAGCAGAATAAAGTTGTTCACTTGAGGCTATTCACTTTTAAATTCTCATGATCCGCAACAGGAGAAAGTTGTTTTTTTTTTATTGTGAAATCTGAGAGATAATCAAATTGCCTGGTTATGGTATGAGTGACAGTCCAAAAGTGCTTAAGAAATGAAATGCTGATTCATTGAAATAGTCCATGATCTAAACTATACACAACCATCATGTGCTGTACACACAAAGCCACAGATAACGTCGTGGTAATGTAGTCAGATAAGTCCACACACAGTCCTTTTCTTCACTCATTTTGAGATCTTTAATTATTTGATTTTAAATGACATTAACATCCCATATCTACCATAATTCTTCAGCTTTAACCTTTCCGTTTGTGCCCATTATATGCCACACAGCGACACGAAGAAAGCGTGTTCCATTGGAGGTGCTTGATCATGGGCTGACAATTGTTTTCATTGAAGAGATATCATGTTTAGGTGTGTTGTAAACTGCTAAGTGATGATCTGAGATTAGCATACAAGTGATGACTGTGCTGCACTGATTAGAGGTTTAATTTAATCAAAAATATCCCCGATTTAAGATGCTCCATTTGTTTAAACTCGTCTTCTTAAATTTAATATAAAATATGTTTACACAAACCTGCCACTGCAGTTGTAGGTTTGCTTTCATGTGGGGATTTATAATTGCTTCCTGATAGTATTCAGTGCAGGAAAAATGAAAAGTTTAATTAGCTCTTTCATTATCAACATTTTTGGAAGCTGCCATAGTCACTTTGTCTGTTTAGGGATGTGTTATGAGGGATTTTTCAATGGGAAACCAAAAGGCTTGTAAGTTGCCCTAGAAATGTCATCGACACTAATTCACAAAGGTCCAAAGTCCATCTCCTCTGCCCTAATGCCAGTCATGAGACTGTTCTCCACACTGATGCAGAGGTAGCCATGCCATCTGGTGACATGGCCCGAGACACCAATCACTGCTGAAATCAGCGGTTTGTTATAGGTAGTAGTAAGAAGTGCGTCACCACAAATTGACAGCGGTTGAAATTATTTACTTAGGGGAAAGTAGGTGCAATGGAAGAATATTCTGTGAAGAGTTAACAGGTAATTATGGGCTGCATTTAGTGGAATGAAGGTGTGTGCGTGTATATATATATATATATATATATATATATTTATTTCAAACCATACTGTTAAAATGTTACCTCTAATTTCCAGTTTATCAATCATGTTGACAAAAACTAAATCAAGTTGTAAACATTTTGATTTACATTTAGTTAAATCTGGAAATCTTTGCCAATTCTTAAGACATATTTACTTGGAACCATAAACATAAACATAAGCAGTGTAGTTTGGTCACATAAAACCTTTATTAGAACTTCAAATAATATTTAAAGACCGTATACAAAATGCACTGAGGAACAAAACATTAGCACTATTGTGGAAAACGAAAAAACAGCATCTTACATAATATTGAGATGGTGATACGAGAGGTGGCTGAAACCTTAACAGACTAAAGTAGTCATTTAGAATTTACAAAATTTGACCAGGTATGAATATGGACAGTGGTGGATTCCATCAAAGAATATGCTTTCTAAACTGCCATCGCATCAATCATCATATGATATACCGGAAGACTTTTATTATCACAACATCACCACCTGCTCTCTTAACAGTTTGGCTAATATTTACAACAACATAGCTCTCCTCAACAGCCATACAATGCGAGGGCTGAAACATCTTTGAAAATAACTAACATAGCTAAAACTAAAAAGGCAAGCCAGAGGAGAACATTCAGTCCTGAGGAAAAGGATGCAAGTGGTGCATGGGACCAAACAAAAGCACTACTGGGCCTCATCCTCTGGACAGGAATGCCATGTCAGTCTCTCCTCATAGAAGGAAATGACCACCTGAGGACAGCGAGTGTTCGCCTCACGGGCTGGGACCAAATCTGCTTCATCGGAGTCTTTCCTAAAGAAAAAGTGCAAAGAGGGAGAAACACATTACAGCAACTGCGGATGCTTCGTTTACATCAAAATCATTCACCATTAAGTTAGACATTACTGGAGGTTTAAGCCAGGTAATGCTGAATGTACATCTTACTTATCTCTGAGGGATATAACAAAGCCAGAGTATCATCACTAGTCATAATGGATTTACTGATATTAACTGTTTCAAGTACAAAAAGTATTACAGTTTACGCTGCATGCACATAAAGAGGACAATTTCCTTCTGTACTCACCATTTCATCAAGAACATCAACTCCCCGCTGCTGTCCGTTGCACCAATGATCCGTTCTGGATCAAGGTTTCTAGCAAAGCCGCGTGGTTTTTCCACCTATAAGTGACGACAACAGTTGCTTTAACAATTGTTGGATGGTCTCAACAACAAGGTAATGTTTACATGTGAATTTTTTTTTTTATAATTTTGAGAAATGACCCTTATGAGAAGGATTCCCACTGCTCAATTCAATTGGTGCCAAGTAAAATGTAGGTTTAAAAAAAGGCATGTGAAACTGTTGGTAAACTCACCACATCTTTCTTCTTGGCTTCGGTCTCTGGCTCATCTGTTGATGCCTTCCGCTTAACAGGAGCAGGCTTCTCCTTAACGTTCTTCTGCGCTTCCAAAAATGCTGAAATCAGCTCTGGACAATCGAGGTTCTCCTCTGGCTCCCAGGTATTGTCGGCCCTAAATGAGCAGGGAAAGGATCACCATTTACACCCCCCCTAACACCGATTTCAACACAGCTGCAAACAACATAGTTAACTAGCCTTTTCATTTTCATGCAACCAAAATAACTAGACAAAAGCATAGCACGACCCCATACCAGGGAAGCACTTCCAGCTCAGCAGGAGGGCAGGTGTCCCAGGAAACTCACTCTGTAAATCCTTTCCACTTCAGGAAGAATTCTACTTTCCCATTGACAAGACGTTGGTCGAGTACTTTTTCCACAACAAATTCCTCAGGCTCCTCTTGCGTGTCCTGTGCATCCTTCTTACCCTTGGTATTCTGCTTCTTTCCCATGTTGTTCACTAAAAACGAGAAGTAGTGTGATAACTTCCAACAGCAGCGCCATCTCAGTCACTCACAATACAAGCTATTGTTATGATCCACATGAAGTTAGGGTGAAGAAAGGTACATCATAAATCAGCCAGATGAAGGGGCCGTAAACTAAACTAGTTTAAACACATTGTGATAAGCTGATGCAATTATAACTATGAAGTAAGGTTTCAATTAAAGTAATGTTAACGTTACATTAACAACAAAACAGTAATTCAAAGCTAGCCAAATCAAATCATAACATTATTATAACGTTAGCATACATGCTAACTGTAGCTAGTAATATTTAAGGCCTGGATGGTGGAGAAAACGTCATTGACTTTACTCTGCCACCTGTAATGCAACGTTGATTAAGATGCATGATATGAAGAAACAATCTAAGGTAGTGATGTTACATTAGCATTTTCATGATGCAAATTACGGTTAGCTCCAGGCTCAGTTAATAAAAACGCTCAAGGCCCGAGGATGCAACAAAATCCTGAAATAGGCGCTTCTACTTTTGGCTAGCTGTTAGCTGACATTAATGTAACTTAGTCAAAACATTGCAAAGTATTATAAGACATTTTAGCATACAATAACATAGTACTCATGTAAGTAGGCTAATAGTATAGCCAGCTAGCTAATATTTGAGGGGTAACGTAACGAAATAGCTCACTTTCTGCGCAAACTGCGTTGCCTGCTTCACGGTCCAACTTGCAAAAGAAAGCTACCGTTAGCTTGCCTGGGTCAATCGATTAAAAATTACGCCACGTGTTGCATGATGCAGTGATGCAGCGTTAAAAAAAAATGAATTACTTCTGCATACGCACCCTTAAAACAAAGAGGAACTGCTTCAGTAATGCCTTCTTACCACGCGGTCAACCTTTGCTTTATGTCTTGTGCAGGCTCTGCAGGCGCCAAAAGCTAGTCGTAGGTCTTCTACGGGAGCCGAGAAGAAAACGCGTTTCGTTCTTTACATACCTTTGTTTGCTCCTCGTGGCTGGGTGCCATTTAGCCCTCAAGCCTTCACAGGTTACGGTACAATAACGGAGTGTCTAAAACGCAAGGACTAAATCTACCGACGTGTAGTTTACTACTGACATTTATTTTTTTAAAACTTGTGTCCCCAAGTGAATTAAATATAAACGCCATTCTGCCATCAACATGCTAGTTATTCAAAGAGGGGGTAGCTATGCTCCTAAAACAGGAACACAAGAACGAGACTAGTCGTTTTTTCTTCTTTTTCCTTTTTTAATCAGAAAGAACAACGTCTGCAAGAGCTTTTCAAATTCCCTAAAGCAAAAATCATACTATCAACAGTCAACAATCACCATGCAATCGAAAACACCCCCCCTCCCCCATCAACAAAGAAAAACAGTTTGAAATGTATACAACCAGAAAATTAAATACACATTTGAGGGACTAGGAAAAAAAAATACTTCATGAGTTACACTTTACCTTTATGCATCTTCCTCCAGTTAACTCTCACTCACTCAGCTGACTGTATAAAGATGTGTCCATGAATAAGATGGCAACTTTACTAAATACTTATTTCAACTCTCAGATAATCTCAAATATATAAAAAGCAACATCCAAACGACATTCAATCATATTAAATAGTTGGTGATTGTATTTTTCTTTTTCCAGAAAAGGGATGGTTTAGGTCCATTAAGGCCCACAATAATGAAGAATTTGTATAGAGTGCATTTTTTTTAGCCAATATCTAACAAACTAAACCGTGAGGTAGAATATAATCTTGCCAAAACGCTTACGTAATTTAAATGAAAGGGTTAAGCAAAATAGTGCTTGAAACAAATTATTCAATATTAATGTAAAACATAAAAGGTGGTTGCGTCTTAAAAAACATTTGTTATGATAATGGGCATCTGTGGATTATGTGTATACACAATAACCAAAACACTTATCCAATGCAAATTAAGGCCGTGTCAGTTTAATCATTGGTATCTTGTATGTCATCAAGACATAAGGAAAACATCATTTCAGTACAAATTTCTACTGAACAATACATGCCCTCAAATATCTGAAACAAATCTGTAAACTTTAGATATGCAATGTCCCAATATACTCACCACTTTGAGATAAATTTACCATTATGAAAAAAAAGATACTGCCATCGACAGTCTCATGATGCATATAAGCATTTCAGAAACTTTAATAAATACAAACTTTAACCTCATCTTTATACTGAATAGGTATATGTTGAGAGGCAAGATTACATGGAAACAAACAAACAAATAGAATCCTTCTCCGAGATCTCTATCCAGTAAGTGTCACACTGTTGGCCATGTTGACTTTAGAAACGTCTGGTTGTCTACGTTTGTTTGTAAAAACGATAGGACTCAATGACTTTAATGTTAACAGGCACAAAGATAGACTGGTGGCATCGCCAGCAGCTTCGCTGATCCCTTAAACTGCCCCGGATGCCGTGTCCATCTAGAATTAGCAAAAAAAATGTCCAGTGTGTAAGCTACATTTTCCCCATGAGAAATTTTATTTACAGACATTTTTTTTTTTTTTATTCATCTATGTTCTGAGTTTCCTTTTTGCAGCTTTTGCCGATTTAGGGTCCCAACAGCGGTGAATCCACACACACTTTTGCAAAAGAGGAGATCCCAAAACCAGAGTTAGGCAAGTAAGTTCAGAAATATCCAAAAACCTAAAAGTTTAAGTGTCAGTGGCAATATTGCATCATTGCTTTTTCTCCTTCTTCCTCTTGTCTGTTTTGTTGCCTGTTGATGTGGAGACAGCAGGCCGTCTTACAGGCTGAACTACAACTCTCCCATTAGCCCCGCACTGCAGGGTGAATCTTTCTGGGTTGAGGGGCCGTCCTGAATCATCCCTCAGCCGGGCCAGGAGGTCCCTGGTCAGCTGCTTTATCTGCTGGCCCACAGCACCCATTGTCTTGGCTGTGAGCTGTTTCTCCCTCAGCAGCTTGTTTCTCTGAGCATGCAACATTTCCACCTCCTCCTGCAGCCCTGTGATGGCATCTAGTTTGCGCTTCCGGCAGTTTTGTGCTGCAAGTTTGTTCTTTCCCCGCCTGCGGATATCCCTCAGTAGAGTCACCTGTTCAGGGGAGAAGCCGTGACCGTCAAGGACCTCCAGGAACTCCTCCACAGGCATGTTGACAATCTGCAGGACAGAGAACGGGATGCACATTGAGCGGGCGCGCAGCTCATCACGACTCAGCTCGCGGTCTTCAAACCTCGGCCCATCCTCATCAACATCGCTGAGAGGCTCCTCTTTGATACCTTTGTGAGGAAGTGTAACTGATGGCTGGTTGAAGTAAGCAGGTGATGAGTAGCTGTGGTCATGCCACACACTCTCACTCAGATCAACAGGTGACCACGTTGTGTTGTAGTCCATGATGCCCTTTGAGGGGACTGAATCCACCTCACTGCTGTAGCCTGTAGCTCCACACTCATCCTCACAGTATGAACTGGATGACGACGACATCTCAGATGAGCCTGGATGAGGGAGGAGTTCATTATTGTATTAGTAACAATTTCTTGGCTTCACAAGCCATGGCTATAAAAAGGTATTTAATCTACAAATATTTGTAGAGATTTGAACCAACCTGGGGAGGCTGGACCTCCAGAGCTGCTCTCCAAGGAGAGACCGGAGTCCGAGTCCAAGTCCTCGAGGACCTGTGGGTCTATGCTCTCCAGGGAGCCCATCAGCTGTGTGTCCAGGCCTTCCAAACCAAGCTGATTGATCTGGTCAAACACTGCTTCATCCAGACAGCCACCCAGTGCACTATTTACATTTCCAGTTAAATTACATACTGAAGGAAAGGGGAGCGCAGCCAGTCCCACCGCCATCCCTGGTGATGCGTCCGAACCTGTGGATTCCAGTCGGAAGAGGGTTCTTTGTTGTTGAGCGACTGCCCTGGACTCAACTCTTTCAGAAGCCACGCCAAACACTCCAGCGCTGGATACCATAGCATCATGCAAACTGACATCTTGGCTGATGGCACTGGTGATGTCTGTGTCAAGGTCTGACAGACGCTCAGTAACAAGGGAGTCCAAGTCCTGCACATGAAACACATATTTTAGCTGAATTTTAGTCTTTGCAATTTTGAAAAACATCCACAACATGCAGATTATCACAGGATGGTAAAACTCTACATTGTAACATACTGATGGTTCATACTGAAGGTTAGGCATCTGAATTACTGTACGCAAACAGATATTAAGTGTTACACTAAAGATCCAGGGGTTGTGTTTGGCTTTCTTGTTTGTGAAGTTTCCATCATAATATTTGATTGCGTGCCATTTAAAAAAAAAAAGAAAAAAAAAAAGATAATGCATATTTAATAGCATTTCATTAGAATTATTTTAATAATAAATATACAGAACAAGCTTATACATTATATATTCATAAGGGCATGGAGAGAAAAGAAGAACAGACACACTTTTCATGTCAACACACACAAAGCAGGTGAATGATTTTTTTCCCACTGTGACAACTGAGGTTAATGCGGCCATCGAGTCACATGATTTAGTTTATTGGGTTAAAAAAAAATAACAATTCCGATAGTCATAAAAATGCATCGGTCGATCCCTATAAAATACATTTTCAGGCATCTTATGAACATGAAAAGAAAACTTACATCAAGGTCAGTGACAGACAGAGACAGTAAATTGCTCCAGTGCTGGTCAATATCAATGGTAGGAGGATGCTGGCGTGCTGGATCAGACAGTGCAGTGATGCCTTCAAGCAGACTCTGAAATAAGAAAAAAGAAAATACATAGAATACAGCACTGACAGAGTAAGGGGGTATGATTATGCTATTCCAATGTGAATTAAAGTATTTGTGCCAGACTTAAAAATCATACAACAGTAAATGCTTGAATATAACATAAAAATACAAGAGAAAACTGTTGACAATGCACAATTATACTTTTAAATCCTATTAAAAAAAAAAAAGGTAGCTAAATCATTCGGAAAGGGAACTGAAACACAAAGCCTTTCCCTGTGAGACAGACCGTAATTATTGTGCTTCAACATCGCTAATCTTACAGTTTTCCCAAAGCCAGTCATCAGAATGGTGCAATTTGAGGGACAAAGTCATGTTATAACGTGAATCTCTAGATAAAAATAGGTACGTCACGTGACTGTAAGCGTTAGTCAGTGTATTGTGACAGACTGACAAGCCCTTTAGTGTGTAAAATCAAATAAAACCAGTATAGCTGTGTTTTAGTAAACGTCAAATTTAAAAACACCAATGCAACATGCAACATGTTCAAAAGAGAGTTCAGAGAGAAAAATGAAGGAAACTGTGCCAAACGAGGATTGTACCTCTTGTTCCAGTGTGGAACTGTGAGCCAGCTGAGTGAGTGGAGCAGGTTCTTCCTCCTCTTTAACTTTAACATCATCCTCCTGGTAAAGGCAAAGAAAGGCAGATGGAGAGAATGACAACTCATTATTGGGGATTAGGACAGCTGACATCCAAAGACTTTAAAAGACAATAGGGCTACATTTCTGGTTTGGTGACTGCAATCCAGCAAATCGCAGATAATTGGATACCTTAGTAAATATTGGAAAGAACTGTTCTGACGGAGGACAAGTTTGTTTTAATAAGCGGTTGTTGTAACTCTGGAGGAAACAAAGACCAGCTGAACAGACTACATTTAGTTTAGAACACTAACTTAACTCATCGTCCTGTCAATTGTGGTGAGGGCCTTTCCTGACGCATGTAAAATGCATTAGCAGCTGTTTGTGTATGAAAGTGGCGCTTAGTAAGTTTTAATATACCAACAGTTAGGCCAATTACTCTTAGAAATGACCCAACCCTGTTAGATGTTGTAAGACACTCCAGATACACAAAGTACAGTATTTAATGTAGGTCACCAGCTGTCTGCCACAGACACAATATTCTTGATATATCCACCACACGTATAATTATTTGATCATGCCCAACTGATAACAGGGAGTGGATTCTCACCCATTCCAAAAAGAGAAAAACTGCAGTCGTTTTTGCTAGGGGCAAAAATATGACAGACTGTACGTTACACCAGCACAGTTCTGCCCGAGCTTTGTCTGGGCTTGTCGACTTATACTGTAGTAGTTTCCAGCTTCAAATGGCCCAGTAAATGTAGAGCGTTATTGATCTTTACTTCTCATTTGAAGTGTGGTTTCTAAAAACCACAACATCTTGCCCAATAAGCAGTTAAGCCATTACTTACTTTAATGAGGATTTAAAAAAAAAAAAAAAAAAAAGGTGTGTCAACATTACATTATTAATGTGAACAAAAAAAACCCTGGGAGGGGACAGTGTTCAATTATGGACCATCACTTTTGTGTAAGCAAACAGGGTGTGGGTCTAAGCCTCACTTCTCCACCTCTCAAGGCCCACAGCTGGCGGGTGAGTCTGAAGAAAGGGGATAAAGTTACACAATTGGCGACATCAACGGCCCTCAGGACATAACATTCACTAAGCAGCTGTTTCTACCCTGAGCTAGAAAAGCGGGATCACTGGGAGAGTTGAATATAAAAAGGTCATGGTGTGATTACAAATATAATGGCCGTCACAGATTACAGATGACACCGGATATAAACCAAAACATTTTCAATTGGTTATTATTGGTACTTATTTTCAAAAGGTTTTAAGTTTTTAAGTTAACCCATTTACAAATAGTAGTTTAACAGCTGTGTGGTCACCCAATACAGCAGTCTTATTAGGGTCTTAATTGGGAAGTTAACTCTTCTGTTCTGACTATTCAGAAATGGGTTAATGTGACAAGTTCCTGATTAAAAGGTCACAGTTGTTGCCTGTAATACTGTACAACTGTCTGGCTGTTTTGTTAACTGGTAATGTCGGTAAGTTACTTCTTTAACTATACCTGTTAGATATTGTTTAAACTGAGCTATCATGGTGAATGACCCATAATTACTGGATTGCAATTTGTGCCCCAGGACTGGTAGAGCCATACAAAGTGGAAGTGTATGCACATGTTAAGTTTTGCCAACAGGCGATCACATTGTTTGTTTTCCGGATTATTTCCTGGTGCACCAGGAAAGGTTACAGAAATAATAAGTTACTTGTTGGACGGAGACACCAATCATTGTATAACATGGGTTAGGTAGTGATAGCATTAGCTGCTCTGTAAAGCATTGAGGACGTTTTAACGCTAGTTCACCACCTCAGTGCTTTAGCTGGACAGCCAACAGTCTCTTGGTCTTATAGTCCATTTAGCAGCAAAGTCGGTTGAAATGTATGTTACATGTCACGCACACACTTGCCTCTTTTAGAAACCCGCAGGCTCCAGTGCTACAAGGCCTTCGTCCGAGTTCAGGGGATGTTTGGCACACCTCTTGGCCACTCTCAGGCAGGTGTTCACTGTCATCCCTGGCTTCGTCCCCGGGGCTTTCTAACCCTGAGTTGGTGTCAGTGTTGTTGCTGGTTGAAGGCCCACAGTCAGCCTTGTCAGTGGCAGACACTTGGTGTACCAGCCATGCGTTCAACTGTGTGGGGAACCGCGGTGAGCCAAGGGTCCTCACCTCGTCTAGTAGGCGGCGACTTGCAAAGAAATAGTCCAACTCAGGACATTTTGGGTGCACACTGTATCCGTCAAGATTGTCTCTCAAATTATGAAAGGGTGTCTGGGTGTAGGCTGAGCTAGGACCCAAGTTAATCTCTATCAGAGGCGTATAATAGCCGCTTAAGTAGCTGTCGATATCCACACGAACTCCAATCAAACTGAGTAAGATCGTTAACTGAATCAGGCCTTCCGATAAGTATTTTTTCGCGATTTGCATTTTCTAAATACTTTTAGAGCTGCAGATAATAGCGAAATACTGACCCAATAGTTCCTCTTTCCCGAATGGACAAAGGGAAAAGCCTAACAAAAGAGCACGCCTTCCCCTGTCAGACAAAGAGGTCCGCCTGTACCGGCGAAATCGTTAGATAGCTTTGCTAGCTGTTAGCAGTTAGCTATCCGCTTTTATACCGTTTAATGGGAACCTCTTGACGCAAACATAGCAAAATCGTTGCTTTTCAGTTATTCGTCGGCGACATCTAGCTATCAAAACCTTCCTGACGTTGCTAATTTAAACAGAAAATGAAACCTCTGAAAAGCTAAATGCTGTCACCGTGGTGTGCTGCTACTGGGGAAACGTCGTTTCAAGATTTGCATAGCGCATGCAGATTGGACAGAAGCGCTCGCCACAACAGATTGTGATTGGACAATAAGAATGTCAGTTGTAATTCTGACCAATGAGAGTTAGGGACTGTCGTTAACTACCACCAGCCCTCACCCCATTTACAACAACACACATTGTTTACAGAAAAAATTGCAGAAAAACAAACTGAATTAACTTCAAAAATATATATCAAATATTGCTCTTTGTTGTGTATATTTTCTACATCCAAACAGTTAATTGATCTAAAGTGGATTCTCAGGAACATGCAGTTCCGGGACGTATGTTCTACTGACCTGATTTGTCCCATGCTCGTGTTTAGCCTACTGGTCAGAGGGTGCATTACAGCTTGAACTTGTTCAACTATGCTGTATATAACTAACCTCATAACAAAGGGGAAACCGATGGCGGAATCCTGGCGTCTACAAAACACAACACCAACTGGACAATCTTAAACAAATCAATTCATTCATGATCATTAGTGGGAAATAGGTGAAACAACCTACATCCACACTCCAGTATTCTAATGTAGGATATTTAAGAAAGAGCTACTTTCCAGATTCCTTTCTCTTTAAAAACATGTCAGTTTATAGAAAACACCGCATTCCTTAAGGATTAAACTACCCAACATTATATGAAATAGTTAAACCAGCTCCACCTCCAATTTCAACATTAAAATGGTGCTTAAACTGCATCAATAATAATAATAATCCAATTATATATTATATAATAATAGCACAATCTAAAATGGTCCATTCTGCATGATGAGATACTTTTAGTACATGTTTTCTGACAAAACGCTTCTAGGTAAAATATTGAATGCAGGATTTTATTGGTACTGATATTTTTGCTTAAGTAAAAGATACAATACTTTAAATAGCTCCAGCAATGTTCATAATATTGGAATAGAAAGGAGAAAGAGGGAGTTTTAACCCCTCAAAAGTTAAATCTAGAGTGGATTTTGTGCAATCTTACCATGGGTCTAAGATAGAACACGCTATTAGATTGGAAACAATACTACCACAAAAAGATGCGTTATATAATCTTAATTGAAACATTAAGCCATCTCAGATCAATATGTTGCCTTTCAGATTGATGATGTAATGAGGTCAGCTCAGTTTATCCTTAGCCTTGAAGTAACAATTTGGATGTTCCAAGGTCTGTCTTGTCATTGTCTTGTTTTATAGCCAAGGAAGTTGTCCATTTAATCTGAATGATATTGTTTAATCACAACTATAGTTTTGAAAACATCTGTAGCTGTTTATAACTACTCATTATTCACATTGCTCATACTGTACATATGCATTTAATCTCATCCTGAAAATGATGCAACAGGCTGCAGTTGCCCCTTATAACTCTTTTTTAAGTGCCTCCAGCTGAGTAAGATTGATAACTATTGGTGCTGAAGGCCTATTTAGGCTCCTGTTGACTTCTACTGCGACAGAGACAAAACTCATATTGAGATGAAACGAGGAATAGAAATCCCTATATGATATATTTGTTTATTTTTTTTAACTTTTTTAACTTTAAATCGTGAGTCATACAAGACGAGAACCACATGCACAAAACAAATGAGAAACATCATTGTTTTGGAGGAGCTGTCCTCCAAGATCTCAGGCATAAACTAGTTGTCCTTTATAAAGGCAATATCAAGAGGGTTGATTTTATGATACACAGACATCCGGGGTCCCTGTCTGTCCAGAATAACAGGCCTATGCCAGTTTATGTGAGTGTAAGGGGACAACTTAGACTTAAATCAGAACAGAACCAGAAGACAGACTGAAATTCAATTAAAAATAGACACTGATTGCACATTTAGAAAACGTTTATTGTGGAAGAAAAAAGTAAAATACATACGTACTGTAAATCCAGTTGTGGAAGAAACATTCATATTCTTTACTTAGGTAAAACAAAAAAACGACTTGCATTCAAAAACTTTACTTAACTGAAAGTAGAAGTGGAAAAAGCAAATATCACAATATCCATGCAGAATGAACACATTCCGAGTGTTATTGTTACGTATAGTATTGTTTTATTTTGTAATTACTGGTGTCTTGTAGCAGCATTTAGATGTTGAAGTTTGTGCAAGGTGGATCTATTTTTATGTTGGGATGTTATAACAATTTACAACAATCATATTATTCATTTTGATTTTATCTGTGTAAAATCAAAATCTTCAAAGTAATTACTAAAACCTAGTGAAGCACAGGTTATAGCATACCATAATAATACTCAAATTAAGTATAAGTACCTCCAGATTGTAGGTCAACATACTTATACATACCTTTCACCAGTGTGTATATTATGCTGTGGGCTAGGATTAAATCAATGGAGGAAGATACTTAAAGTACCAAAAGTACTCATTCTGCAGAATGGCCCATTTCCGAGTAATGTTTATTATATTATTGGATTATAATCATTGATGCATTAATGTGTTCATCACTTTAATGTTGCAGCTGGTAAAGATGGGGCTCATTTTAATGACTCTATGTACTGCCGGGTAGCTAGTATATCCTCATTTCTAAATTTATTTATATTTTTGCATACATAATTTTAATCTACAAAGTGACTAGTAGCTAATGTTATTAAATAAATGTAAAAAGTACAAATTGGCTTCCAAATTGTAGTGGAGCAGTACTACAAGGTAGCATAACGTGGAAATACTCAAGTAAAGTGCAATAGTTTAAAATTGTGTTTTAAATACATACTTGAGTAAATGTACTTAGTTTACATTCCACTACTGGATTAAAGTAATCATAAACAGGAAACAGGACTGGCTACAGGCTCTCAGTCAGTTTTCGGGCTGGACTTTGCTAAAGGACGATACACATGAGTGTCAGGAATCTGGATCGCTTGCGACCCCTTCTGGCGAAGAGTGGTAACATTAGTGGATATCAATGTGAAGGTCGCTCTCCCACTACTCACATTAAATCAAGAAGTTAATTACAAAAATGTGACTCATATTTTGTAGACATTGGGTTTGAAGGTTTGTAAACTTTTTTTTTTTTTTTTAGCGATAGATATTGAACATATACACACACAAACACATATACACACACACACACAAACACATATATACATATGTATGTGTGTGTGTGTGTGTGCCTTTAGATTACTGATTTATTGAGTTATATTTGTTGATTGATAAAACAATGGTACCTTTTGCTGCGTAAGCCATTTTGAATTTATATCGACAAATAAACATATAACAAAAATCCATCAAGACACTGACTTTACTTCACCATAGAAATACAATGTGAGAGTAAGCAGTTGAAGTCCAAATGTATTTTAAAAAAAACAAAAAAAACACTTCCTCCAGGTCTTTATTGTACTGGCCTATTTACCTGAGTGTGGCTGCTCTACTGGAGTTTTCCTGTGCAATGAAAACCCACCGTAGTCCTCAGGAAGTAGTCTACACACACCTTTATATGCCATTGCATCACAGAGAGATCTAGAAAGTCGTATTCATGTATAGGAACAATGATGAGCGGCTATAACAAGTCTAGTTCAACACAACAAGTTTAACACACACTGCCTATGTCAGCAAAGTGGAGCCCTCCTGCAGAGTGAGCACAAGTCCTC
The DNA here is from genome assembly GCA_943590825.1 of Bovichtus diacanthus. Lineage (NCBI taxonomy): Eukaryota > Metazoa > Chordata > Actinopteri > Perciformes > Bovichtidae > Bovichtus > Bovichtus diacanthus. Next base: position 6,016,618 of record CALSBV010012213.1, read on the forward strand.
GTGCAGACAAGTCAAACTGCTTCAGTGGGGTTGCTTCAGTCTAACGTAGGCAACATCACACTTCGTTTAGGATGCAGCTGCAACATTGTTACAGACCAACTGGAATACTGTAACATTCACACAGGAGTCTGACGAGATACTTTAGCTATTTGAAATTGCAGCCTGTAGTCCATCACCGGCAGCAATGTTGTGTAATAGCGTCCTAAGCTGTTTATGCGCTGGCTGCATCAGAGTCTTGCAAAGCTATGACAAAACCCCGTTGAAAATAACAAGTGACATTTGCGGTCCGCCTCATGCGAGCTTTACAGATTTGACTTGGTGGCACGACAAATCCTGAGTGCACAGGCTCCAAATCGCGTCGCTTTAAAAAAGCTGTGAAGAGTAATCAGCTCCAATTGATGTGACACCAGCGTGCAGTCACTTGATTAATCCACAAGTATTTTCATAACGATGTGAAACACATTTAAATCAACTTTGTGAAGTTCTGACAGATTTATTAGGGGCGAGCTCTTAAATCACCCCCACATGCTCCTCTGAGGACGAAGCCGATTGGTGGAATAATACATGAGGTGTGAGAGGCCAGTGCGCGTGCGTACAATATTGGGTCCCGCAAGGACTCATGGGAAATCTGAGGGAAATCGAGGTGATTTCCATGGGATTATTTTGTCGTTATTATTAATTTATTTTTATCTGAGGAATTAAAATGTAGACTCGCGTGGAAGGTCCTCCTCATACATTGGTAATTTAAGGCTATGTTGAAAACAAAACTTATTGTTTCATATCATATTTTCAAGCGTAATTACATTTATTTATTTATGTATTGAATTATTTATTATCAGACTTTTGGGGCAGATCAGCAAATAGTTCCACTCTTCATGAAAAGTCGCTGAGAAAAATTTATTTTGAGCATGAACCTATTGTTGGGAAACCCAGTTTATTTAATAATCCAAAGTGGATTTACTCAATATGGCGTCGGTTGTAGGTTAAATTAGATAATTAAATAAGCAAAGCAAAATACAATTTAATATTGTAAATGTAGTCCTATTTTAATCACTTAATTTTGTATGACTGATATTACATTTGAAATAATATTCTTCGATAATTATTGGAAAATTATATAATATTATATAAAAAACAAAACATTTGTTTTATGCCTTTACAAAATAATAAGACAGTAGAAATATAATAATCCACTCATGTGTCAATAGTTAAAACAAGTGTAACTGTTATAATTAATTTTTAGAATATATGTATGTTTCTTCTTAATTAACGTACAAAGTAAATCCAACTTTTTAAAATAAACTTTTTTCACGGACAATATTATAATTTCCTACCCCTTTTAGTGTTATAACAAGAATTATTATTTTGATCAAAAATGTAAAATACTAGATATATGCTTGTGTCTAATTGCGTGGTCAATAATTAGGCTTTTCATGAATAGGAGCAATACCATGATATTAATAATTTATCATACTGTACTTAAAATCTATGTAATCTATAGATGTATAAATGTACTAAATTTAGAAATGTAAATGTAATTTTTGGTAGGCTAAATGTAATTATTTTAACTCATCAAGTGTAAATGTATTTGGACAGTCTTGTGCAGTGTGTGCGTGTGTGTGTGCGTGCGTGTGAGTGTGTGTGTGTGTGTGACTGGACGGGCTCAGCCAGCGGAGCTCTGTCCTCCAGAGAGAAAAACAACAGACTGGCCGCTCTCTGCCTCCAGACCCCGTCGCTGCCTGATTGACACCCGCGTTCAGCCAATCGAGCGAGCGAATCACAACCCGGACTTACTATTGGTTTCTCCGAATTTCTTGTATCAGCCAATCACAGAGCGTAATTCATCATAAAAAACCCTTATGATAGCCGTGCTGGCAGACTCTGTGGCGCCCCGCAGCGGAGGCATATGGAAGCAATTTTACATCGGGCTGGTTCTCTGCAAATTGAGTTGTAATAATGAAAATACATTGCTATTTTCAGGGTTTTATTTCTTTTCCTTTTCAATAAGGGTTTTGTTTTAATGCTGATGGACTGTGCATACTTCTCCTACATTATGTGTCCCACTGGTGAGCAGGAAACTGACTGCTTTGTGTTAGTCTCGTTAGCAGTGTTTCTACTTTATTCCAGCAGCAGTAATACATCTCCTATTGACGCTATTATAGGACTCCTGTTTTTATTACCACACTAAGCCATGTAAGACACGATAATTCCTAACTTTTATTCCCACTTTCAGTCTCTAACTTGTGATAATATTTTGCAAAGCAATTGTTTAGCCTAAAAAGTGCTAATGCCACACTGGTCACAAGGGGGCGCTACCGTCCAGGTTTTGTGGACCGTGAGGCCTGACCTGTGGGTTATTCACCCCTCTCAACTGGAACCTTAACTGGACTGGTTCACAAATTGAATTGTGCAGCTCGATAAGGCTTTGTGCTGACCAGAGACATAATTATGATCATCTTACTCATAACTAAAAAACATCAAAACCACGCACAGATTTTTAGAGCTCATCCTCACTTTCTCCTCCCTTCCCTTTCTCGCGCCATCTATCAAGAGTCCAGAGGCTGAGGGGCCAGCAGTGGGGCGAGGCGCTGACAGATTTTCTTTTTCAAATTTTTTTCAGCTTGAGAAGCAATCGTGGATTTGATGTCAGAGACTGAGATGGCTGCCTTGATAAAGTCGGTCTGGCTCGCAGAGATTGGCAGCCTTCTCCTTGGAAAAGAAAACAGAAAGGCCCTACATAAACAGAGGAAAATGTCCCGGGCCGAGCAGAAAAACAGATCCTGTATGATGTGACCTGGTAATTTTGGAACTAGATCAGCTCAGGCGTGTATGGCGTACACACCCATGTGCACGCCATCATATGCACGTGCTACAAAGATGTCAAAATGACCATTAGGTGTAACTTTGCGGAAGAAAGTGGAGGGACCAAAACTTCTATTTATTTTTTGTGCATGTTATGCGTGTGCAAGCATACAGGATGTGTATGTTTTCAGGCCTATCATGCTGTTTTCTGTGCTCGAAGGAAACCTCCCTGTGCCCGCTCTGCTCCTGTAGCTATTGTGTCTGCTTCACTAATGGACTCCTCTCACCCTGTCTCCTTTTCCTCCCTCTTTCTTCCCCTCCTTTTTTTCCCATATCATATCCATGTATTCCCCCGGGGGCTGATTAAAAGGCTTTCTAGCTGGGGTGAGGGGAGAAGAGAAGAGAGAGAAGAGGAGGAGAGAGGGGGGGATGGCAGTGGAGAAGAGTGGTCCTTATTACCCCATATGTCTGCACAGGAGAGGGTGGAGTGGAGGTCCTCTTCCAGTTAATCAATAGAGACACCGGGCTTCTACGCTCTCCATGTCTCTCTCTCTCTCTCTCTCTCTCTCTGTCTCTCTCTCCATGTCTCCTCTTCCCTCCACCCTCAGACTCTCCCATTAGAGATAATGTGTCTGGTATTGACACTGCAAGGTCTGGATAGAAATGCAGTTTTGCTCCGTGAGGCCGAGTTCCACGTCAAAACCCTGTGGTCACCGAAACGACCTGACTCATCGACTTGCTGTTTAACCAGGTTGATTGTGTGCTGCATCTTTTCATTGTTGGCCATTCACTGTGAGATTTACCTCTCAATCAGTGCAATTGATTTCCAAAGCAATTCCATCCTCTTCAATATCTTTGGTTAAAATAAATGATACATTTAAAGGGATTGCTACAACATGTATACATTTAGTATTGAGGATAACTCACGTTCCCCTTACGAGAAAACAAATGTAAAGACATTACAATTGATTATACTGGCATTTTCTCAGCAAGATACCGACAATATTCCAGTATCTTCCAGGAAACTGGTGTGTAAACCCTTTTATCCCATTAGCCATTGATTTTCAGGTTCACAAGCTGACTTTTTCCATATTCATATCGTCGTTGTTTGGTTGAAACCATCGAATCATTTGGCTTCAATAAATTAAGGTTCTTGCGTTTTTGGTAAAATGGAAGTTTGTCTTTCTATTGTGACATACGTAAGTACTCTCAGTTGTTTTTTTGATTTTGATTTGATTTATTTATGGATCTACGAAAAACAATGCAAGAGACAAAGTAAAAAGACATATTTAGATTATTCTTTTTGGTTTGGTCTGTTTGTTTGCCAGAAGGATTACGGAAAAAATACCGGTCTGATTTTCATAAAACTTGGCGGGTATGTTATGGGCTGAGGAAGAACCCATTAAATTTTGGAGCAGATCTGTATCACAGAGTGGATACACAAATCATTTTTCACTTTCGTTAACATTGCGATATACGGCATGGCCTTGGCGGAGGTCTGCGCTCACCGAGTGCCCTTCTAGTTTCAACATGGTACCAACATGAAATGACACTTTTAAAAAAAGAAACTAAACTAAATCATCAGTTTGGACCACTAATGGCATTGTAGTAGTGATTTGCTCCAGGTCATAGAGGGAAAAGTGCAAGATGCTATTACTGAGGAAGTAAAGTTTCATTGTGACTAAACTAAATTAAATTTAGGGAAAACAATTAGCCTGTTGGGGAGACTGACCGGAACAGACCATTGTTGACTAGAATGGGGGGGATCCCTGTCTCCCCTGGCTGGGCAAGGGTCGTGTGTGTGCCGCTCTGCAGGGCCGCAGGGCTTCAGACGCAGAGACTTCTGAGAGATGCCTGGAGTAGCAGTGGGGAGAACGACCTCTGACCTGCCTGACTCGGTAACCCCCGAGGTCACAGAGGGAGGGGCCGGCGCTACAGGGGATAGGCTGTAATTGATGTGGGGAGGGAGGGAGGCCTGTGGGGGCGGCTGGAAGCGGAGCAGGCGGGAGGGATGGAGGGGAAACCTGAAGCCACAGAGAGAGGCAAGAGTGGGAGAGATGAGAGCTCTGCTCTGTGTCCACGGGTCTGTGGTGCTAGTCTGGATCACATGGGAGGTAGAGTGGGTGAGATGAAGGTCGATCAGAGCCTCCACTGTCCAAACTGCAGACAAATTAGTTAATTATTAGTTAAACTGACTGGTTAACTAAACAGGAAAGAAAATGTAAATCTTGTATGATTAAAAAAGAATATAATCTGTCTAGTAAATGCAACAGCTCGGATTTCCTTGCAGTCTTTTAACTTCTAATTGGCACCGTTGAGGTATTTCTGTTGGATATATCTCTTATGTTGGATACTTTAAGGCATTTATTTCCCATGTATTTAAGTATAAAAACCTTTGAAAATAACCAGGGGGGTTTCCACTTTGCCACATTCTCTGGTAATCACTAATGTACAGCTGTATTCTCTAACGTCCTCTTTCCTGGACTGTGAACCTGGAGCCAAACAAGTATTTGCTGTTATGATAACACTGATGTGTCCATATACAGACTTGCGGTTAAATCTGTCTCCCCTTTTGAGGTTAGGTTGTTGTCAAAGAATTGAAGTCTTTGCTAATTTTTTGGCAGAAAGTCACAGTTTCTCTTTCTTCAGTCGAAGGTCAAAGGGCACGCTGAATTGCTGGGGTCTTGAGAGGAGGGGTGGACGAGGAAGGCAATGGCTGACAGATGTTTACAGAGGCCCGACTGCACTTCTGTGACCATAAGACGGGAAAAGGATTTTGCGTGTGTATGTGTGTGCTTGTGCCACCAAACCTACCACGAAAAATCCCAGTCCCCTCCATCGTCACTGTAAGGGACACGTGCTGAATGTTCCTCTTAGCTGTGGAAAAAAAACACTGTACTCTCCTGTCAGCCTCTTTGGCTGCTACCCTTTCCAGATGGCCTGGGTCTATCTCACCAGGGACCTAGGCCCAGTGGGTCCTGTGTAGGCCCCCTATACCAGTCATCCCATCGATTTCTACCCGCGTCAATGTGGACTCGTTCCTTGACTGCCCCTCTTTCACAGCCACAGGATTCCTCAGCGCTCTGTGTTCGAGAAACGGCTGATCTCGAGTTACCGGCAACCCAGAGCAGATCGTGTCAAAGCTGTTATTTTAGAGCACTGGGTGAAAAGAGGGAAAATGTGTACGATGTTTGTGAGGGAGAGAGATTCAGAGTTTCCTGTCCACATCATAGCACCCTTGAGAATTCTAGTCCTGTCACGGTGTCGAACATAAACATGTCCTCCCAAAGCTATAAACACATGGTCAAAAAAAAAAAAAGAAGAAGTTTGGAGGTATACTGGAGAAGCTAAGTCTGGCTAATCCAGTCTGTGCTTCGGCTTGCTCATCCTTAAAAATTGTGAAGGAATTCATAATTCCCACCTCTGGAAATTGAAATTTTACAACTCCCATTTGGGCCTTTTAAAATGTTTTATTCCACGCTCCTTCACTTCTCATGACACTTTTCCCTTTGAGAGAAAGGGAAGGGAAAAGTTCAATTTGAGTGTTGATGAATTCACCTTAAATCGACCGGGATTTACGTGGAGGTTGTGGAGCGGGAATTAGCAAGCATACAGTACATATTAATGATGATGACCCCTGATTTGCCATGCTTGACTAGGAGAAAACAGAGGGTTTTATGAGAAAAAAACTATTTGGCTCGCAACGCATGTTCCCTGCTCCAATACCACTGGTCCGTGGATGGTATAGTTTGCATGTTTCCAATCCCCGTATTTCAGGGTGGAAAAATAGCAAAACAAACAAGCAAACAAAACCTCATTGGAAAATATAACCACCCAGCCAGCCAGATCTGCTTAATACAGGACTTTTTATTGCTATTTTGTGTCGTGCATTCAAAACTGATTTAATTTCTTCTCCCAGAGATGGTAAAATAGGACCCCACAGTGTGTGCTGTAAAATGAAACGAAGTGGAAAGAATGCACCACTTCAAAAGAGAGTGGTGAAACCTATGATGAAAATGAAACTATATTATAATACACACCTGGAAATCATTTAAATGCATACAAATAGGGAAGGATGTTTTACAAGCAGGCAATCCAGAGTATTTGTCCAGTCTGTGCTGCTACATTACTGTCCTTACAAACCAATTTGAACGGGAAATACATCTAATAAATAGAGACAAAACTTCAAAGGTATTCATCTGCAGTTGTTACATGATAGGCTGCAAAAGCACACCCCTCCTCTCTTGTTCAAAGCAACTGATCCCCATAGCTAATACCCATGATGGAGCACTCCCTGTGTCTCTTCGGCCTCCATGAGTGACACCATTGTTGAAGAGGGAGGAGGTGTGTGTGTGTACTGGGGACACGGTGCTGGTTTCGCAGGATTGTGACTGGTGGAGTGTAACGCTGATGAAGACTTCATCCAATCTGCCGTGTTCATGATGGGAGAGCAGGGAGAGTGACCCCAATCCTCCCCCGAACCCCTCGACCCCACGGCGCTATCTCTTTTCTTCCCTCTTCTTCTTCTTCTCCCTCCATTCCCGCTCCTTGTGCTGCAATCTACGTACACAACTGTATGCACATGGCCTGCGCACAGACCAACCCAGCCTAAAAAGCTGTCATCAGTATCAGTTTCAGTACAGCTATAGTTGCCATTGATGATCTGACTGATGAATGTGAAGCTTTTCTCCCTGCTGAGGCTATATGCATGAATGCAAACAAGCACACGTGCAAACGCGGAGAGCCATCTATTTACTCACCTCACCCATGCATTAACACCATTTACGCCAGCACATAAGCGCTACATGGACTGTATTTCAGCCCGCCTTTGTTTGTGAATGGTAATGGAGGAGCTCCTAAAGGGAGATGGAGTGGGAATAAATGGAGGATTTTCAGCTTGTTAAACGGGGCATTAGAGGGCTTGTGACTGGGAGTTGTAGGCTATAAAACCCAACGGTTCGGCTGCACTCATGTTTTAGTGCATTGGCTCATGGGCTGACAGCTTTGCTGTTTGGGTGTCGTTTTGGGCCATGCCTTGGGGCATGCTTTACGCTGCTCATTTGGCACAGGGGCACTTTCAGGACCCACCAGAGGCAGATTTAGGGAGAGCCTCGCATGGAGACCGGCTCTCTTGCACCAATCTGAATAATATAAAACAGTGAGCAAAGGAAGAATTTAAAACATACATCCAGCTCTTGTACGTTGTTTCAACCTTGGAGACTGGGTGTCTCACTTCATCCTGTGTTTTTTATTTATCTCTATGTTGTCACAGGTTTTCGGCTTCTAAGCCAGATGTAAGGCTAATCGGGTTAGGGTTAGGTATGATTTGCTATCAAGGTTTCTGAGAAACAGGCAGACATGTGTTTGAAATCTGCAGATCTAAGTTCTGTGCAGATGCGGAGGCATACATGTGAGCCTTCATGCATGCACACTCACACATTTATTATTTTTCTCCGTGAGGCCTGGAGGTAATTTTAGGGGTGCTTAAATGATCTGGGCTGCCATAATGATGTCCGCATGCTGACATATTTTCACATTTTCAATGAGGTATTCCTCCTGTCTGTTCTCAATATAGCACCGAGCCATCTGGAATAACAACATCACTTTAAGCTGCAGAATCAGGAAGGATAAACAGATGATGGAAAGCGAAGTAAAGAGAAGAAGAAAGCAACAGAGAAATCTGTACAAAAGGCTCACTGCTCTCTGATTGTATCAGCGGTTAAACATTCCCACTCACTCAGCAGTTCTTACGAGAAATGGCTGGATTTGTCTATGCCATATATCATTTTTATTACTCCAAAGGTCAGTGCTATAAGAGCACAGATTTACAGTCATCAGCTTGATCTCATTCAGCTGATACAATAAGACATACAATTCAGAGATAATATCAGTGATATGAATAGGAGGATGTTCTTTTGTGGGTAGCAACCCTATGTGATCCAAATGAGAAGTAACTGTGAGCAACAGTGTCCGGGCAACCATTCTGAACCCTCTGAGCATCCATGCAAGGCATTCAAAGAATCTGTGGACCGTCATGCCGTATGAACAGCCTCCTGGCTGGTTTCGCCAATGCACAAAACTGTCAGCAGGCAACACATCACAGACAGAGGCGAGGACATTCAGCAGAGCTTTTCTACAAAGGATGTCTGCATGCCTGTGTTTGATTGGTGTATACCGAAGATCAATGGGGTTATATAAAGACAATAAACATTTTCCCACTATAATTACCAGCGTAAATAAATAGTTGGCAAAACTATGACCTACAATCAGTAATGAATACAAGACAAAATCCCAAACTTATTTATAAAAAAAAAAAAAAAAAAAAAAGGAACATCTTCTTACTTTCTGTCAAAGATTAGTGTCAGCCTAGAACAAATGAGAGGAACATTCAAAAGACAGATAAACTGAGTAAACTTCCTGTTGGCAATACCCAGGCATTTTTCATCTTTTGTCTTTTACTATTTGTTGCTTAATGCAAGTGCGCCTGTGCGCTTAATGGTTTTATTTTCTTCTGCAACCTTTGAAATGTCGTCTTTTGACCCCAATACATAAAATCAGAGACACGCTGGTGAGAGGCAGAGTAATCAGACCTCAGCTGATGCAAGTGAAGAGAAAGAAGGATTTCCTCTCTCAGACGATACAGTCATCCGTCATAATAGCTGTCACAATGATATGGTTCAACACTTCCCATTTCCCCATCTGTCGTGTGTCTGTGTGTGCAGTGTGTGCCTGCAGGAACACACATATGAGCCTGTTTATGTACACAAGCCTGATCTCACGGCATATAAGTAATAAGATACTCAATTTCAGTGGTGGACGAAGTACATTGTTCTCATTCTTTACTTAAGTAAAAGTAGCAATACAGTCCTGCATTAAAAATATTACTTAGTGCAGAAGTCTTATCAGCAAAATGTACCTGTATCAAAAGCAAACATGGTCCCAGTAAATTGTATTTCAGTACATATTACATTATTGGATTATTTCTGATGCGGCTGGTTAATGTGGATCTAATGTTATACTGTTAAGTAATGAAATTTATTACAATACATAGTATTTTATAAGATGAGCATGTATTTTGCGTGTACACTTTATCAGAGTATTAAATAACTAGTTACTATAGCTGGTTAGTACATGAAGTGGAGTAAAAAGTACAATGATTGAAATATGAAATAACCTCTGAAATATAATTGAAAAGTAAAAAGTAGGAAATCGTACCAGTACCTCCAAAATGTACATCTGAGTAAACATACTTATTTACGTTCCACTGCTGCTTAATGAATACGATCAGTGATTGAAGAAGTACTCAGATCATTGACTTAAGTAAAAGTAGAAATATTCTGTAAAAATGCTCCAACAAGTAAATGTCCCTCATTCCATATATTATTTAAGTAAGTACAGCAACACAATTTACTTAAAGTATCAAAAGTCATGTAATCATTATACATAATGGCCCAGTTCAGTGTTATATTATGAATTTACTGAACTATTATTATTTATGTATTGGTATTGTGTTTTTCTTATGATTGTTTAATAGTTGGTTGAGGTAGAGCTTATTGTAATGGCTGTATAAGTTACATGAGAATGCATCATATTTTATAAACTTCTCATATGTTTCATTATGTAAAATATTAGAATACTAACTTGTTATTATGGTGGTGTAACAATGGAGTAGAAGTACAATACTTTCCTCTGAAATGTAGTGAAGAAGAGATATAAAGTAGCAAAAAGCAAAGCACATGTACACACGTGCTTCCAGAACTGCATATAATACTGTATGAATCAAATATTGAAACATCACGTACAATACATTACATTGTACTGTACATTAGCTGTACAGAAGCATTGATATTAAAGTGAGCATAACCTTGACAAAAATCTCGACTGTACCCAACCAAAACTGAAAGAACTTTTCACACGATTTGTAAACGTGTCATTTTTAAATCTTTTTTACTATATTACACACAATAAACATCATCACAATACAGTGACGTACACACATTCAATGTATGCTCTTCCCAATGAAACCTCCCACACCACGCAAGCACACAACAGGAGCTCACGTCTCACTGGCTTAAACGTGCCGATGTTCCAACTAAAACGCCGAATTGGGCTGCGTGGACCAATACGGAGTAAATTGAACACACGAGAGCCAGACATGTTTTTCACTTGACAGTCCCTTCATCATTATTCACAAGACGGGCCTTTGTCTGCTTTGTTTTAGTGACCATGTTAAATTAGCTCAAAACAGATGGGTGCTGTCTCGTTGCCAAGCCTTCTCTACGAGAGCTATGTGTGTGTCCTGTGCATGTGTGTGTGTGCGTGTGTGTAGGTAAGCGAGACGGGGTTTATTCATGTACCGATCTCCCTCTACGTTTGTGTGTGTGGCTAATTACAGCTTAGATGTATGCACAAATCTGTCTTTCCTCTTTGGCTGTCTAACTGTCCAGCTGTCGTATGTGCGGATGTGTGTGTGTGTGTGTGTGTGTGTGTGTGTGTGTTCTGGTGTGCAGATGTCGTAGGGTTGTTGTCCTGCCAGTAACAAGGGCTTTTGGGGAGCAAAGTGGAGGGGAGGACAGCCAGGGGGTTGGCAAGGCCGTAAGGTGCAATCCACAGGGAGTCAAGTTGTGTGTCTTACTGCACATGTGTGTGTGTTGTTCGGCGGCAAAAGGGGTTTATGGTATGTTATTTCTCTAGTTTGAATTTCCAAATTGAACATGTATGTTCTTTGTCACACACACAGTTTGTGTATGCGTGTTCCAAACCTGATCTTGGATGATGTCATACGCAGCTGCTGCATGGCTGACAGACAGTTTCCGCACCACAACATGGGGCCCTATGGTCCGCCTGTCAGGCCGATTGACAGGTGAATGACACCAATGAGAGCCAGCCGTCCCTCCCCCTAGGAGCCAGGCACTGAGTGACAGCCAGTAAGCAGCCAGAAAGAGCGTCTCTGAACCTGAAAGTAATCTCTTTAACTCTCTGTCTTTCTCTTTTTCTGGCACTGCTCTTTGCTCTTTCTCCTTCTTCTTGCCCCCCCCCCCCTTCCTCTTCCTCGCTTTGGCTCTCTCTCATCAGCCTCTTTTCAAAAAAGTCTCTCTCTCTCTTTCTTTCTTTCTTTCTCTTTGGGTATTTTTCTCTTTCACTGAAGGTTCTGCCTTTTTTCACTGTCTCTCCTCCTCCCCTCTCTTTCTCCCTTTCACTCTGTCTGTCACTGCTTTGCACTGTTTTCTATCACGGTGTTACAAAGTCTTAAGGAGCAGCTTGACTGCCTCTCAGTTCTGTCTCTCAGAGTCAAAAGAAAAGTGTTTTAAACCAAGTCAAAATAGGCACCGGGTTGTGTGAGTGTGTGTGTTTGAGAGGAAGAGAGACAGACAGTTTGAGGGTTGTTTGTACTGGCCATAAATCCCTCTATGACCTCTTCTCTTCTTCTGTCTGTGTTGACACACTCCTAAAATGTGTTTTGCTCAATGTAAAGACGTTCCACCCAAATTCAGAGGTTACTTGCATAAGCTTCTGGGTGAGATTTTATTGGAGTTTCAGCATTTTGAAAAGATTACACGGGTGGGTTACTTTGATGCTCAGTTGGCTTTAGGAAATCTTTCAGTGTGGATCTCCGCCATTACCCTCCGGGACTCCGCCCTCCACTCCATGCCCCTCTCACCCATCGGACCCAAAGTAAGCCCACCCAAGTGCCTTTCAGCCTGGCACTCTGCCCGCGGGCCACACACCCATCTGACCCCGTAGCCACAGGCCCATTGCCCCGGCCCCCTTTGCACCCGTTGACCCCTCACCTCTTGACCCACTGTCCCACGCTCCCTCTGGCTGTTTTTGCCACCTCAGCCAACCACCCACACTGGCCTTCAACCCCTAAAATGTACAGAAAAAGCTTGGAAACATTTGTTTTGTACATGTGCAGTGCATATATGTGTGTGTGTGTGTGTGTGTGTTATTGGGGAAAGGGTTTCCAGCAGTGTTTAATGAGGCTTGGTAGGATGTCTAGCAATAAAAGAAAATCTGCTTCCCCTCTCGATCCCTCTCTCTCCAGCTTCTCTCTCCTCTTTGCCAACTTCAACTCTGCCTCCCAACCTCTTTATCTCAATATGTTTCTGTCTCATTTGTCCATCATGTCCTTTCAATCCATCTTCATCTGCGTGGCGTCTCACTCGCTCAGTCAGTCAATCTCTGTGCCTCGCAAGCGTTTATGTGTCTCCCGGTGAGTCTTTCACTGTCTGTTTCTGTCTTCTTCTTTGTTGTTTTTCCCTGTGTGCCTTCCCTTTGCCTTGTGAGAAACTCTTAAGGGTCTTTGTTACGAGCTCGAGTCACTTCCATGGTGACCGGCATTGACTGACAGCTCTTACAGAGGTCTCTTCATCGCAGGGGCCAGGGAAGGCATGAAGGAATGTGTGTGTGTATGTAAAATAGAGGGAGTGTGTGTTTGTGGGTGCAATTTTTTACAACTGAGCATGTAAAAGTATACATGTGTGAGTGCTTTCTGCTCACCAGAGTGAGCGTTCATCCTGTCGCGGGTTCATTTTTCTTGTCGAAGGGTTACTGTGATGTTTATCTCAGTGACATAGACAAATAAACCAGGGCAGAGTCAATCTAGGCCGGGCAGTCAGTGCAGAGCCTTCTACGGTTCTGCAAGTCTGTTTGTTTATCCTCCATGTTTCCTTTGAACCCCCCCACCCCAAACACACACTGATATATATGAACTTATATAACCCAACAGAAAAAAAAGGAATCACAGAGGAGAGTTGAGTGTAAGTGTGACGGAGAAAGAAAGAAATGCAGAGAAAGACTGATTAATGTAAAAAAATTAAAAAGACACCCAAACGTTCACCGAATGAACAATGATGGAGTTCATCTAAAGTTGGGTCACCGTGTAGCTTCTGAGGTTATTTCAGTCCTGCTCAACTCCCATGCAAAAAGAAAACCCTGCAGGCACTATTTCGGAAATCTGACGAAGTGAAACAGTACAAAGCTTTTTATGTGAGTATTTTGTAGTAATTATTTAAACCTTCAAAATGTTCAAAACAGCAAAAGACTGCGCTCTGCACTTTATGCACTTTATCTTGGCTGGACTTTTTTTTTTTTCTGGAACAGGCCTCATTATTCTCTTTCAACCATTAGAGCCAAATATCTGAGCAGTGATTTTAATCAAAACGATAACATCAATTACTCTGCTGAATGGAAAACAGAATTGTTGAAATGAAAGGCTATGTTGTAACTACCTTAATTGGACTGAATGATAACAAGAGGCGGGACAGGACGTGGTCAGAGGTTGACCTTTTGACTGACAGGAGCCCCACGGTTTGACGGACAAACGCGACGGACCTGTGGAGTTCAAGAATGTCAACTTGACTTTAAACCGAAGACCTATTTAATTTTCCACATTTCTCCATGTCTGTGCAGCGTCTAAATGATGGAAATTTGTATCCATATATCTCGTATCAATCCAAGTCAAACATCAACACCCTGGCAGTCCGAAACTTAAAGCCATGCAATAACACAACCCATAGACATTCCATAGCACCCAGTGAGAGGGCTTGAACTACTGCAAAAACATTCAACATATAGGGAAACCCCAAAAAATACACAGGTACTGCATTTGATATTTTTTAAAACGTAACTCTTGAAATGATCTGGAAGTGAGAATGAAAGCAGGTCTTTGCCTGCTCTTACTTTAAGCTTGCAAACCACATTACCAAAATACCCAACTGTCGAAAGAGCAGATTATTTTGTGGTAAATGGCTAACAATCAAAGTGGTCATACATCTTAGAAAAGCAGCAAGGAAAACCATCTTGAACTGGCAGCACAAACAGTACACTGCAGATTGGTGGTGTTCCAGTTTTCAGTGGGAACCTCCCTAATTTGCAAGTAATGGAGGAGAGAACGCAGATGGGCATGCAAGAAAAAGGCACAGTCCTGTGCTATTTACAGTATATTTTTAGGTTTTTATCGTGAAGTCTTTTTGAAGTCTGCGGGCATCCTTTGAAAAGATCCAGCACTTTGCCTTGGACAGAGATGGAGTGAATGACTGAGGCGAAAGAAGAAAAAAAAAAAGGAAAAACGATGAGTGTCACGGTTTCTTGAATGTGACAGCCCGCTGCCCCATCTCTCTGAGCTATCAATCTCCGGGGCATTCTAATTATCCATAATTGGTCATAATTGGATTTAATTGGATTTGATTGGCTGTAATTGCGACGATGGGCTAATCTGATTGGAGATCAGAGGACTGAGGGTCCTGTGTGGTTTGTGAGCGAGTATCCCGTCGCCCCTGCACTGACCCTGGATGTTCACATCAAACACTTGTTTGTATCACAGCTGATTGCTACCGGTCACTGCCGTGTGATTTGGGAGTAGAACTATATTACAAGTTTTTCTGTGTTTATGTTGCTAGCTCCAACTTCCCTGACAATGCTGTGATTTTATAGGGATTGCAAACTACTTCCTTGTATAAATAAATTCCCGCTGGGTATGTGTACGCATCATACGTGTAAGTGCATTCATGCGTCCGAACACACACACATACACACACTCGAAACGGCCTCAAACAGAAACTGAGAGGGTGTGAGATGGCAGGAGAGATCATAAGTAAACAGTAATGTAATACAGCACTAATTTGAATCACATTTTCTTGCCCAGAGCAGCTGAATTCCTAATTGTGCATGAAGCTGTCCAGAAGTCATTCTAAATTATAATATCCTGGACAGAAAGAGAAAAGTGACTCTGCAGCATTTTGATTTGGTCTGACGAGGGACTTTGTGAGGAGGAAAGGGGAGGGAGGAGATGTGTTTGTATTGGAGAGAAAAATCCCTCCTGCCCTTTTTTTTCTTTCTCCCTCTCACTGTCTTTTGTTCCTGATCACGGTCTACCCGGTGGCTTGACAGGCAGATGGAAGCGATTATACCGTAATAATAAACCATGGGAGGAAACCATGGGAGAGACGGAGGGATGACAGAGAAGGAGAAGGAGGAGGAGAAGGAGAAGGGGAAATCTTCTGAATGCTCACGGGCCAGCACACGTGTTGATCAGGCCCACGGATCAGCGCCTGTGCTCATTTCCATCACCTTGACGGCTCAGACCTACATTGCACCACCGGGAAAGAAATCGAGAACGTGGCCTCTTTGCCAAAGAAATGAAATCCCAATCCCAGAGATGCGAGATCTTTGATCATAGCTTGATTAGACTTGATCAGTGTGCAGATGTTTCACACATTCAGCCCTGATCTTGAAAGAAGAATTTGCGTTCTTTAAAACAACAACACAATTTCTACCACCATCTTTTCGCTCTCCCTGGCAGGTGCTGTATGCTTTTTATTTTTTTTCCTTCGGTTTTGTTCTGCGGTCAGGCTCCGACAGTAGCCCTGTCTCTCGCCCTGTCCCCCCTCAGTCACAGTGTGTTTAACATCTGCCCCGTAGGCCTGTACCTCTCACAGCCTTTCAGCACCCGTTGCTGCTCGCTCAACGGCGCAGCGCCACGGTGCTCTGTAGTCGCACCAAAAAACAGCCCATATCAGCTTCACCTCAAGTGCCATTGTTGTTCGGAGTGACATCCCCATCCAACAGTGGCTAGTGCTTGTATACTATGCTACTACAGCAGCAGACTGGGTAAATGTCAAACTCTGACTGCAGCAGGGATCTAAAAAAAGGACATCAAGCACCTGCATGAAAAAAAAGGATGAATAACGCTGGCATCAAACGTTGAAGTGTTTGTTGAAAATAGGGAGGGATTGGAGCTTGGGGGGACAGAGGTTGAGTGGGCTAATGTGTAGAGTGTGCTTACGCATGAATGTCAGCATATGTGTGTGTATGCGTCAGGGGCAGCTGGTCTACGGATGAGGGAGAGAGCCGTCATCCAGAGGCAAGCCCTCTCCTATGCAGCACTGCGCCCTCCCCCTCGCCTCTCACCTCTAACCTCTCACCCCTCACCCTAACAGCAGCATAATACGTCTGTTGAAGGATCAGGGTAGGCAAGGTTACTTTCTGCTCACATCAGCATCCTCTCTGTCCTCCAAATTGCCTTTGAAAGCACTTAGTGCCGGGGGGGTGGGGGTGGGGGGTTTGGAATTGCCTGTTTTGTTCTGTTTTCCATGGCTGCAGCATTTGCATGGCAGAGACACCTACACTGAGTAACTACATAAATTGTAGAAGCTGTCGTGTAAGCGTACTGAGAGCCTCAAGGTGTGGTCAGAGTGAACAGAAAGCTAAATTTACGGGCGGTGATTGCACACAAAATCATTGTTTGATTGCTCAAACAGAAAGATTTGTTATGGATGGCCGCGAACTAAATCAAAGATGCAAAAGACAGACGAACAAATGACAGGGGGCCTATAGGAAGCTAGTTTAAGATCAGTCAGAGCGTTGCGTGTTGCGATCTAGTTGTTGCGAACATCTGTCCAGTCAGGACATTGGCTGTTTGAAGATAAACTACAAAAACAAGTAAGCAGCCAAATTTGTGCAAATAAAATGATGCAAAAAAAAAAGAAAGTTGCTTCTTCGACAATTTGAGCACACTTCATCCAAACTCAATGTTTCAACAATGACTAGTCTTGAAGGATCATTAAAGGCCGGGTATGCTTGAAACTAATTGTTGCCCGACTTCGTCTAAAGGGAAAAGTTTATAGCTGTTACGTCAAACTCAAAGCTGTGAGAAACGTGCAGTCCTACAGCTGACTTACATACAGTAATTGCGCAAATAGGTGCGTACACTTTCGTACTGCTATTATTATTATTATTATTATTATAATATTATGTCCAAGGCAAGGCGGTTTTGCACTTGTTTTTTTTGTTTTTTTTTACAACAAAATACTGATGGAAAGTGCAAAGAATAAAAAAGTTCAAATCCTGCCTACCCCCCTACAGCGATTTACCTGGCCAATTTCTGCGTGAAGTGGGTGCGCTTCTTTCAGAAAGGTGCAAATATTGTCAGACACAGGCCCCACAATTCTGACTTTGTAAAGTGTGGGGGAAGAGGGTTACAGATGCTTTGCTTGAAGAATACTGACTCCTGACTGGTAAACAAGAAGGACTCCTATTTGGTGGTATGAGAATGGAAGGGCATTTGTTGAAATGTAGTGGAACCAAATGTGTCACCACTGACAATCATAAAAGCCGACATTCGTGCGCTCACCCTGTCCTCATCTGCTTTGTCTCCCAGGTCCAGGGAGTCACTGCAGTCATCACAGTAAAACAACCATGATTTCACCCAATATTCCTGTCATGTTTCAACAGGCTGTTTATTAAAAACCCTCAGTCTGCCAGAAACCGCACTACACACTCTCAGCCAAGGCGCCCAGAAACACTCTTTCACATCACAACCGTCGCCTCCAATCTCTGTCTTTCCCCCTCTTTTCATGCTACAGCTCTTATTTTCCTTCCTGCTGTTCCAATGGTGGTTTCCGAAGAATGACATCATCACTCAGTGCCTGACTGAGGGCTTGATGGCCCATGGTGCATTTAAGATGCAACTTGAGTTTGACTTAAAAAGAACATTCCTTAGAAAATTTTATGCAGGGGTGTTGAGTCATGGACTGTAACCGGTGTGTATTTCTGTCACACCCATCAACAAGATGTCAATCTAAGCTCAAAACAAACACACAGAAGACCACACCTCCTACTCAGGACAGGATTCTACAGTAACTGGATTTGGGAATGACTTAGGATGGGAATGGCAGTTTTCCTTTTCCTCAGATGAATAGATGTCTGATTGGCACGGAGGGCACAACGAGGCCAGCTGTGCTGTATCAGGCAGGCACTTCCTAAAACAGGGTTTCCTTCCGGCCTCGACAGGGGCCTCAGCTCTGATTAGAGAGCAGAAGGACAAGGGACACCTGAAAGAAACAGCAGCTAATCAGACATGTATGCACAACACACGCAAGCAAGTTCACACACAGGCAAAGTTAACATGTCCGTACATGATGGGAAAGAAACTTGTCATCGGCAGAAATGTACATCACACGAGCATATAGCCTTTAATCAAGATGAGTCCTTCTCCTGCCAAATGTTTGTTAAATAATGCTGTGTGTGTGTGGGGGGGGGGGGGGGACTGCTCAGCTGAATGTGATTTCCCAATGCCTGCTGCTCCGGATACCACAAAAACACCCCGCTGCCTCCATTGTCTGGCTCTCAAGGAATTCCCAACCTCTCCCATCGCTTGATTAGCAGCGTGATCCTTGCTTAACAGACCTTTCAGACTCGAGAAAAACACATGTTGTTGTAAAGATAGAAGATTTGAATTACAGATCCTTGGAACCGCATGTCCTCCCATTTTCCGTCCCAAGATGAGCAGAGGTGCATGGGAAAAATCTGGAGTTGAGGAACATGTCGAGGTAGAAATGAACGCAGAATGGTTTCGCATTCGCATAATCGCAGGTACTGGAGACTCATGCCCACATAGACATTACGTCAGTTTATGAAATTGCCGTTTATTGATTTCCTAGCAACTGTGTCTCTAATTTGACGCGATCGTTTGCATGTCTCGGCGGGAGACTGCTGGAAGAAGTCGATGGAAAAGTTCAGCCTGGGATCATGTCTGTGCTGCGCGCTGCAATTTCACCACATTTCCCCATTCCGAAGGCTTTTCTCCGTCTTCTCTAATTGCGATTTACACCTCTTCCTTTCAACTCACGATCGTTTCATCCAACCATCTGGTGCCCCTTCCCCGCTGAGCTGAGTTCGCTACTAACAACCCACAGCTGGGCTCACACACATCCATTTATTCTAAAGTTAGTAGAAATGGCCAGCAGCAAGTGATCCCCAAGTCTATCTCTCAAATGCTTAGCTTAAGAGACAGCATGGCCTAAGGGTCGGGGTGGCACTGGGTAATGTTGTCCCAGAGTTACTTAGGGCTTGTCGGGGGCTGATCGCTGGCAGATGCTGTTTGTGTAATGGCAGAAGGTCACAGCAGGGTAAACCAGGGGCGACAGGAGAGCCGATCTGCAGAAAATAGAAAAGACATGATTGTAGCCATGTCCAGGATGAATGGAGAACATAGAGCAGGTCTCTTCAGTCGTGAGCCGAGATCCGAACCCTGGTTCCTTCTCCTGTCAGGACCGTGGGCCTGGACACTGTCAGCCACGAGAGGCACACACATACACACATACACAGTATTTTAGCTGACTGAGTCCTTGTTGAAACCCTTTTGCACCTCTTAGAGCTGTTTCCCCAGATCCAAATCTAACATGTCATGAGGCCAGAGGATTAATTGTTAATCTTAACAGCCGTCATTATCTGGGATAATTCTAAATTCCTTAAATCTCGCCTTGCCAGCACATGTGGCCTGTCCTTTTGACTGCTGAGGAGATCCAGAATACTTTCTTTCTCCCCAAACTTCACCCTTTTCCTTTTTCTCTCACTCTTTTTCCTTTCTTTTTGTCTCTCTTTAGGACTCTGTCTCCCTCCTCTCACTTCCTGGAGCTAATTTTCAGAATGATTTCATGGCCGCAGAATGTCCTAATTGCGGAGAGCTGGTCTCCTTCGCTGCGGGGCTACTTTTTAGGCATGGTATTTCAATACGAGTGCGTGTGTGTGTGTGTGTGTATGTGTGTGTGTGTGTGTGTGTGTGTGTGTGTGTGTGTGTGTGTGTGT
>CALSBV010012213.1:6037018-6052028 GCA_943590825.1 Bovichtus diacanthus
GTGTGTGTGTGTGTGTGTGTGTGTGTGTGTGTGTGTGTGTGTGTGTGCAAAACGGAGGAAAGCTAGGTTTTGAGGTGGGTCGGGGAGTTTTAAGGCTGGGGTACCTGTCATTTTGATGGACGTCTGAGGGACCCAACTGCCCTTGCGCCCCTGACCTCCTTCTCTAACCCTCCACCGCGCCAACATCTCACTCTGTCAGACAGTTAAACCCAGGTGGGGAACAAGATGTGTGTGTGTGTGTGCGTGCGTGCGTGCGTGCGTGCGTGTGTGTGTGTGTGTGTGTGTATGTGCCAAAGAGTGACACAGAACAGGGGCTTCTTTACAGAGAGACCCCAAAAGGACGGAATAACACACTTAAACTCGAGACTAAATGTCTCAGGCAGTGCCGTCGGCTAACGGAGGCCTCTTTTTGCATGTTTGGCACAATATTCTGGATTACCACTTGATGAAATCAAAGAATAAGAATTCCCATTATCATCTTCTGTATGTAATTATGTCATTTGGAAGCAAGTCCATGCATTCGGTTTACTTTTTCCCATTGCTCAGTTTGAAGGTAATGAGTTTTGTCTCATGCTTATGCAATAGTGTACGTGTGTGTTCATACGCGTTTGTTCACGTGTGTGTTCTCTGTGTTACACGCCATTATTTACACACGCTCTTTCTAATTTCACACTTCACGCGCTTTCTGTCATCGGTTGGAAATAGAAAAATGAAAAAACAGGCGGCAGCGGTTGATGAAAGTGAAATTGAAAAATGAAAAGAAGTCAGGTTGCTAGGAAGGAGGGAGCGCTGTCGATGGTTTAGCCCTCGGACGCGTGATGGAAACCAATCACCGTGGAAACAGCACAAATCAGCAGACCACATCGCAACTCTCGCAAACACACGCACACACATATAGAGTAGATGCACACGCCTTGAAGCACACACATAGGCACGGTAACCTCAGTATTGCTTTTGCCTGAGATCTGTACTGTTAAATGAACACGATGGGTTTCCCCAGCTGCTCAGAGGTTCCATTAAACACACACAGTCAATCTGATACACAAGCACGCACAAACACGAAACCAACACGCCTTCCATGTGCCTCCCTGTGCGCTATTCTTTGGCTGCCTTTATCTCTCAACCTAAAATCAGCTTGAATTATTCTCTCATTTTTGCCTTTCCTCTTCTCTCTGTCCTTCCCCTCCACCTTCTTACATTTCCCTGTCAGATGGTTGTGGCAGAGACTAGCGGCCGAGCGGTGGGGGTCCTGTGGTGAAGGGAGAGGGGGGGGGGGGGGGGGGCTGTCCATGTCTGTGCCTGACAGGAGCGGGGCTGCCTTTACACTGTCCAAACGGGCCGAGCCGTCACTCCTGATTAGCCCTCGTGCTGCACAGAGCCAGGGAGTCGGGGGTCTCTGGAAGCCATTACTCAGCCAGTGAGTGAGTACCCTGTCCCCTCCTCTCACCCTTCCAACCTTTCCTCCACCCGCCCCCCCTGGCTCAACTTAATCACTCACAGCTGAGGAGAGCTAGAGGAGGAGGAGGAGGGAGAAGAGGCAGAGGTAGCAGTAGAGCAAAGAGGTGGAGTCGTGGCTCAATCAGCAACAAGTGCGATTGATTCCTTTTTGTAGTGCATGACTTTTCATTCCTGTCGGTAAGAGAACAAACACACACACACACACACACACACACACACACACACACACACACACACACTGTCACATACTCACACCAGGCCTATTTGCCCCCCGACGGTGAGCTGCCATGTTCTGTGAGAGGAAAGTCTGCCTCACAGGAACAGGAAATGAAGGAGTAGACACATACACAGGCTGCCTTGTGTCACCATGGGTACCGGCCGACACACACACACTCATTCACAGTGCCCTATGTCCACCCTCAGCTGGAGCTTGTTAAAATCGAGACTGCTGGGCCAGCTTGTCTTTGTCAGAACACTGATGTCACATACAAGCTGATGGCTGGGACATTTTCATATGTGTGTGTGCGTGTGTGTGCGTTTGTGTGCGAACTGGTAACAAGGCCAAAGGATGCTGAGCGATGGTGACACGCCAACCCCAGGCCTCTGTGTTTTCCCACAATCCTTCTCTTCCGTTAGCAGCTACCCATGATGGCTGCTGGGTGGGCACGAGTCAGAGCGAGAAACCTAAGCCTTCATCAAACGCAGACTAATCAGCCACTCAGGCACAAACAAATTCACAGTTAATATGGATCAACACGGAGTTCAAACGGCCAATAGCTGTCTGGCAACCAAAAAATGACAAAAGGAAATTTATTTAGGCAAAGTTCTCTCTGTTATTAACTATGAAAGGGCTTCTGCAGCTCGTGTGTGGTGAAAGGAGAAAGTCCACCCAAGAAAAATGACAGCATCAGTTACCCAAAAATGACACATGTTTACGTTCAAGTGTCAGAGCCCTCTGGCACACGTAGTAATGATGACTCTTCTCCGGAGGAAGTTTGTACACGGACTATAAGACGAGAGACCGCTGTTCCTTCCTCGTTTCCTACCGACAGTCAACGTTGGTTCGTTTTGCCTGCAGTCGTTCCCTAACCTTAACCAAGTGGTTGTTACTGTCACCATGACAACAAAGGCCCCTAACCTTAAAGGCAGAATGGGTAGGACTGAAAAACTATTTATAGACTCGTACAAAAAGAATCCCTCTTAATCATCACGTATGACTGTATCTGCGGAGACACTGCCCTCTACCTGTATTTTCTCATTTTGCTGTGTTCGGGGTATTTCTGGGCCTAAATCTCTATAAAAACATAGCAAACAGGGGCCAGATCGCAAGAATGCATCCAAGAGGAAGCTACGAAAATGGCAGAGTGAATCTGGGTTCAGCTTTCACCTGCTGGCGAGCATCCTAACCCTCACCGTGGTTAGGGGACGTGCACTTCTGGTGTGGTTGAGCCGGGGAGGAGGAGCCAACTTTGAATGTTGTGTTCGCCGTCCGCAACCGACAAATAGCACTCATTCTGCCTTTAAGAAAGTAGTAGTATGATTTTTCCCTGAACCTACCCAAGTCGCTTTTGTACCTGAAACCGAACCAAACTTTACCCATAATGATGTTATTACACAACAGTGATTTGTAACTGTTTTAGAAGGCACGGAGAAAATGATGTCATGCTGTTCATAGGAACGTGAGCTCAGCAATGTTTGTCATTCTAGGGGGCATGGACGGCACTATGTCGTTTAATTTCGAAGACTCGTTGGGTAAAAGGCACTGAAAGGTGGATAAGGCCTCTAAGACGTCTGCTTTGATTCAGATACACCCCACTGGAACAAGGGGGGGGGGGGTCGTGGCTTGGAAGCTGAAAGGAAGACCCGTCTGATGATGGATCACGTTCCCCGCTCGCCTCCACCTCTCATCTTCTGTCTTCTGCTGTCCCTTTCTTTTCATCTTTAAAGTGTTGCGCCCAGGTGCAGAGAAAAAGATGCGTTTAACTGTGTGTGCGCGCGAGTGAGACGCCCACAGACAGGCGGAGAGGTGAAGGAAAACATTCCTCACCTGTCGGCGGAGGAGCATGGTTCAGCTGACAGCTTATAAAGTGTGACCGCAGATCAGTTTGTTGCTCTTTGGGGTAATGGTTCAGCAGTCAAAGAACTGCGAGTCATAAACCTCCAAAAGGGAGGCACCGGGGGAGCAAGGAAGATTGAAGAAGGAGGGGGGCCAGACAAATGAGGGGGTGGTGGTTACACAGATAGAAGAACAGATAAAGGAAGATTGTTTATCTTTCAATCTCCATTATTGAAAAACCACAGTTTTATGTGTTACACTTAATTATCTTTAGAACCTGGCCACGTTGGAATCCATTTAGTTTCATATATATATAGAAATCCATATGAAAACCCACATTATCCATTTTTATGTAGACCCTGAGTCACTTTTACAGTTAAAGTGGCAATAGACAACTTTTCAACTCCCCCCCATCGTTTCCAAGTTGTATTATTGTTAGTGCCGCTGTAACGATGACAACCGGATCGCTTTACGTTTTCCTCAGAGGCTTCTACTAGCAACACATTTAGCGAATTATTCAGACCATCAGGGAAAAAGAAAGAAATCTAAAAACAATGTTTTTATTCAATTTTATTCCCAAAGCTGCTCAGAGTAATCGCAGGCCTCTTCTTACAACAGCACGGGGTCTCTTCCTCGCTGCAACTGACACAACCCCTAAGTTTTATGCAAATAAATGCGCAATGATGTCACCAATATGCAAGTGAGCATATGGCGTCATCTGGCAATTTTTTGTGACTTTTGGCCGAATTGGGCAAAGTAATTGGCCAGTAACCGCAAAGTACTTACATTGATGCTCTTTGGTAATTGCGGACAGTCGATAACTATTGGGGAAACAAAAGCCTGTTGACTCACTTGATTTGTGCCGTAAATCAAGGCCGGGGGATCGCGACCCGGAGGCAAACAGAATTGCATCGTGAAAACCAGTCTTATAAGCAACAAATCTTAATACGGATAATATTCTATAGCCATTACATTGTGCAATCAACATTTACTTCATAATGATGAAGTTATAGCAAAGAAACGTGTCTATTGCCCCTTTAAACCTCAATAATAGGAGTCTCTTATATTTGCTGCTTCCACAGCTATATTTCACACGATGTAGAAAATCAACTTAAAGGTTATATATTGTTACAAATTGAAGATAATAAAACTCCCCTCCTCTCATCTCTCTCGGGGTTACCGGGCAGACAGGTTCCCTGGCTGCCGTGTGACTCGCCGGCCAATTAGTGCAGAATTTGAGCATTGTAACGAGCCTAGGGGGAATAAGGGGAGTTTGATTACAACACCTAAACCTTCCTGTCGCCCCCAGCCAGCACCCCAAATGTCTCCCTGACAGCCAAGTCACAGCTGGGGACAGCGGCGTAAAAATACTACAGTCCACACAGCCCTCTCTGTTCAGTACAATTTGTGAATGAGCAGTCAGTGATGTGAAAACAGGGGGTACAGTTTTTCGAAAAAAATGTTCAAGCATTGTTTGCATTTATTACAGTACTACGGCGAATAATTTATCTTTCAGGACAAGAGGCTTATTGAGGGAGCTGCAGACAGAGAGTGGGAGAAAGAGAAATATACAAAGCATAAGTGTCTGGTTTTTCCTACATGCCTGTTCGTGCTCAGGGCTTCATTTGGAATGCATGGCGTAAAAACCATAATAAGCGGTGGGATTGAATCATTCAACAGTACTGATTTGCTTGGCCAAACGCAGGCTTGGAGTTTATTTGTCTCTGTTGTAGTGAATCAGAGGCTTGGAGAGGACTGGATTTAGTCATCCCTTTTAGAAAAAGGATTCAAACAAACACATGGCTCCCACTATTTGGGGATCTTTCTAAACAACATTGTAAAAATTGAGTGGATTGGCACTTTACATCTTTGTGGGTGATACGTGATTTTGTAGCGACATGATTCATGTGGTTTGGATTTGATTCAGTACATCTTTCTGATTAGACCACAGAAATAAGAGAGAAAAGAATAAACGAGCACTTCTAGTCAGATGTCGTTCTGGACTAAAAGTAGGGCGTCCCAGCTTCTCAAAGTTTATCCGCTAGTAGCTCCCACACACCACGTGGATTTGTCCACTGGACGTGATCCAAACTCCAGGAAAAGATCCGTCGGATCATCTGGGAACGTTATGCCCTCGAAACGACTCGACCTGGCCACCTCGGATGTCATCGTGTTCCACCGTAACCCTGATGTGATACCGGCGCCAAAGGATTCTGTTGATGCCAATATTATCCTCAATGTCAGCTCGGATCTGCCGTCAGCCTTCTCCTAATGCACAGTGACAGGAGCCCCGCTGTGAGGACCCCACTCTGTCTTCTGATCGGGCAGCCAGATGGACAGCTCAGCAGCAGGAGGGGACCTGATATCCGTGTCAGCAATCAGATCTCACCCTCTGAGAGCTCGTTTATGTGTGTGTGTGTGTGGGAGAGAGAGAGAGAGAGAGTGCACAGTGCCAAGTGATTGTTGGGAGCATATGTGCTGACGGCGGCCAGAGTGTGTGTTGAAATGAAGATTAATGAATAAGAGACCTGAATGCGTGTGTGTGGACGAGACTGGAGGGTCAGCGGACGCATGTCAAAGAGTGCACAAACTTGAGCTTGTGTTTACCTACAGTATGCGTGTGTGTGTGTGCTGGTTTGTAAGTGTGTGTGTGTGTGTATGTGCGTGTGTGTGAGGTTATACTGTATCTTTTCAACACTTCTTGTCCCACAGCTGTGAGGTGCAGAGTGACATGAGAGAAACTCACAAAGCTTCACTAGTCTACCTTTCTTCTGTGTGTGTGTGTGTGTGTGTGTGTGTGTGTGTGTGTACGTGTGTGATGTGTGTGTTTGTCTGTTTTGTGCGTCAAAAGAGAAGAAGAAACGGGAGGAGATGGTTTTTGCATGTGTACATTTGTAACAATTCTGACAAGTAAAAAGTTGTGGCTGCATCACATTAATCAACGACCAGACAAAATATATGTTTCTCTGTCTTCAGATTAAAAATGATATGAGTGATGTCCCTGCATCAAAAGAAAATTACAGCTAAACTGGGTTTATATCTTTGGCAGATGTTGTATTAAACAAACTGTAAATCAGGATAACCCTGTCTGAACCCCTGAAAGAAAGGAGAAGTTTCTTAAAATGATTTGATGGCCTGCTGCCAATGTGCTGCACTGTAGCCTCTGCATTTTGTGGCACTTCCACTACATTAGTGCTTTATTTTTCATGCATCCACCACAACAAAATCAGTTTGAAAAAAAAATCTCAGGCTCATTCATTCATATTCAATGGCCATAATATTAAACACAAATGTTAAAAAGGGTATATTATCAATAGCTCATCTGACAACTCATACTTTTATGTGGATTACACATCCTGAAGGTTATTATTTAGTCAGTAAAGTCAGTTTATCAAGCTGATGATAGCGTTCTGCAGAGTGGCAATATCAGACATTTACATTTTGAATTACATTCAAGCCACTGGCTCACTTCTATTTTGATTAATGGAATAGTTCGACATTTTGGGAAATATGCTTATTATCTTTAGAGTTAGATGAGAAGATTAATACACTCTCATGTCTGTCCCTTCAACATGTAACTGGAGCAAGCAGCCTGGTTGACACATTATACCTTGTTTAATCTGTACAAAAATCAAAGTGTAAAAGCGACAATATCCTTGAGTTGCCTAGCAACCTCACGGTAATGAGGAGGTTAATGATCTGGTTTTGGATTTTGTTTTCTTTGGACAGCGCCAGGCCAGGCCCAGACAGACATGCGCGCGGTATTGAAATAACTTTTGACATTAACAAGTCAAAAATAAAGTACTGCTTAATGCCTGTGTTGTGCGCTGGATCACAATAAATATGCCCAACGACTGATTAATATCACCGCCTCTACAAGACAGTTTGTCTCAAATGACAAAAGACAATAAACCGAGACAACAGCAAAAACAAATGGGCAACACCAGGGACATAAATAGCAAGATGTCAACACTCACAGCAAGACACTGACAAAAGCCTTATGAGGGTTGGAGGCACGCAACATAATTATGAAGTACAGATGTATTAGTCAAACCTCCCCACCCTTCCTTTCAATCCCTTGTGTGTGTGTGTTTGATGGGAAGTGTGCGTGTTTCTCTGAGAGCTCTTCGTTTGCTCTCGTCCCACCTTTCAGCCGCAGCATTGATAGATGTGACGGGGCGAGGCAGGGAGCGAGGGGATCTACCCTTTTCAGCATCAGATGGCTCTATTGAGAAGAAGCAGGGGAATGCCAGTTCCCCCCCCCCAACCCCCCAAACACCCACCCACCCATCACACCCCTCCTTTCTGCTGATCCAGTCATGCAGAAAGAATCGGAAGCCAACTCTCCAACAGGACTAGTTTAGATGTTGGTTCTCACTAACTGCGGAAGCTGTCAACACTGTTGAGCCATAAAATGTGTAAAAAAATTAATGAGCAGTATTAGTCACATTTGGAGGTCATCGTTTTCCTCACTCACCGGCTTAACACAATGTCTTCTTTCTGCTGTTACCTAAAAGATCACCAATTTGTTGCTTCTGTTTTCCTTTTTTGTCACTTTGCGTCTCTATTCATCCGTCTGCCCTTCCATCTATCTGTCAATCCATCCATTTATCCGACAGCATCTGTCATTTCTCTTGTCACTTAAATCATCCGTCAATTAGGCCGTCCATCTTTCAAGCTACGCACTCGTCTACTTTTCAGTGAGTCCCTTATTCATTCATCTGTCCATCCTGTCTTTTGTGCGGAGTGACATTGTTGTGGTTGCCGCTGTGATCTCGACCTCTTTTTGCCAAATTATGGTGACAGATTTCAAGTAGAAAATGGCTCGGCCGCACGTGCTTTAACACAGAGGGGCCAAACACAGCTGTGCAACTCACAACACGCAAACACACACAGGAACACGCGGCTTCCCATGACCTTATGTACCTGTTGTTTTCACCTTAAATGCCAGGTGAGCTGCTGCTCTCACACACACACACACACACACACACACACACAGTGGTGAGGTTCAGTGCGACGTAAACAGGTTGTGTAACTTCTGCGAAAGGAATCCGAGCTTGGTGAGCTAAATGAATATGGAGGATGAATTTGTTGTGTATGTGTGTGTGTGTGAATACATGGGTTTGACAGAGGGTTAGAAGCCAGGGGCCCTCTCTCCGTCCCTCTCTTTAGCAAGCGAGTGAAATGCAGGCCTGGTCGTCAAGGTGACAGGCCCTGACAGCACACTCCGACTAAATTGTCAACAACCATTCGACAAGGAAATGCACAAACACACACACACACACACACACACAGATCTCCCTCCCTTTCTTACAACTCCCTCCATGCTGTATTGCCTTTTTTAGAAGTCTTTTTCCTCAAACTGTATTTTCCTCCTGCTTCCGACTCTTTGTCTCTGTTTATTTTCCCCTGACTGCAAGTTCATACTTGGCAGCGGCTCTTTGCACACAGATCGCCTTCCCCTCATGCTCAGGCAAGTTTGCACCACTCAGAGCATTTAAGGTGTATTTAGATTTGCCTGAGCGCAGAAGCCGGGCGCTGCAATTTTTGCAATTCCTCCAGGTGAGGGCCGGGTGTTAAGAGACTGGAGAGCTAAGAGAGAAATAGTACGGCAAAGAGAGGCGAGGAAATGAAAGGTAGAGTGGAGGGGAAAGAAATATGAGGTGCGACTGAAGGTCATTTATTATTATAATGTTTTTGCCGTTCAGTCATTTGTATGTACACATCCTATCATCTGCTCAGCTATCAGTCAGTCGCTCTCCTCGTATCAGCGCTCTTTATCTCCAGTTTCCTTGACTTGTCTTGTTTGTTTGACAGCTGGGAGGTCTGCCACCATGCGGTACCTGTCAAAGCCTGTCACAAACGTCTTTTTGCCCTGCGGGTAAACACACACACACACACACACACACACACACACACACACACACACACACACACACAACTAAACAGTCCAAAAGTCTGTATTCTCCATGGATACCAGGACATTGTTATACTCTTTGCTGCACACAGTAAGCAATTGTTGAATTGTTGACTGTCCGTAGAGCACCCGGGTTTAAATACATTCTGCAAATTCAATCCTTTTATCCTGCAGATTAAATATGTACCCACAACTGCCATCACAATGGCCAGACACAGTATCTTGCTGGATTTCACTGTCCCAAACCTGCTTCCCACAGAGGAGTTTATTGTAGAGTTGTACGGAGGTTTCTACTGGTTCTCCTTCAAATGCTTCCACGTTAACCCGTCTTCACTTTCACGAGCAGAAATGAAATTCCAGACTCATTGGCAATAAGCACGTACAATGTAAATCACCTGCACATGATTTAAAACACAGATGTTTCCTCTTCAGACAGTACATGATTTATCCAACCTCATATCTAAATGCTAGAATGGGTTGTTTGCAAAGACTCCCGAAACAACATATATGACCGTTGGAGAGTTCCAGAGACAGACGCAGGTTTAAAACGAAACAACAGAACAACACCAAAAACAGAAGGCACGGGCATTGTTGTTGTGATAAAACAATATGTTAAATACACCTTTTGATTACACTTACCATAAGCTATATTTATTTATTTAACGTACAACCAGTAAATTCCATTGAGGAGGAAAAGGGGGAGACCTGGCCAAGACTGCGCCATAAACAATTGCAGGCAAAATAATACAAAATACAAAATCATTGTCTGACAGGAGATATGTCTTCTGATCTGAGATAATGTCCATGAAGTCCGTGTCATACGTTTGCAGCCATTTTGCACCAAAAATGGCTTTATGAATAAAAAAAAATAACATACTCGGTCAGTCGAATCCCCAAGAACTTCATGGTGAACTCGGATTCTCTTTTCAAACAACTATCTGTCATCTGACACCGACCATCTGTAGTCATTTTACTGTACGTCTAAATGATCTATTAGTGTTCACGTATTCTTCTGTCCTTCTGGGTGAATACCAGGGAAATCTTAAAAAAAAATGAAAAGTCTCCACTCAGCCGTCCTCCCAACGCTCAAACAGATGTGAGGCAGATGCTGAATCAGATATGATGCAGATAAATAATAACATGACCAACACATATTCTCCTTAGATTTTGTAGAGCAACACATCTTGCGTGCGATAATAAACACTGAAGACGTGAAGATCCGCTAACATCA
Source organism: Bovichtus diacanthus (assembly GCA_943590825.1). Taxonomy (NCBI): domain Eukaryota; kingdom Metazoa; phylum Chordata; class Actinopteri; order Perciformes; family Bovichtidae; genus Bovichtus; species Bovichtus diacanthus. The sequence continues at coordinate 6,047,681 of CALSBV010012213.1, forward strand.
GCGGTGATGGATGGACCTCGGTTTTATTTTGTTTCTTCACATGGGATACTCTGTTTTTAAAAATATCAAAGCTTGTTTGCCAATGCATGTAGTTGTTAGCTTTAACAATTCCTGTGTTCAACTTCGACCTTTAACTACTCAAAGGCCGCCTGAGCCCCGGGCTGAGGTGTGTCGGCCTTTTGTGAACGGGCTGACTAAGAGACTCCTTCATTAATCTGAGGCCTCTGACAACTGTCTGTCAGCAGCTGAGGGGGATTTCCACACTTTCTGTGTTGTGTGGTTGCGTTTGAGAACAAAACCGTTCATTAGCACGAGGCATATTATTTTTTGCCGTTGAATGTCTCGGAGTTAATTCAGGTTTTCCCCTTTGAGCTGCACGCTCATAAATTTAAGGCAGACGGCGGCACTGTTGCATGCATTCACCTACAGTATGTAAGTATTGTAATCACTTCTAAACGCAGGCCCGAAACATTTGCTAACCTGTCTGCACAACCCAGCGAGCATAAACAGTCGGTGACGGTGAGATTGGAGAAGATACACAAAAGAGTGGATACACAAAAGCCTTAAACTGATGATGTTGACATAAAATAAGCTGTAAAGAGCAAATGCTGACATGTTGTCATTGCATCTGATACAGTTTAACAATAGCTGCTGATGACAGGCAAGTGTTGGTGTTGATCTATGAGTTATAGGGCTAGTGGCTGTTTCTATTGACAGGATGGTAAATCACATAAAAATGCAGAGTGAAAATGACAAGAATCTGAAACACCTTTTTGTGAAATCTGCAAAAAAAAAGAATTTTTTTTTTTTAACCACTTGTGGGCAGAGTAACAAGCTGTAAACACAACAACACAACGTCGACATATTACCAAAAAGTTGCATATTTACACATGGAGCAGACACTGTTTACCATTAGCATTCACTGGGAGTCGTATTTCTGGTTCCACCTGATGAATGTGAGTCCTATATTCATTCATTAAAAACGTTTAAGGAAACCTCTTTGCGACTGTTACAGAAAGAAAACATGTGCTAAACATAATACGACGATCCAATAGGAGTCACTTGAATTATGATGTGACAAACATGCACAATTCTTGCTCTGTAAAACTAAAGCTACCCACACGCAAACTTTTAACATATGTCAGCACTGCTTGATCTTAAACTACAGACTTATAGCTCAGCATATGTGTTCATAATAATAACAATTCAAAGAGACTCATTGAGTAATAAGTAGGAGATATTATATGTATATGGGAAATCCCCTGGTTTGATGATAGGAGATTGATGGTCTGTGTGTTCATGCATTACGTGATTAAATGTTTGTAATGTGCATGTGTGGCACGCAGTCTCTCTCTGACACACACAATATATATATATATATATACGTGTATATATATATATATATACGTGTATATATAGAGAGAGGGGGGGCAGGAGACAGTGTGTGTTTGCTTCCATCTGGCTCCAATGCCCCAGTTTCAAATCCCAATTCAGATTCTTGAGATGCTCTCTCTTTGGCTGCTTTACTGTCATGCTATGGCGTGACATGACTTCTCGGCATGAACATTCCTCGTGCTTAAGTATAGACTGGTCATAGCTAGAGAGACATCGGTATCTCCAATAATCTGCTACACTTCTGAGCTCAAACTATACCCGATTATCTTTTCTAAGCGATAACTCACGAGATGAAACTAAAGTCAAAGGCTTCTGCTCTCAGTGTCCTTCTTTCATTTTCCGCTGCGTGATGAATAGCCGCTGTTGTGTTGCACTGTGCGTGCGCCTGTGCTCGCGTGCTTGCATGTATGTATAGATGTTTGCATGCACCACACTCCCTTCCCACCGTCCTCTCCCCCGCTGGTGTAACAGTTGCTCTCCTCTCACCATTGTCGCCCAGATAAACGCCACACGTGTTCTCATTCCCAGTGTAGGAGGCTTACGCAGCCTCGCATTCAGACGCCACCTCTATTGTGTCGGCTCATGTCGAGAAGTGGATCATCTTCATTTATATTTTCATACCCTGATTCCAATATTATGCTGATTTAAGTCTACCATCCTGCTGTATTATGGGACCTGTGGGGGTCCTGGAGGTACAGGGGGTTCCCTCTCCCACTCACTCTCACCAAGAGCAGATGGCTCTGGTTGGGCTGGGCAGCGTGAATGAGCCCCTATTGTCCCTGGATGTAGCGTAGCCTCTTAGCCCAGATGGCATTTGTACCTATTGTGTCCATGCTGACTTTCTGCAGAGTGAGACAGTGAATGCTGTCTACTCCAGTGGGTGGTAGCCCTCTGCTCGCTTTCATTAGCTTCTCCCTCTCTGTCTCTTTGTCTCTCACTCTCTTGTTTCTCAATGTGTCAATTCACTTCACTTCAAATGGGCTTTATTGGCATGGAGGTCCAGAAACACTGTGGCCAAAGCAAAGTAAACATATAGATTTATGTTGACGGAAGAGCTCAACTTATAAAAATACGTGAACACTAAAACTAAGAATGTGGACGAGGCCTGGGAAGGCTTTCCACAAGATAAGAGCGTCGGGGGCTCTTGGAAAATGGTGGGAAAGAAAAGATAAACGGGAAAGCAACCCAGGTATGTAAGATCAAGTACAACGAGAAGGGAAATATTGGCTTTTTTTTTTTTTTTTTTTTTAAACGATTTAGCCACTGTTATGAAAGATTTTCAAAATATTTCCTTCCTCGTTGGTACTTGTTCTTACATTTTGGAGTGCCTGGATCACATTCCTGTTTATGCTTTCCACAAGATGTTGGAGCCTGGTTGCAAAGAGTTGCTTCCTTTCAGCCTTAAGAACATTAGTGACACTAATGTGGCCTGCGTTCCAACTCAACGCAAAGGTGTTGGTTAGGGTTATTCTTTCAGGGCTCTGTGCAGGACAGTCAAGTTCTTACACACCAATCTTGCGGAACAACTTATTTGTGAACCTCAATCTGTTCTTTGTTATTTTGAAACAGGAGAGGGCCTTCTCAAAACACATAAAATATCATCGTACGCTGTAAAAATGCAATTTATCTGATTTGGAACTAGGGGTCCAGACAGCTTTAAAGCAAAAGTACACAGAAGTATGTGAACAGGGGTGCCAGCATACTTTTGGTCATAGAGTGCATATAGATATCGGGGTACAATTAGATTGTTAAATTAATGTTTATTAAAGTGCACTTTGATTTTTACATTATTTAATTATTATAGTTTAGGTTTCTGCTTTTTTTGTATATTTAAGTCTTGTTTTTTTTTGTTTTTTTAATCTTTAGTATACATGTTTTGTATTTGTGTTCTTTTCCAGTGAAGTTTAATGTTAAAAAATAAACTGTTATATTTGCTCTTGTTGAGTTTGTAAAACGTCCCACTCAGTTTCTTATCAAAAACGTGTGTTTATTTTATGTGTTAAAATTCAAAATATACTGTAGTTATCTGATTTTTTTCTATTCGCAAATATCAGCATCAGTATGGACTTCAAGCTTTAGTTCAACAATCATAATACACATCAACGTTCATTCTTGAATGGAGATTGATCTGTTGACATGGGAGCTCAGTGGCTGTTATGATTTCAACCATAGCACTTCCACTGTTTCTTGTTTCTTGAACAAAAAGTCCCACTAATTAAGACCATGTGATGTGATTGAAAGTTCAAGAAAAATCTATTAAGTGCACCTTGAGTTGAAGATATTTTGTCCAAACAATTACATAGTTCACAGTAATGGAAACATTAAAAGTGGGCAACTCTAGAAATGTGGTTAAAGACTTGTATAGTCATTATGATGTGACTTCATTATTCCACCACTTATAATGTTGCTCTCTCTGTACATAAAATCTACACCGAGTCTTCAAACATAAAAAATGTCGTCATGTTATTTCTTAGTTATTTTTCCTTTCTTTTTTTTTTTTACTCTAATAGGATCGTCCTTCTGTGTGCGAGTATGTGCATTTGTGTTTGTGGCGCCCCAAACATGCTGTTTTGTTTAAGGGCTTTTGTGGAATCTGGTATTTGTGGTGGTGATGGTTGCTTGTTTTGTTGTTTAAAACTGAACTTTTTCCCATGCTCAGGCTTAATGTATAAATCCACACACACCAGACAACACACACACACACACACACACATACACACACAGGTTTGGCTGTTTGCTCACATATTCTGAGAGCAATTATGGATAATTTAGGTGACGATGGCTCTGGGAAATTATAGTGATGACCTGACTATGTAGGTATCTGACGGCTAAGAGACAGAGATGCCATTCAAATTGTGTGACATGCGCGTGTGCGTGTGTGTGTGTGTGTGTGTGTGTGTGTGCGTGTGTGTGTGTGTGTGTGAGAAAGAGAGACAGAGAGAGAGAGAGAGAG
>CALSBV010012213.1:6057028-6076969 GCA_943590825.1 Bovichtus diacanthus
TGCATCTGCTCCTGTGATGCAAATACTTGTGAAACCTGATTGTCCAACGGTTGCTGGATACAATAGTTTCAAAAGATAAATAGAGCCCGCTTCATAGCAGGGTGCACATCTAGTCGCTTATTAGCATGCTTATTAGTAGCATAATGGCTCATTATTAGTCATAATAAAGCACTTATTAATACCTTATTCTGCATGACCATATTCTATAACTAGTGGCCATTAACTAACCTCGATGACCTCTTAATTACTGCTTATTGATAGTAAGTAAGGACGTTGTTGAATTACGATCTTAGTGTGTTTTGCTCAGTGTGGACCTAGTAAGGTGTTAGTACCACAAGAATAGACTAAAGACTAAATAGTAATTATGGTCTGTTCTTTTGTGACCAAACACAAAACTACAAGTGTTAATAGTGTTAATAGTGTGTAAATACCTCTAAATGTTGTCTTTTTAACTTAGTATATACCCTCATTCTAAAGTGAGGTCTCTCCATCTTTGTGGAGTTATATTTTTGTGAAGTTGTAACGGTACTGTAATTATGTTTCTCCCATTTTCAATTGTATTTATTGCAGATTTTATACTATTTTTTTTAACTTACTTACTTTTTCTTTTTTTTTACTTTTTTAAAAAGGGAGAGAAAGGGGGAGACCAGGTCAGATTCAAACCCTGGTCTTACTACATCAGTACTCCACCAGGTGAGCTACTGGGTCGACCGCAATCTACCAGCCAAGACCTAAGTTTACAATGGGGAACTGATTCTGAATTAAAATACTTAACTTACAGTTATTTGGACACTATCAACACTTGTAGTTGTGTGTTTTGTTACATAAGAATAGAACAAATTTACTACTAACACCTTATAAGGCCCATACTGAGCAAGGCACATTAACGTCATAATTCATGTACAACAACGTCTTTACTTACTAACAATAGGCAGTAATTAGGAGGTTATTGAGGGAAAACACTTAGTTAATGGCCTGGTAGTTGTAAAATATGGTTGTGCAAAATAGGGCATTATTAAGTGCTTTATAATGATTAATAAAGAGCCAATATGCTACTAATATGCATGCTAATAAGCAAAGTTAATGGTTAATTGATATAAAGTGTTACCAATGCAGGATGCAGTGTTTTTGGAGATTGAGGGTCGGAGTGACAGGATACCTCTGCTGCATCAATGTTGACCCTTCTTTTCTTTTTTTTTTAAACTTTATGAACTAGTTTTTACTGTAGATATTTATTTTGTTTGTAGGAAGCTTTGCCATTCCAAATGGTAGGCTAAAAATAGTAAAAAGCAAAACAAATGCACTATTTACTCAAATCACATATTATTCAAACAAATAACTTAACCCTTTTTAACAATTAAAAAGGTATGTATTTAATGATTCCTTTTAAAGATTTCTGCTTCAGTGAGCGAGTGAGCTCAGGGCTGAGAGACACACTCAGCCTGGCCTCGCTAAGTATTGAGAGATGGACTTATTTATTGTTTGTTTTTTGGTCTTTTTGTAGGATTTGTTGACAATAACTAAAATATAGAAGATCACCAGCTTGTCCTTTAAGTGATATTAGGTCTTATGGGTCATTCTGGAAAAACACTGGACACTTCCCATAATGCACGTGTCTAACATTTCACTTTGTTTTTCTTCTTCGTTTAGTACAAGCCAGAGTAATGTACAAGGCCTCCAACCAGTAATCAGCTGTGCGCCTCTTCCCATTGTAATCATTGCAGATTACAGTATATGTGCTGCTCCTTGTTAACTGTGTCCACAAGCAATAACTAAGTCAGCGCCAATCAAACACTAGACTGCGTCCACAGAGCTGTGTGGAAGTGGGAAATGTCAATTCTTAAAGTGTGGCAGTTGAACAATCTGTCATAGTTTATTGCTCTTATACTGCAGTTGGCACAAAGTACGGTCTAAACTGCTTGCTTAACGGAACTTTGTCACTGGCGTAAGTTTTTTTACTGCCAATCACGGGAATATGGTGTGTAGATATATAATCGTAAGTGTTGGAACACACTTTTCGCGGCACCTACATTTCCTAAAGGCAACATGATTAAGGAAGGTAAGGAAAAAATAAGATTTAAGACTGAAAACATAAAATCTGCAAATGAAAAAAATGAGAACTCAAGTATCGAAATGTATATGAAAGGGAAAAATCCAAATAAACAATTGATTCCAAAGAATTACAGTACTGAATCAAAATAATATTCAACCTGAAAAAAGCTTCTTATACACTTATTTTTAGCTTGAATATATTATTGTATTTTTCAAAGTTCAAGATCAAAACTTACTCTTTCAGTTTCAATTTTTTTTTTTAAATGATCAAATCGTTTGGCCCAGATTTAGCACCATAAATGTGTTCCTAATTGCCATCGCCATATAATTATAATTAGCAAAGCTTGCAGTAATTAGAAAATACAGCCTCTGTAATGGACAAAACAACTTGAAATCACATGTGCTGAATGTGAATGGGGCATTTCCATTGATCACCTGCCTTTAGTTTAGTTCCTGTGATTTCCTTTGGCAAAACAAATGCCAACGGGTTCATTCAGCCGCCTAATTAGGACATAAATGCCTTTCCAAATATATTCTTCAAAGCTGGATCATTACTGAGACGGGAATTTGCTCAGTTTAAATGAGGCTGAAGGGATATGTGTATGTGTGTGTGTGTGCGTGTGTCTCTCTATCACATGCAACAGGTGACGTATGTTTCCAGGGGTCTTTAATAACAGCGTGGTCCGCAGGAAATGAGCCATGGGTTCTGGTGCTGTCCTGAGAGAACATGTGTCCTGCTGTTAACATGTTGACCTCAGTGTTGCTCTTGATTCTGGGGGGTCTTAGAGGGGCAGCAGCATCGGACTTGCAGGTCTATGGTAAATCAATACACAGGGGTAAGACTTTGCTGAGCAGCGATTATGGAAGACACACTGTGAGGAAACAGCCACACCAACAGGTAAGAACTATTTAATGAGGCGGACAGAGATGCTTATTCCATCAATGATTGTCATTTTTCCAGCAAAAATGCGAAACACTCTATTATTAAGCTTTTCCAAAGTGATGATTTTATACTTTTCTTTGTCAAATATGATTGTGAATAAAATATGTGGGTGTTTTGGGCTGCTGGTCGGATAAAACAAGCAATCTGAAGATCTTTTTCACAATTTGCTGACATTTTATAGACAAAGCAATGAATTGGTAATACAAATATCAATAGCTGCAGCCCTACTTTCCTTGTGTTCTGTACTGCAACTGTCAAGATCATGACATTTATTCAACTGAAACTATTTGTAACAATGCCACATATTTTTTAGAAGAAAGTGTATCAGCCCAAGTTCACATAGAGCAGGTCCACTATTTGTATTATCATTACGACGCATCACATTGGAACTCATCTGCTATCCAGTGACATCACATTTACCTATTTGGGTTGTACGTTATTGCAGAGCAACAGTGAATGCATCATTGTTTATTACTTCATCATTGGAAAATAGATCAAATGTATTTACTCTCACATCTGACAAAATCAGTCAAATAAAAGCTTTTCACTGGAGGGTATTTTGATGGCGTTTGCCTTTGAATATACTGCATATGAAATAATAATATGAAATGATGTGAGCTAACTCAGAGACGAATATTAGTAGTAAAAACTAATTCAGCAACTAACATTTATTTTGGTAATGAAAAAAAAAAAAAAGACAATTTTCTTGATTAATTTGTTTTTTAACAAAATGTCAAAACATAGTGAAAAGTCAAAGGTGACTTTTCTCAATTGCTTGTTTTGTCCAACCTGTCTAATCACATAATATATTGCTATCATAATCATTGATGTGACAAAGAAAAGCACATTTAACAAGATGGAACCAGAAAAAGATGAACTGACCATTAAACTGGTTGCCTAATTAACTAATAATCGATTAATAGACAAATCGTTTGAGCTCTAAAAACATATGAAAATCTTCTTTAATTAGACGGATCCAGACTTCAACATGGTTTTGTTTCCAGACAAAAAGTGAAATCCGCAAGAGTTTGGATCCCGAGAGCTTCAACGAACACGTGAGGCCGACCACCAGCAGAATCAGCCTCCCGACCATCATCAAGCTCCACCCGCCCACTGCCAAACCTCTCCACAAGAACGCCAACATGCCCATGCGGTTCGGAAGGGAGAATATTCCTGGTGACGAAAGGGCCCCAAACTCGTCCCCCAACATGCCCATGCGGTTCGGAAGGGAGAATATTCCTGCTGACGAAAGGGCCCCAAACTCGTCCCCCAACATGCCCCAGAGGTTTGGACGTTCTTGGGACGTGATTCATATGTGTGCCAAGTGTCCTGATGTCCTAGAAGCACAGCTGCCTCAGAGATTTGGGAGAAGCAGTGCGTACTGGAGCCTTCTGAGGATTCTGGCCAATGCACAGTTATTGAACACTGGCTTGCACTGGTAGGCAGCTCTTGATTTATTTCCAAATGTAACATCTGTACATGTCTGTGAGTTGTGTTTGTTATGAATAGCACCAACTATGTGTTCTCTTCCCACAGGGCTCATGTTTTTGACTTTACAACCAGCTCAGAAGTGGTGGACATGCCATAAAAGAGCTTTAAAGGATGAAAGGGGATATAGGCCAACATCAAGGTCTACTATAGCGTGTAAATATCAGCATAGTGTTTTGTTTGTACTGTGAAGACAAATGTTGAATATCAATATGTATTAAATGTATGAGTCCCTTTAAATAAAGTTGAATTATTGAGACAGAAAACATCATAATAAAAGTTTCAAGCAAGTGGTTTGGGTTTTATTTTGCTCTATTACTGAGTCATATTTAGCCTACTTTTACGATGAGAACATTTTTTGTTGGTGGACGGTGTTCATATCAGGGTCCTTAAAAGCACAGAAAGAACCAGAGAGCACACTCCTTGTCTTTATCAACTCCCTGAAAAACATTATATATAATTAATAATAATTTGCGAAAATAACTTAGATGAGGGGAGAAATCAGGATCTAACTCTGCAAGAGTAATTGACTGCAAAATAAACATATTATTTTAAGTTCTTAAAGAGATTTTAAAAATATATATTTTTCATTTAGTTTGAAAGGGACGGATTTTTTGCATTTTAATGTGCTTTTTAATTCTATTCATTAAACTGCATTTTATTTCTATAATATAATCAAGCAAACTGCAGATGTAGATAGAAGTGTCTTTAAAATCATGTGAATTTAAGTGACATATCATAACAAGCTGAGGATCACTTTGTGTGTGTGTGTGTGTGTGTGTAAAGATAATAGGGGGAGACTCTCTCAGTATATTAGTTGACCACCAGAGGGAGACAAACACTAGGTCAAAGTCTCCAAAGAGAACTAACTCCAGGGTTCCCAAACCAACACAGAGGACCAAAGGACCAAAAGGAAAAAATTCTCCTCTTCCTCTGAACCTTTCTCTTCTATATGTAAATAAAAGGGGCCAGTGCGCAGGGAACACATCCTTCAGTCCCTTATCTCTCTGCCACGTTCTTGTCTATCCACTGCACAATATCCCAACATCATGACACATTCTCAATCCCTGCTGTGACTGACAAAATAACCAAATGTAATCTGCTCAAATCCTTCTTCACAGCACACACTTCCTTTAAAGTGTGTCAGTTCCAGTGCCGTGGTATTATGATGGCTCACTGCTATGGCTTTGGTTTACTAAGACCCCTAAATGGAACGGAGGCATCATAAATGAGATTAGGTCTACAGGTATTTTTACAGCAGACATTTTGACTTGTTACAGCAGGAAAATCACAGTGAGCCAGCATGAACAATACCAGGGACCTGAAACTGAAGCCGCTGAGTGGAACTTATTTATAAAACTTATGGAATTACTTTACCATCAACCACACCTGTGATGTTAATCCTGTGTCATGTCAAAACGCTGAAGTGAAAAAGGCCCATGCTCATTTTCAGTGGGTCGTTCATATACCTGTTTAATGTACTGTATTTCAGAGACAACTGGATTTTGTTTATACCGCTTGGAGATCATACCAATATTTTGAATATGACATTTTCACTATGAATCCTGTACTTGTCGTCCATTGACATTCAAAACAAAGAAGGCGGGGCTTGGGCTTGACAGACAAGGATAAGCGTTGGGTGGGGTGAGGGGTGGGGGGTCTCAGTGTGTGTCTCCACACACCTTAGGTACAGTCTAAGGTCCACACTGGTGTCACGAGCAAGGCAGGGCAGAAACATCAAGGTGACCGTGGATAAACTTGTTCTGCTGCACTTGCATGAGCACATGACTCATTGTGATACATGATGATGATTATGATAATGATCGCGATCATTTCCTAGAAAGTATAAGTGGCACATCCTAACTTGCCTTGATATATATAAAAAAAAACAAAAAAAACCCCATCTTATTTCATAACAGCTACATCCGCAAAAGTATTCCCATACCTTGTAAACAACATATCTCACCTGCCCTAAACTTAATGGGTGTGACTCACAGGCTCCACGGAGTATCAGTGTCTTATTCTATGTTTTTATCGGCGCTTATTCAACCAGACCACTCCCTTCTTCAATTGGAGAGCTTGAGGATCAAATCCGGTCGTGTCCTTATTCAGTAGTTTAGCCTGCAACTGGAAACAGCCAGAAGCTTCAAGCTAGCAAACACAAAGAAATCAGAGAATTTGAAAAGGGAAGGAAACGTCTACCTTGGAGGTACTTGAACTACACACAATCCTACTAGGGAGCCTATACGGTAAGGTTTATCTTTTGGTCATATTTGCCTTGTAACTTGTGTTTTTCACGTCTTTTTCGGACGGAAACCTCACATTGACATGGAGACGTACCGTCTGCGCTGAATTATGTGGTAGTCTCATGTGTTTTCCTACGTTACTGTTTTATATCACGCAGTTTTATGTTTTCAAAAAGGTAAAATGGGATAACTCTTTTACAGCGATCTTTTTCAGCCAGACTAGTAAACAAGCAGTGTTTAGCGTTACATCACAGACACACTTTCTTATAGCCGAGGTCTGTTTTGTTTTTGTCTCAACTTCTTCTTGTACATAATAACACAATAACACTGTTTCATGACTTCTTCAACAATCCGGAAGTGTGAGTGTAACTTAACTCCACATGTGCCCTGGGCAACATTGTGTCTGAAATACTTTCGGACTTCATGTCAGTTCCACCTTCAACGTTTAGTTTGACATATTTTTCCACTCACCACTGCAGATTAGCAGCCTCTGACTGACTAACACTCATTGATCGCCATCATTTGCTCTCCTCAGCTGCTGGTCATGGGGGACCTCAACAAAGGGAAGAAAGTGTTTGTCCAGAAATGTTCCCAGTGTCACACAGTGACCGATGGGGGACGCCACAAGGTGGGACCCAACCTCTGGGGTCTGTTTGGGAGGAAGACAGGACAGGCACCTGGCTTCTCCTACACACAGGCAAACATCGATAAAGGTATATCAATAGATCGTACAGAAAACCTTCATTTCAACAAGGTGGAGAGAAATGATCTATTGAATGATGTATAGACTAGCCTACTGTCCATTCATGTAAATATCCAACTGATCAAGATGCAAATTAGTGACACATGAGAGCACCGCCCGGACCTACTCTCTCTTTTGTCACACAGAAGTTTATGACTCATTTGTCTGAGAAATAGTTTTTACTTGCTATCTTCATAGAGAATAGAGATCCCAAAAGCAGTAGTCATTTCTAATGCAATGACACTGTATAATCCAAGTTGAGTATCAAGTTGCATTGTCTGTACATTCCGCCCAACATTGCCAAAAATCCATGCACCTTACCCAGGAGGCCTAATATGATTTTAACATTGTATCAAATACTGTATTTCCTTCCTCCTATGAATACAACATGTGAATGTGCATCTGCATGTTAAGATATGTGCAGTAACTATGTCACAGTTACTGCACATATCTTATCTCACATATCTAGCGCTGAGAAGCAGTTTTGGTCCTTGTATTTTCTCTCCCTGCCGGTCAGAGCAGCAGGTCTGAGCAGGCCCACTCTGAATCATGAGATTATGAAACCTAAACACAAATCATGAGCTTATGAAACCTAAACACAGTCATTAGATGTGTGAGAATGCCGATTTGTCATATACTTATACAAATAAGATGGTGTTCATAAAAACATATTGCAAACCTTTACATGTGTTTAATGTGTGCGCTTGTTTGTTTTTTTTTCAAAGGTATCATATGGGATGAGGAAACTCTGAATGTCTACCTTCAGAACCCTAAGAAGTACATTCCTGGTACCAAGATGATCTTCAGTGGGATCAAAAAGAAAAAGGAAAGACTGGATATTATAGCCTATTTAAAGGACGCCACCTCCTAATATACTGACAACACAGAACACACACATGCAGCTGTGGACAGAAGCGTCACACTGTAATTCATTTTGAGTTCATAATTTACAATTTACTTTTTTAAATGTCCATGACTACATTTTGTTACATTACAGCATTGTTGCCACACTGTTTTTGTGTGTAGGAGACTGTTTTTAATTATCATATGAGTCAGCCTTCGTGCAACTTGTGCGTTTTGACATTTCTCCGAGGTTTCTTAAAGAGGCAGCCTTCCTTTGGGATTTTCTAATAACTGAGTTGTTTATATATTTACTTCCGCTTGCACAGAAAGTAAAGACTCTGCATGTTTGCCACTTTAACTCTTACTGCACCGTTGCTTGCTAATGTTTGGGTTTATTTTTCTATTATATTATGTTAACTACTTGTTAAGTCGATTTATATTTGTAAGTATGTTTTTTTGCTCTACTGTCTCAAAATGTGTAGACTTTGAAAAAAGTGTTTAAATGTGTTAAATGGTGCTGGAATGTCTATTTCCTCCTCTTTTTTAAGCAACTGGGTGGGATTACTTTTATTGTTAGAAAGTTGCACTTTAAAATGAGTGTGGTTTGTATTTATACATTTTCTAAATGAATGTGTGTTTCTGATTTAGGAACATTAAGGTCAAAAAGATTGTCATTTACAGAAAAACAGCCATTTTTTGGTTAAAGTAATATTTACAGTTCTGAAACTTGGTCTAATAACAACCTGTTGAAAAAGTTGAATCCTAAATGCTTACATTTATATTATATTCTTTATACTGATTTACTGTTTTGTACTCTGTTACTATTACTACTACTATTACTTTTCTAGATAATACCTTGACCTCGACTTGATTAAACAGATGTGGCAATACAACATTTCTACTTTAGTGAATTATTCCACAGTTATTGTTTTCTTCTACTTTAAAACTTTATATTGTACTATGTATAATTATGTTTACTTGATGTATTAATTTGGTTATTTAGGCACTTTGTTGTCTGTAATGTCTTTCACTTCACCACATAGTATTAACCCAATGCAGTAAAGCTGGGCCAACAACAATAACATTATTCTAAAAGGGCATAAATAGTTATAAAGATAAAAAAGTATTCATTAACACATCATTGAGGGGAAACATATTACTCAGCAAACCAGACAAATGTGTGTCTGGGATAGAGTGGAGATAAATAAATCATACGTTAGTTTCAGGCATCTATTAACATAACAGATTCCTTTCACCTTTGCTGTCAGACATATAATTTAAGAACACGTCAATAATGGAGAGGGAAGTTATGGAATGTGTTACTATTATTTCCTCCATTAACTCAAATGTCCAGCAGATGGCGCCATTTCACTGCTGAAGAGACCGTCAGCACCACTTTGGTCATAAAACGTGCCAAACGAGTGCAAGCATGCCGACATAAATTGTTAGTGCCATCCCATTTCTATATCCAGCTGCTCCGAGGTCGATCCAGAAGACACAGCAGCTAATGAGTCTCTGATCCAGACCCGCTGAGACTGAGCCGCCACCGCTGTGTTGGCTCCACTCAGTGGCCTATGCTGGGCATTTAGCGCCGGGTAGAAAAGACCTTCCTCCTCAAATGTGTTAGAGGAGGAAAGAAGCGGGTCGATAAGTGGATCAGATTTATTAGCGGTCCAGATTGGCTGAATGACCGAGGAGCCACAGTCTGTGGGACTGCACACCGCGCATTTCTTTGAGGTGAGAGAAGCGCCAGACAGCGTGTCTACAAGTGCGGCACAATCTCAAGTGGAAGGTAAGGGGGATCTTGTGCATTGAAAAGCCATGGATGTAAGATGACATTGCTTCCATTTAACGCCCCTTGGTCATCAGGGCATTAAGGCATTGTGAACGTTAAATTAGATGCAAAAAAAAAAAAAAAAAAGGAGGGGAAATGTTGAGCCATATTAATGAAGATGTGGTTTACTGATTGAACCCGGTGCAGCATATTTTCTGCACGGGACTCCACACGGGGTTATCATTTTGTAGGACTTCTAACATCTTCTTGCATCCACTAGCAGATAGAATAGGAGCATACTGTTTATAATGTTTGTGTGAATGAAGCTGTGACTGCCTTACTATTGTTACTAAGACTTCTGTCATAAAGTGGCAGAAGTCATAATAAGCACGAGTGACAGCAGCCCCCCGGTCTAATTCTGGCACAAGGCTGAAGGGGGTTGGTGCACGGCTGGAATTACAGCGGTGGCTGCATCTGCTGCAGTGTGGAGCTGCAACAAGTTTATTATGCTATGGGGAGAGAGAGAGAGAGAAAGAGAGAGAGAGAGATAGACAGAGACAGAGAGAGAGAGAGAGAGAGAGAGAGAGAGAAAGAGAGAGAGAGAGAGAGAGGTTAAGGGGTGATCAAATAGTGACACCCTCTAGAGGGCATAAGGAAAAGTGACAGCTGCCAGTAACTGCATTAAGCTCAGCAAAAAATAGAGTGTGTGCCTGTGTGTGTTTGTGTGTGTGTGTGTGTGTGTGTGTTTGACAGCTTGTGTTGTGTGCTTCAGGGAAAGTAGACCAACAGGATGGATCTGGTCAAACTTGCAGTGTCCTTCCACATTCTTGTGTGTTCCGCATGGGCCCGTCACTCTTACATGGACAGCATCCTCTCAGCCCGCTCAGGTAAGTTGTGTGAATGAATTGGAAGATTGGACATGTCATATAAACGTAAGGGACACATGTTGCACGCAGCTTTCAACTACTCAGGCAGACTGTCCCGTCTTCCTCTCAGCTCTCAGGTTTCTGGCTGAGCCGTCGCCGTTTGACCCCTGCTGTCTCGTGTCCCTGCCGCCCCCACCGCTCTTCCCCCCGCCACCTCAGCTGTGGAAGCGGGGCAGCCCCGTAGGTGTTCACGAACACACACACCTGCTTCCATAAATACACCTGATTTTCACACATTTGTATGCTCACAGTATAGGACACTGATTGAAACCGGTTGGATTTTGTGTATGTTTGACTGAAGGACGCCATTAGCTTGTTAGAGCCAAGCGTTTTTGGAGGAGAGGTAAAGGAAAAACATAAATCTGTGATACTTGGGTGTTCACCTGGACCGCCAGGACCTCCAGGACCCTGGGGCCCAGAGGTAAGACCCTTTTTCAAAATACTACACGGTGTATGAAACCTCACATCAGGGCCTGCACCACATTTCAGTCTAATGAAATCATGGTGCATCCATCAGACAGTGTAATCGTCCTGCTGTAGCCATTTAGATGGAAATATTGTTGAATGGAAATGAAACAAAATGTCCTTCATATTATTGATTTTTCCACAATTGTAACATGCTCTGTTAGGATATGCGAGCTGAATATAAATTCGGTGTCATTTTTCAGGGTCAAGGTGGATTACCTGGCATAAGAGGACCGAAAGGGGAGAAGGTGTGCGCTCCTATTGTTTTTGCTTTTGTTTTTTATACGTCTTGAAATATGTCTCTAACATATTTTATATTTTGCTGCAGAAGTATTTGTGTGTGTGTCCTTGTCTGTCTCTCTGCTCTAATAAGTGCTACATCTCTTCTCCCCTCATTTGTCCTCCTCCAGGGAGAAATTGGACGTCCGGGGTCAAAGGTGAGACGCTCCTCCCCTCCGGCATGTCGCGTTTTCTCGCTCATCTCTCTCTGGTCCATCTCGCATGTCCTTGGAATAATGGGATCTGGATTTCTCTCTCCGTTGTCCCCTTTATGCATCCTCAATCTCTGTGATGTGATTTGTCTATTGATGTGCTCAGAATATCCTCTGCAGATGCTAAATGGGTCATGCTACATTAGTCCCTCTCTAACCACATAGCAGAGCTTTATCACATCCCTGGTCGTCTCCAGTCGTCCTCCCGCTCCTCACCTCTATCATCCCCCTCTTTTTTCCTTTTCCCCTGCTTCTTGCTTCTCTCTCTCTCTCTCTCTCTCCTTCTTTCCTTGGCCTGGCTCCATTAGCCTTCGTACTGGACTCCAGTCCTGCTGATCCAGGCTCTCCAGCACTCCACTCCTGCACTTTAATCCCCTTAAGTGCTTTTGCTCTCTGTGATAAATCACTCCACACAGAAGCAGGTCCACGGTGTCTCTACAGGCTGCTGTTTTAATGACAGGCAGCTAAATGAGAGCACGCTGCTAGCATGGCAGTAGCTCTGGGATACTCGTCCCGGTGTCACCGAAATGCAAGGCTGTTGTTTCATTTATTTGGCTCTGCTGCTTGCAGGCAACTGGCGATGGAGCAAAATTGATTAAGCCTTTATTTCCGACTGCTAATTAGCGAGTCTTAGTGGCATTGTAAAAGCAGTTTGCATGCAAGGTTTTGTACTCAGTCATGTTAGGACTTCATAGCAGGTCAGCTTGACATGCTAATTTGTTTCTGACTCTTATTAAACCTGGTTAGTCTCAGGGGAATCAGGGCCATGAAACCAGCATCTTGACTAACATAAAAGGTTGCAGCTCATCAGCATATATAGCAAAGTACAAAAACAGAAATCAGTCCAAATTCAAAGGAATAGCTTGACATTTTGGAAAATACGCTCATTCTTTTTCTTACCAAGAGTCAGATAAGCCCCAATGTAAAACCACAACTTGTCATTTTTACACCTTTTTTTTTTAAAACACAGATTTCGTACGGATTACACAAGATAAATTGTGTTCATAAATGAGATTTAGAGTTTCTGATAGGCCACTTTTTGTACAGTTGGACTAAACCAGGCAGATGGTGCAGAAAATGCATCAGCAGTTTCAATAAGTGCTGGCACTGATCGTGTTTGTGCTTCTGAAGGGGCGTACGGGGGCACCAGGCCTCCCAGGGAAACCAGGACTACCAGGATGGCCTGGTCCAGAAGGACCTGAGGTAAGTCCCATGATATCGCTCCAAGTGCTGTCTTGAGGTTTTACATTGCACAATGTACAATACAATATGAATCGTCACATATGTATGGGTTTTTGTTTTTTTTTTTAGGGTGAGAAAGGAGATCCAGGACTCATGGGATTACCAGGACTGAGGGGACCACCGGGGACAAAGGTAAGTCATCTTTACAACATCATACACATAATTATGTAAATGTTAGGTCTTTTATCGACTGTCATTATCTGCTGTTATATTCCTCATATAACTTTTCAGGGTTTGCCTGGCTACAAAGGAGATAAGGTAAGTTCAGAATCCCTTCTCGCACTGCACGTCAGTCACATGTCACTACAGAACTATTAAATCCTTCTTTTCATTTTTCTCTCGTATATCTTTTTTTTTTTTTTTTTTTAAAGGGGGCTTATGGTGACCCTGGAGCAGCAGGACCAAAAGGCGATAAGGTTGGTGGAGAAATGCAATTTTCTTTTATTGCAGATACTTTTTTTTAACTCGTTACAGCCCAGCTTCACCTCATGCTGTCTTATAATGGACTTGAAAGAAGTGAAGAAATAAAAATAAAAAACTCAATTACTGGTTAGGATCCAAAGTAGTTCATGACTTGAGACTTATTCTCTCAGGTCCCGACATTTCAAGCTCTCTTGAGCCCTCTATCTCAGAGACAGATTCAATTAACATCAAACATTTTATGAGTGCCTGCTCTGCTGAGATAATGACTTTTCTCACAATTCTCATTTTGTTTCTATTCAGGGTTCCATTGGTTTGCCTGGGATGCTTGGACAGAAGGTAAGAACCATTAAAGCATTATGAGGACAGTAAATAATTTAATTTAAACTGATTGTTCCTCGACTCCTTTCCCAGGGTGAGCAGGGAACAAAGGGAGGGCCAGGCGTCGCAGGGAAGAGAGGACCTACTGGACGGCCAGGGAAGAGAGGCAAACAGGTGAGGAAAGACGAGGAAGGATGATCCACACACACACACACACACACACACACACACACACACGCAGACACACACACACGCTTTTTCCCATGGACTAGATTATCACAAGTGGCAGTGGCATGTAAGTCACCTTCACTGTATGTGTGTGTATTTTCTAATATTGGGATGTTTTGCACAGGGCATGAAGGGCCACTCTGGATCCCCAGGAGCCATGGGCCCCCAAGGACCCTCAGGGCCAAACGGCCACCCAGGGCCACCGGGTCCACCTGCCTCAGGTACAGTAACTCACACGCTGGTGCACAATCAGCCTCAAATGACAGTGTATTATGTATAATATCAAACTATAGTGTAGGCGTGTATGAGTTAAACCCATGTCATACATTTTCCTTTTCACATAAAACCCAAACTGTCCAGCATAACTAATCAGGCAAGCAACATGATTAGTTCACACAAACTCCACTATCTGTACTGTACACCCAGCCAGTGCTCAGGAAAGCCTCTCTGATCAAGCAGCAGTCCTCTCACCCCCACCACCAATTCTTCCAGTTACTGCCATCAGGTCAATGCTACAGAGTCCCACTGGCCTGGCAAAACATCTTCAAACAATCTACTATTCCCTCTGCGATCACAACCTTAACAAATTTTAAAAAAAGGCACTGTACCTGTTAACACTGTTCTTGTCAATTGTATTGTCCTTGTTTTAACAGTTTTAGTCCTATTATCGCCTGTAAATGCTTTTTAAATGTGCATTGTTTGTTCGATTTTGAGCCCTGTCAAGACAATAAAGTTTATCTCATCTTATTTATTTTTTGTGTTTTTTGCAGGTCTCTATCTAGTAGGGGAAAAGGGAGAGAAGGGTACTGCTGGTCCACCAGGTCGCTGTGACTGTGATTCCACAGTTGGAGCGAATAATGCTCCTTTTGGAAGCTACACACAACGGGGTGGCCTCAATAAAGTCCCTGCAGTAAGTCCGCACTCGCATAAAACGGCTTCATCACAATATTACCATACAAGCTGAATCTATGTTCACACTGAATCACTTATGACTCACCAGCTTCTCCTGTATGTATCTGTGCAGATATTTGTGGTAAACAGTGAGGAGGAGATGGAGCGTCTACGTTTAGACAACGCACTAGCATTCAGGAAGGATCAGAGGGTGCTGTACTTCAAAGATAAAGACGGATGGAAGCCCATACAGGTAACAAATATTAGAGTGTGATGTAATATACTGAGCTGTAACTAGAGATTTTTTTAAATAACCATTGCTGTAGTTTTTCCAAACAGAAGCAAATAAGAACATACTTGATCATTTACAGCTCACATCTAGGCTAAAACTGGGCTTCATTTTAGCGTGAACGTTTATTTTGACCTCAGAAACATCAAAATCTAACTCAAGGTCCACCATCATAAAGATGGCTCCAAATTCCATCTGTTGAGGAAGACCATGAAATGCAGTTGAAAAGTTGTAGAAAATCTAATAAGTCGACCTTGAGTGAAGATTTATTTGGCAAAACTGGTCTACATTTGGTTGGAAACTTCTACTAACCCTATATGTACCAGGTTTCATAAAACGTTAACTTTTCCTCTTAATTAAAGCCTAGTTTGAGCCCTAATGCCTCAACAATAAAGCCACAATTTCTTATTGCCTGAAATGTAAAGTTACCATTTGTTGTCTTACAAATTGTGCAGCCCTTCCAGCCGTTCCAGTCCACAGAGAAAGTCCCGGACAGAGTTGGTTTGTGTGGGGACGGAAACGTGCAGGCGCAGCACGGAGAGGAGTGTGATGATGGAAACCAGATTGTCACTGATGCTTGTCTCAGTGAGTTACAAGCATCTCTTGTTCAGCTGAACACCTGCACACATGCACACATGCACACATGCCCAGTAATGTAGAGGTAAAGAATGATCTACAGAAAGTAGGTGCGTTTCCATCCACCTCTTTTTACGCACATTTTAAAAATTGCGTACCTGAGTGGAAGGGCCGGAAAAAAAAAAAAATCTTGAAATATCCCAAAAAAGTTGGTCAAGATGGACAAGTTGGTGTATTAATAAAAGCAGAATGCGACAAAAGTGCAATGGAAACAGATTTAGTGCATAAATGATGACGTACATGAAGCACGTGACTTCAACGTCCACTAAAGCTTCTGCTCTACTGAAGGGACGTAAAATGACGTGAGATTAAAAGTCTCCTCATCGCTCCCCACAGATCTGATGTAAACTTCCTCACAGTCACACAAACTGAAATGTCATATTTCCATCCAGTTTCCTACATTGTTTTTCACCGTTTCAGGTTCGACTTTTAATTACATCCTCCAGTTGCACCCTCTTCTTCTGCAATAGTTTTCCGACTGGAAAATTAGCGCCATCTACTGCTTATTTAAATAAACCTGCTCGTAATAATCCAAACGGTAGTGGCTGGAAACAAGCATTCTTTTGCTTTATTTTTGTGTCGATTTTCTCGAAATCGGCTAAAAACGTTCCATACATTTGGATGGAAACCTGGCTAGTAATTTAATACTCCTTCATGTAATTTAATACAGCGTAACAGTAATTAAGATCAAAAACTATTTATGTTCGTTAAGAAAAAACTGAACTATTCTTTAAATGCAAAAGAAGGTTAGTCTGTTGCTGCACCAACACCACCCAGCTGCTCATGAGCTCCCCTGCAGAGCCACAGTGCACCACAGCGTCTGAACCCACATGACTGAGGATAAAAGCAATATGCACTGTGAAACCTTTCCTTGATCTTTCATTAATCTCACCCTCTCTTTGCCTGCCATCCTCTCACTTCTCTCTTCTCGTCCTCTGTTCAATTAAATTAGCAGCAAAATGCTGTATTGGCATCACTGAAAAACACACAGGCGTGCCAAAGCAATCAGTAACGTCTTCTCTCTCCCTTCCCTCCCTCCCTCCCTCCCTCCTAACTCTGCCACCACTACATTCTCCTCATCTCCTTTCCTTTCATCACTTCAGACTGTAAGTGGGCCTACTGTGGAGATGGCTACCGACATGATGGCATTGAGGAGTGTGATGGAAAGGACTTTGGCTATCAGACCTGTAAATCCTATCTTCCTGGGTATGTTCACTGACAGTGTTCGGCTTGCATACACAAACATACACCAAGTGACCATTTATTTATGGTACACCTATCTACTATTTGATCGTCTGCAGTTCCTCTTAAACCGGCAGCACATTTATACTGCACCCATCGGTGGAGGTCATTTGAATGAACTACTGTACTTTTACTGTGAGGTCTCTGCAACATTGCAGAGATGATGGTGCATTATCCTGGCACCACTCAGCGTAATGTTTTAGATGCCTAAATCACACAACTATGCATGCTTTATACTTACACTTGAAGGAATAGTTTCCTAGTTTTTGGGGAAATGTACATACTTGTTTTCTTGCTGAGAGTTGAGAAGATTGGTATCGCTGTTAAAAAAAAAAGCCTACTAAATGTTGTTTTGAATTAAGATTAAACAAACAAAATATAACATGTTTGTTAGTAAGTTTTAAGAGGTGCAGGTAGTCAGACTTTTTTTTTTTTTTTATACCTTTGAAAAAGAGCCAGGCTAGCAGTATCCTGTTTCAAGGCTTTATGCAAAGCGAAGCCTACCGACTTCTGGCTCTACCTCTATACGTACAGACATGAGGTGTTGATCTCCTCATCTAGCTCTCTGCAAGACAACAAATACTGTATTTCTCAATATTTAGAACTATTCCCTTTAATAAAAGAGCAAAATGGCGGAAATGTGGCGGTCTGCTGCATAACCTGGGAAGGTACTGGGTGTGAATAAAAGTATAGGCAGTAGACAATTTGTTACATTTTAACAGAGGAGAAGGTTCTTGGGTTTTGTATTTTTTTAATATCCTACTGATTATAGATCCAAGACGAAACTGACAGAAGAGCAGGATTCAGAGAAAAAGTCGCAAATAACAAATACGTCTGCTACTTCAGCACCACGGACAGCACCATGGATTTATCGCTACACAGCACAGTTAGGCTACGAGCCAGGGTCGTGGCCATAGATTCTAACTTGCACAAACCACAGTCAAAAAGACGTTCAATGAGTGAGGCAGACTACACTAACACATTCAACTGAACAACTCCTCTGCCCCTGCACTCTCTCTCCTACTCTGGGCTGAAAGGGGGGATAGCAGGTTAACAGGGTGGCTGTATTTTGGGCATTTTGCTTACAGTGGAGATGGCATCCCCCTCAAATCGTCTACCGAGTATAGGACTAAGCGCAACCACTTGCACTTGTTAAAAATATTTCTCCCGTGTCTTCTGCAGGTCCTTTGGACAGCTCAGATGCACCGACTCTTGCCTCATTGACTCCACTGGTTGCAAGTATTTCACCTGAACTGGAAAGTGAGAAAAAATGCCTGATTGCAACTTTGCAGTTCTTCTTTCTGATCACAGGGGTTATACTTCTACAGAAGTCTCACCCCTTAAAAAATAACTGATGGACTGAGAGAGACTAAAAGGGAAGCTCTTGTGCCTGCTCTGAGCCACAAAAAGTCCTGAGAGCTTTGAATCGACCGTCTCCCCTGGAGGTTTCATTCTTTTACTGGCCTCAGGGAGCAGCTTCCTGTTACTGTCATTGGCTGCAGCACTGTTATGGACACCGGTGGTGGTGGGGAACATTTTAATGATTTAATGATTGTATCACATGAAATAGTTACAATGTGTATGACTTGCTGACTGTTAATGCAAAAATAAGCTGTATTCTGAACTTCTTTTCTAATGAAAGACAGGAGAAAAAAAAAAGAGCTTTTTCCAAATGAGGCAATTATATTATTGATACTATATATATACTGTAGTATGCAAATCAGGGGTGTGTAAATGTGTTTATTCCTGTGCAATGTATTATGAAACATGTATTTATGAAGTGCAATGCTTTGATATTGCATGTAATTGTGTACCAGTGCACAGTGGACTGCGTTAACCAGTGCTGTAAATGTACTATAGCCAAAGTATGGCCCTCTTGAAGTGAATGTTCAAATACCCGACAGGAAGAAAACGAATGTCGTACTGCATCAAGAAGAATACCTGTGATTATCGCAGCAGCATGAAGAAACTGCTCAGTTATATCAAAATAACTACAAAATGATTTCCGTAAAATGTTATTAGTGTATAATCTGCCTGCATGACTGTGAAATTCATAAAACACTGTACACTAATAAAGATTAGGCCTCCACTTGTGCAGTGCAGTCTTTTTTTATCCATCATGTCCTATTGCTCCTCAAAGAAACCCATTTTAAAATAGTACCAACAATTTACCCTGTTAGTGATTTTCCACACAAAAGATTTAAATTTGAAATGGATCCTTGCATCTTTTGTTCTTCAGAAGCTGAAAATATAAACATTTTTAATGGCCATACGC
This sequence comes from Bovichtus diacanthus, assembly GCA_943590825.1. Classification (NCBI taxonomy): domain Eukaryota; kingdom Metazoa; phylum Chordata; class Actinopteri; order Perciformes; family Bovichtidae; genus Bovichtus; species Bovichtus diacanthus. The sequence continues at coordinate 6,076,543 of CALSBV010012213.1, forward strand.
TAATTTGTTTTGGTCTGATATTCTTATCGATGAAAACATGCCAGACACTTTTAAAACTCCCTCTTTCACTGTGTTCATGTATTATTTCGCCAATTACTTTAAAGCGCTGAAATATATGGTAAATAATAGAATTCATTCAAAGGTAATGAATAGAAAGGTTAAAAATGTTATTGTAAACATATATATCTAAAGTTATTTGTCATTTTAACTTGCTCTTTTGTTCTCCTTGTTTGTTTTCCTGATTGTCTCTCTTTTTCTAAGTTGCTTGTTTAAAAAAAGAAATCATTGGATTTTTCAGTATAATGATACCTTTCTTGTTTACTGTTAGCATTGTTGATAGAAGTCTATCCTTCATAATTGTATATTAATTCCCTATCTTGTTTTTTGTATATTTGCTTTGTGCTAAGTATATATATATATATATATA
>CALSBV010012213.1:6077369-6119469 GCA_943590825.1 Bovichtus diacanthus
AAGAAAAGCAACCAATCAGAAAAAGACTTCCTGCAACAACACGTATGATGAAACGTCACTGCCACGTCGAGGACCAACTGCACACGCGTCGCTGCTGGTTCTCTGAAACTTTTCCAAACATTTTTAGTTATCTGTCCATCGTGCGGTTCGTGCAGAAGGTGTGTGTGGCAGCATGCTGCTGACCGTGCTGAGCTGGCTCTGCTCCTCCCTGCTGGTGTCTGTCCGCGGGGGGAAGCTGCCTGAAGCCGAGGTGGAGATAGATGTTCTGCACAGACCTTTCCTCTGTCGTCGAAAGTCAAAGTACGGCGACATCCTGCTGGTGCATCATGAGGTTTACTCTGAGAACGGGACGATGTTTTACACCAGGTATGTTTCATGACCCCTGCTCTAACTGTCTCTTTCTCCGAGTGTGAGTAAGAAGTGGTTGAAGAGGCTACAAGTTAAGTAAGTTTAGTGAAAGACATTTGCTGTATTTATTCTTCTTTAATTTAATGGACCGCTCATAGGAATTTGACATTTCTTGTTAAAACTTTAAATCCTAGTTCAGTTCTCTTTTTGCCGGGTCTGTAAGAGACTCCTTTCCAGGTGCACGCGCGGTCAATCTCATTGGTGACGCCTCCATCTATTAGGGGTCACGTGATGAAACATTTTAAAGGGTAAATTCAGCCAAATTACAACAATGTTCTCTCTGAAATATTCATATCTGATAACTCAATAACTCATTACAATTGAGGTGAGTGGAATTTTTGTTTATGGTGTTTAAACTATTAAAACAGAAAAAAACTGAAATGTAATCTTAAAGTGGAAGAATGACAGCCGACAACATCGTTCGGTCAGAGGTCAAACGCACTTCAAACTTTCAAGCAGTGTTTTGAGAGCTGCAAATCCTGGTGTTGGAAATATGTTTTTTTTTTTTTTTTTTGTGATTTGAGTGAACCAACCCTTTAATTTGAGATTCAACATCAAGTAATGTGAGAATTCTGGATTTTTCTCTCACTTTATCATTTTTTTTCCCCCGCCAAAACTCATTAACCTATAATAATGATGATGATGATGATGATGATGATAATAATAATGATAAAAATACTCTGTTAATTAGGGTGACGTGTTAAGCTTTAATTCAAACGATGTTTGGCACTGCAAAGTTTAATTCCATTTAAAATAATATTTACACAGTTTTAAAATGAGTTAGCCCAGTAACAACAAAGGGATGTTAACTCTTAATTTCCACAATTTTAACCTGTTATTGTCTCACAAGGGAGACCTTCTCACAGTCCTTCTCAGACCTGTAACAGTCCACTCTCCCCTCTGTCTGTTTGTCCACCAGTCGAACCGACGGGGACAAGCATGCAATGTGGTTTACACTGGGCATCAGAGAAGTGATCAAAGGCTGGGATAAAGGCCTGCAAGACATGTGCTCTGGAGAGAAGAGGAAACTCGTCATACCTCCAGCCCTGGCCTATGGGAAGGAAGGGAAAGGTACTGTAGCTCTGTCCATATGTCTGCACACTTCACTGCAAGCTGCTATGCAGATACATGGGACTGTCTTCATAAAAGCGCTTGCGGTTTTAGAAAATGTGTAATATTACCCCGTATATTTATTTTTGCATGTATGTATATTATATTTGTCTGTTGTTTTGAATGGCTCTCTAGGACTCCCACACTGAATGAAGGTTTCATTCAGCGATATTAGTCCACTTTTTCTCAACATGGAGCATGTGAACAATGCTATGCTTTGTCCTGGTAAGCACACACACCACCCTAACCAATAACCTCTATCTCTTCTGTGCATGACTAACTTTTGCCATGACAACAACAACTTGAATGACTTGATATAAATAACAGTGCGACCTAAGTTTGCTTCTCATTAACACAATTTAACTCAGAATGTGTTGCTGTACAGAAGAATATTAGGGCCTTGTATTAGACATAAGGGTGGAAAAATGGGGTGGAGGAAGATTTTTTATTTTTTGCATTGTGAGAATAAAGCCGAAATGTCCAGAAAAAAGGTTGAAAGTACAGTATTAGTGCCAGTAATAAGAAAAGATTAAACGGAGGACTTTTTGTGTTTTTGCATTTAGAGAATAAAGTCAAAATATCCGGGATAAACGTTGAACTTTTAAATAAAATAAATGTACTTAAAGTTTGACTGGACATTTCAACTTCAACAACATTTTCAATTGCAACAAAATGCAAGATAAAGAAAAATCTTCCCCCTTTTTTTTACCTTATGCCTGACCCTAATACAACACTCACAATGGGTACCAAACCAATAGTTTTCCTTAATACTGAAGCACTCTCACAGAAACCCTGGGATACAGTTTTAGCTGACCTCTTGCCCTGTGGTGTTGTCTGGTCAGGTAAGGTCCCACCTGAGAGCACTCTGACCTTCGTCATCGAGGTGCTTGACATCAGAAATGGACCGAGGTCACATGAGTCCTTCCAGGAGATGGACCTCAACGATGACTGGAGGCTCTCCAAGCAAGAGGTATACACAAACACAAACAATGTCTTCAGAAAACACTGACTTAAAGTAGATGATTTTGTCATCGCCTCCTATAATGCTCACATTTACCAACCTTTTTGACTCATGACCTTTATAGAGCTAAGCACTTATACCTGTTCACAACCACACAATCCTTCTCAGATTGTTTCTATAACTTAAACCGTAGCCTGAGTTTAAAAAAAATAAATAAAACTGTACTACAGCCCATTTGATAATTGCATATCTTGTTGTTTTTTCAGTTTGTCAAAAACAACAGCAGTATCTGATTTTACACTGTATTGTTAATCCTGCATTGTAAGGACGTAACTGGACTTTGATTTGTGTATCTGTCTCTTGACAGTACACAAGAGCTTTATTTTATTTAATAAAATATCTATTTCTTTATCTCAACCTGTCTCGGTTTCGCTAATCTCCCTGCTCTCGCTCGATCTACCAGGTGAAAGTGTATCTGAGGAAAGAGTTCGAGCGTCACGGCTACCCTCCCAACGACACTCTGCATGAGAACATGATGGAGGACATCTTTGCCAAAGAGGACGCGAACAAAGACGGCTTCATATCCTCCAGAGAGTTCACTTACAAACACGATGAACTTTAAATTCTTACGCACTCGCCCAGTGTCTTCCAGTTTTCATTGATGTGGTGGAAATTCTTTGGTGGAGAGCTTTATTGTCGGCATGAAAGTATCTTTTAGGAGCATTGTGTGTGTGTGTCTGCTGTGTGACGTGTGAACTCCTCCTGTGTGAGGCTGCGTGTGAGCGTTGAGCCAACGGGTTTGTTTCAGTGGTGTCTTCTTTGTATTTGTTTGTGTCTAGAGCCAATTACACTCTGTCTTGCTTATCAACTTTTTAAAATAAAATGTTATGCAGTTATCAGTGTCACCAAATATCTGAGGAAAAACAGACGTGGAGTAAATGCTTGTAGCGGCAGTGCAGCCAAAGCATGTAGATATTTTTCAAATTTGTGAAATTCCCCTATTTTGGAAATAAAGTGTTAATTTCCTTGACAAAATGTTACCAGGTCAATGTAGTTTACCCTTTGTCGGGTTCATTAGGAGGAAAAAAGAAAGAGTGCTTTGCTTTTTTTCCCTGTATGGTAAACAAATCAGTCCACATCAGAGAACAATCGAAGAAAATGTCATTAAATCAGACTCATCATATTGATTTAGATTGTTTGTGTTTAAGTTAAGTCGAGAAAATGTGAACTTCGATATTTTTCAGTTTCACTTAAATGGATATTTCAACAGGGCGTAAGTGATCATCCATAGCAGACGTCATGACTTGACGTAGCAGGAAAAGCAGGTGTAACCGAGAACATAACCGCTCAGTTGCGTTTTCTGTTTTCTGTACGTGCTCCCAGTAAACCAGCTTACGTGAAACTCAGGCCCATAGCAGCCATCATTGTTGTTGTTGTTAGAGACACCTGTTTTACATGTATAAATAGCTGTGGGAAAGGTGCACTGCACTTGCATACACTGCAGTATCAACGCTGAAAGGATGTATTGTTGAACTTCTTCAACACACTTACAATCTCATTCTTACACATTAAAATTGACCCTGCTGTGTCTCAATCTCTGACAGTAAATAATTCTCTGTACGAGCTACAATCCAAGAAATTTAGATATTGTACACACGTGTCCAAAAAAACACTAAATGTTCCCGCAGTGCACAACTTGAATCTAGACTTTCCATGTTTCTATGTGGTTCTTTGATACAAACGCATCGAGACTAAACTCAATATGCAACTGCCTGTTCGAGTCGAGGCAGGTTTTTTTATGTTTTTATTTTACAACCAATGGGATCAATAAAGGTGAACTTTTTAAAACAAAATGCTGTGGTTTATTCGGTGGTCACACCTTGTAAGACCAGCAGGTGGCACTGTCTTCACAGGCGTTAGTATTGGTTAATACAGGGAAAAAGAAACACTAAACCTCATTCATTATCTATTCATAACAGTGTAACTTAAAACAGATGCATTCCCATAATTATACAAAGTCATTATATTCTCTTCTACACTAATGGATGCATTTGTAACTTATGAAAATAATCACATAGACACAAGGGAGAGCACCACTATAAGTACAAGGATTTATGAACTAGCACATTGAAGTTGTCACCTGCAATTTTATTTCACATTGAGTTTAAGTCTCCTGCTTATGGTAGGTCACTGAATTCCCAAAACAAAGAAGAAAAAAAATTGTTTGTCCTGCTCAAACATTTTTTTAAAATGTGTAGCGAGAATGTTGTCCAACATTTAAATACAAGCCCTTAAAGAGCCTCTTGTGCAGTAGTTGTTGCTGTTCCACAGTTTGTATATTAAAGAGCGTCACTATCTGTGTGTTAAAGAATGCTTCTGGGTCCTTTACAAGTGCTACTGTGTAAAGGGACGGATCCTGACAATGCAATCAAATATTATATTCTGTATGTAAATACTGAAATACTTTCAAAAAGTGTAAGGAGTCATGCTAAACGCAGCCGCTGGAAGACACTGTCTCTGGAGTGTGTGTGTGTGGAGTCTGTATGTAACTAATGAGTAGGGAGAGCCCTCCTCCTCCTCACACATTCAAAACATTCCACACTGGAAAAGGTCAGAGGTCACATAGTAAGAATAAGGCGGGGACCCTGTTTGACACTTACATATACACACACACACACACACACACAAACACACACACAGCTTGTGACCAAATAAGTCCATGACAGTTATGTTATTGTCATGAGGAGGAGGAGGATAACTGCCTGATATGTGCGCGGGGGTGAAGCTCAGGGTGCGGCCTCCACTCATCTGAGGTGCGTCCTAATCCCCGGTGGTGTGGGGTTCCCTGTAACAGAGAGGAAAGAGGAAGACACCTCAATAGATGATATTGAAGTCCTGGGTGAAGTTGAGAAATAAGGAGGGGTGCTACCTCTGTTTTCTTTGCTGGGGTAAATCCGAGGGAAAGGCTTGAATTCATCGGGAGGGGGGAAGTCCTCTACGGGGTGGAACTGGAACTTGGATTCAAAATCATCCGCTAGTAGTAGATATACAGTAAAGATGCAATTAAGGGCTGATATTTTGTCCTCCTTATTAAATACAAGGTTATTTCAATTCTACCCCCCTAATCTGCCTCTTCAAAATAAACTCCTGTCATCTTCTCAGCCCTAAAAACAACCCGTCTCTTTCTCCTCCCCTCTACGGTAGAGCTGCAACGATTACTCGACTAATCTTTTATTATCGATCGACAGAAAAATGATCGGCAACTATTCTGTTAATCGAATAATTATTAAAAGTAGTTTTTCATGCAAAAATGGCAGACAATTATATTTTAAGGCTTTCAAATATGTAGATTTCCTGCTTTTCTCTCTGTTTTATATCATATGAAACTGAATATCTTCGTGTTCTGGACTAACAAAATGTAAAGTCCTCGCCTTAGACTTTGAGAAAGTGGGGCTGGGACATTTTTCACTTTTTTCTGACATTTTATAGATCAAATGATTAATCTAAAAAAATTATTTTCAGATTAATCGATAATGAAATGAATCGTTACTTACAGCCCTATCCTACAGTATTTTTCCTCTGAGAATAAAGCTCTATAAAAAAATAAAAATCTAAAAAAGTCATGCAGTCATTAAATCAACAACAAGACAGAAATGCCCACAAAATGAGAGTAGACTAGATTTAAAAACTGTAAACGTATATTCTAAAAGCAATAAAAAGTGCTATGAGATACGAGAACAAAAATATTAAAACTTTACATTTATGTCATCCTTACAATTTTGTACTGTCTACTGCTTAGTGCATGTGTTAAAGGTGGTCTTAGCCGGCCGATTACTTTAAATACAGCAGTCCAAAATGTCCACATACAGGACATTATGGACTATGGATTATGGATCTCATCATCAGTAGGGGAGATTACTTTCTCTTGCACATCCTTACAAGCTTCTTTTTTTTTTTTGGAATGACAAAAAAGCTCTGATTTACTCTAATGATAAAGTAGGAAATAAGTTAATAAATTGAAATAATTCAATTAAATAAGTGAAATGCAATTAAATTAAATGTAGCTTCCACTCAATTAATTTCAATTCACTCTGGATAAAAAAGAAACCCACTAAAGGCTCTGAATATATTCTAAAATGTCAGATATATAATTGTACCCAGGCTGTGCAGGTGTCCATTCCTGAGACTTGATGGAGGCAGGGGGGGCGGTGGTGGAGGTGGAGGAATGCGGCTGGACAGCTCGGTAGAGGGGGATCGTGCCGGGGGAGCTGGAGGGGGAGCCAGCCGACCCGCACCTGATGCCATGGGTAACAAGAGCAGAGGAGTCAGAGGGGTGACATCAGCAATAAAATCTGAAAACATGAAAAATACATGAAAATGCACTCTGATCTTTTGTGATCGCTGAGACGGCAAGGCCACGCTCCCACTCTTTCTCTGAGAAAAACGCATTAATTTGTAAGAAGACACTAAAAAGTTACACAACACATACTCTGTTGGCTTTAATAACTAGCTGCAGCAGCTGCCACAGTTTCCAACCTATACTTGTCCCACAACTAACAGTTACTACAAATATTTAAACTGGTGTTGTTTTTCTCCCAAGAACATGTTGTTTAATCATATGTAAAATGTACTATAACCATGTATATGAACATTTGTGTATTTTGCGTTACATGATTATATAGCCACATGGATGTAGAGCTCCAGCTGCATTAGATACATATTTTGGATGCTACTTCAGTATTTCATATGTACATTTTTTTTGTCTTTTATGTGTTGCTGTTGTTGCAAACTTGTACATCTAATACATTCTCTTGTCCCTTTTACGTCCTCATCATCAGTTCCTTAGTTTGGCTCCATATTATGCTTATCATGCCTCCTATAACCACTGCCATGGAAAGATTTCCTTTAAAATAAATATGACAGTAGGTTATTTTTTAAAAATCATTAGTGAGATAAAAAAAAGACAATTCCACATCATGGCGTCCATCTACCTGCACTTCTGGGCACAGCAGGCGGCCGGCGGGTGGGAGCGTTGCAGGGGTACGAGGGAGGCAGAGAGCGCATGGCTGGGGAGGGCACTGCGGCCACCTTTGGTGGTGGAGGAGGGAGAGTGGATGGGCAGCTGGGGATGAAAGAAGATGGGAGAGGGGGGGGGGGAGGGGGGGGAGGAGGTCCCAGTGGGCTGTCCCGCAGGATGGGGAACCGAGAAGGTTCAGAGTGGACTGGGGACGGCGGGTAGAAGCACCCTGAGGAGCGGTCCCCTGGAACAGCAGAGGGAGGTTGGTAAGGTGGAGGAGGAGGGGGAGGAGTAGAGGGCTGGGAGATGGTGGTGCTGTAGGAGTGCTGGATGGGGAGCCAGGTGGGCTTGGTGACCTGGGATGGAAGAGGAGGGGGAGGGCAGGAGGGAAGAGGCGGAGGCTTGTTGGCGGGTCGGTCCTGGAAGGCTTGGGGTGGGGGAGGCGGGGGAGGAGCAGAGGGAGGGGCGGGTGGAGGCGGATGGGGAGAGGAAGCGGGGAAAGAAGGTGGGTGCTTGCTACTGTGAGAGGGGGAGGGAGGAGCAGAGGACGAGGGAGCGAGAGGACGGTGGATGGAGCTTCGGAGGTCCGCCGTCCACTGAGGCTCAGAGGTGCTGCTCGTGTCCGCTGGCGTGGGGGGGTTCCATAGAGGCTTCAGGGAGGCTGAGGAGCTCGATCGTGACACTTTAACACACACACACACACACACACACACAAAAAAGGGGAGTCATTTGGATGGTCAATATTAGGGCTGCAGCTAATGATTATTTTTATTATCGATACATTTTACAATAAGATTTTTTTGATTAATCGTAAAAAAAAACATTAAAAAATGATCAAATATGTCAATCGCAGTTTCTCAAAGTCCTCTAAATGTCTTGTTTTGTCCATCCATCTCAAAGTTATTCTGTTTAACACAATATGTAGCTTTAGTCAGAGCAGGACAGTTACCACCAACCTGGGGTCTTGCCTGCTTGTCCTATAGGCCTGAGAGTGGGGAACCCTCCAGCAAAGAGCCCACCCAAAGAGGGTCCCATGGGTGTCACGCCTCCTGATGAGCCCTGTGAAGAACCGACACTGCTGGATACATCTCCAGGGCTCGCCTTGGGCTCTGGGGAACGACACACGTAGTCACACATTACAAATAATTAATGTCAGTGTCTATTTGTTTTTATGTAATCCTCATTAACAAATTAGTTTATCACACATGTTATTGTTCAACACATCATTGTATGTGTTTAATTCTGAAATGACCTAATAAAGAGTTCAGGCAGGAACATGAGTCATTTTTGCACCACCCAAATGTAATCACCCTGAGGATCAACCAAACACCTTCTCACAAAACACAGCGGTCTGTTTCAATCGGCCTGGCTTCATACATGTAACTGACAATGATATTGGAAACTACTATTACTACTATACTGGCCAATGGCCATGTGTAAGTTAAAGGAATACTTCACCCCCAAAATGATCATTTGTATAGAAATAACTCACCCACGTAACTCCAAATTCGTGAAGAACACTTTGTTTTTCTCGCATGTCTCCACAGTGAACGAAGAATCCAAAAACTGAGAAAACACTTGATGAAATGAAGTAATAACTATTTAAAACATTTCAACATAAACAGTCGCAGACAGGCGCCGTACTCGTCCATACTTCATAATTCATCAAGAATTGTCTCCGTTTTTGGATTTTTCGTTCACCGTGGAAGCATGTGAGAAATTCAAGGTAAGGTGAGTCATGGATTAACAAATAATGATTTTGTGGGCGAAATATTCCTTTAAGCTAATTCTTTGACTAACTGAATGAACATATCATTAAAATATTACGTAACATTAATGTGTCAACTATATGTATAGAGACTATTTTGTTCTTACTTCATATTATTTAGGGAGGTTGTCAATGAGATGGTTTTCATCTACGAGCAAAGTTAAAGTTTCCAACTGAATTTTTAACGAATTACTCAGTTTTAATGTCCTTTGCGTCTAAAAGTTTAGAGAAACGTGTCTTGCGACCAGACGAAATATACAGTCGAACGCGCACAGACTGGAAAATACTCAAAACACAATGACAATATAAACATTTTTATGAATCTTACAGTATACTGTGGATACAATATATGTCTTGTCTATTGTGTTTGCCACTGTAGTAGTTTCCTACTCTGCCGGCATCCTTCTCTTACCTTTATATTCCTTCCTGAAGTGTCCCCTTATGCATCACACTATGGCATCTTAGCACATAAACACACACCATCGTTAAACCTCCTTCCTCTCAGCTTCACTGTAAGAAGGACTTGTGTCTGTGTGCACAGTTGTAGCGTAGTAAGGATGTCGCTCTTACTATCGACGGCGGGGGCACTGCGGTCGTTGACCTGTGTGACTTTCTTGAGTCTGGCTCCGTTCTGGATGTCGGCCAGCAGAGCATTCCTTCCACCTGCTCCACCAGACTGGAGCTGAGGAGGCTCCAGCGGACACTGAAAAAGAAAAAAAAAAAACAGCTTTTATGTACCATTGAGCCGTGTTTCACCCTTTATGTGTTCTGTCTTCAGGGCCAGTTCAGGACACGAAGTAAAGTAAAGTAAAGTCATTTATAAAGAATAAAAACGCCAAACATTGGCAGGCTCCAATGGTGCTTTTCTGTTTTATATTATTGTAAATTGAATATCTTTGGGTTTTGGTGTGGTTATCAGACAACTACATTTCATTTCTTTCTTTGTTTTTACTGTTTTCTGACATATTTTTTAAAATTGAATCCAAAAATCTCAACACATAAACGGCAAACAAAACACATAGTTGCAGCCCTGCTAAGTTCAAGTTGCAGTTTACATACTTGTCTCTCCAAAATGTCACAACTTCATCATTTCATCCTATTAGACATTTATCTAAAATTGTAATTATTAGCATATTCATTCTCGAGTTATGGCCAAAAACATGTTTTGTGAGCTCGCAGTGACCTTGCCCTTTGACCCCCACATTCTGATCAGTTCATCCTTGAGCTCAAGTGGGCGCTTTTGAAAATTTGAGGAAATCCCCTACTTTGCGTTCCTGAGATTTCACGTTCTCGAGAATTGGACGGACTGACAGACAACCTGAAAAAACATAAAAAGGAAGAACATGCAGTAAAAGCATTCAGCAAAGGGTTAAACGAGGAAGAAGAGGAACACATTAAAAGTGAGGGAAGAAGAACAGGAAACAGGAAGGGAGAAGAACGTTTTTAGTGATGTTGAGGTATTGGTAGAGAGATGAGAAGCACCGTGACTTCGCTTTATCGACGCGTCTCTGCAGCGTGGCCTTCTTTGCTGGCAGCGCCGACTCGTTTAACATGAGGACACTGAGCGCCTGCTGCGGAAACATAACACTCTTCTGCTACTGCGAGTCTGCCGTCTGCCCTACTCTGTGTGAGTGTGTGTGTATTACCTCGATCAATAATGCAAATAGCTCACAGGTGATGGTCAGTGAGAAGGGCACGAGCGATTGCACGAGAGAGTCTTACCTGTGGCAGGGCGGCGCTGGGCGGCGGTGGTGGAGGGGGAGCCAGGGGAGGCGGAGGGGGAGGAGGGGGAACTGGCATGCTGAGGCCTCAGATACCTGAAGAGGACAATGCAGAAACAAAAACAGTCACCTTCCTATTCATGGGATGCAGTCACTGACCACCTTAGGGCTTTCTGTCCTCCATGTCCGAAGCTGCTACTGTGTAAAGGGGTACTCTCCATGACCTCCGACCCTCTTCCCTGAACAGGAAGAGCTTTCAACAGAGTAGAGTGCAAAACAGGAAACAGCGAGTGTTCCATCCTCTCTAGAGAAATCTGACCCCTCTGTCTTCTTCCCACAATGCCTGTGGCGGGACTTGGGAGAGGAACAATGGAGAGTGTTGTGTGAAAAGTAATGGACCCCTACCCTTCAGTCGCTCAGTGGCCGAGGGCCTTTGCTGCAACAAGTGGTCGGAAAACACATTGAGGAAACTCCACAGGAAAAAGTTACAGAGTGCACACACATTGTTCTTTCTTTTCCAGATTATTTTCCAGATAAACGTGCAACAGGATGTCTTGAGGTTCAGTAAGCAAAGTGATGAGCAACGGTGGCCAAAAAGCAACTTTCCAGGAACAGCTCATGTCCAGGGAGCAACACTTTGTAGACACACCTGTACTTAGTATTTTTGTGGATGCACTTTTTTGGATGTATCTTTGTGGCTGTTTTTTTTTTTTTTTTTTACTTTTCTTCTTTTTTTTTTTTTTTTTTAAAGAAAAGAAAACAAATGAACTAAGGATGATGTCACCCTCTGTCATGTGCTGTTAGCAACTCAGCTGGTAAATGATCCACAGCGACAGTTTCTGAAACCTCCATCCAACTTACTTGACATCATAAATTCTTCACGAGTCGTCTTGCACGGCTGTGAAAGACTGACAACAGCCCGAGGTTTGTGCACATTCGATTCCTTGTGGAATTTGCACATGCTCCTCCTGAGCAATTTAATCAAACACAGAACAGAACCTGTTTTTGTTGAATCTCGCATGTGTCCCTCATGTCTCTATCTCTGCATGTGTGTGAGTGTGTGTGTGTGTGCAGCCTCACGTCTATGCAACTGGCAGACTGTCCTTCGTTGCTATTTCTATCCCCATATCTGTGTCATGCGGCCTCTGTGACAGTGCCAGTCTGTAAAGGGGGCAAAGCTGGACTCTGGTTAGCTCAGCACTATAGCGGAACAGTTGGTACACTAAGTGGAAATGCACCACTCACACCAGCTGTTTTTTTCTTTGACCTTTAGCACGTGTTGTTCTTCCTGAAGCATAGGAGGTCTCATGACACTCACAAAAGGCAGCTGGAAGTGGCAGCTACTGCAGCTTCAATACGCAATTTCTACACTTTTTTTTAACATGATAGACATGTAAAAAAGATTGAGACCACGGAGCCCCAGCTGAGGCTGTCCTCACTGACTGAGGATGACGTAGTACTGAATCTCTGTTGTATGCATCAATTAAGAGGGTGTAGCTATAATGTTCTGTGTGTGGTCCCCGAGACCCCAGATGTAAGTCATGGGTACCGTAAATACAATAGATTGTCATATGATCTACGTCTGTCATTGCATTATTGTCAGTACTTCTTTATGCTGCACTATACCCAAATTCTAAATAAATACATTGGATTTCCATATTATTAGTTTTATAACAGTTCATACATAGCCATAACCACCGTAACAGAACCATAAGTAACAACACTATGTAGGATTACTTACTGTACTTTTGTTTGTTTTTGGCTAACAAAATAAGGATAATTAATTAATGTATACCCCATTTAACACATAACACATGACATTTAATTTGTTGGTGTAATAGTAATACTTAATGCTCATTTCTGTACTTTGTCAAGAAAAAAAGAACATTATTTTATGAAAAGGATGGTTGATTTCTTTTTTTTTACTCATACAGAAGTGGGTCTGCGGGGCCATAAACAATGAGGAAGTTAAGCCAATGTCTCCAAAACAAAGTGTTAAAACAATCATCCATATATTTGCCTAGTCTGTCTCTCTTAAACTTGCACAAAAATGTGTTTGTAACTTTTTGTGGGACGAATTTAAAAGTGAAACCAACGAAACGAATACTATATTATTATACTGCACTGTTTAACCATTAAACTAGACGGTGGGAATAAAAATGCACCTAGAATAACTATCCCCCTAAAACAGAAAAGTCTTAAAAACTACGAGGTAAATGATTCGCCATACATTTGGACAGACAGTAATAAGACAAGTTGCTTAAATGAACAGTTCATGTTGGAGTCCTTGTCCTTCTCCGTTATATTCACACAACTCATCAGGCAGTTTTGCAGGAAAAACAATAACCACCTGTCACATACAAGCGTGCATTAATAATAGAAAGCAGCATTGTCGTACCTTCTCGAAATATCCGAAATCCACCTGTTTGCAGAGAAAGCTTCAGTGAGATGGACCACAGCACACTGACCTCATAGTGCGCTCCACACACAGTTATTTATAGACGAACGAGACGCCACTTCTCCGGGGGTTTGGGCTAAACCTTGAGAAAACGATGCCAAAAGTTCCAGAAACTTTTCATTTTACTTCACACTGGTGTCCACAGAGCAGACGCAAAAAACAAAACAAAAAAAAAAACAAGCGATAGTGGTCGTGCACAATGGTCTCTTTCTGGCCCTGGCTGTGTGTTGCCTTGTGAGCGCGCTGCAGGAGGCGAGCAGCGCAAGGCCACACCTCACCGGCCCGCACTCAGACACGGGACCAATGGAGAGGCGGAGCGGCAGAGAGGCGGCACTCTTGGCTCGGTGTCATCGCCTCAAATTATGCTGAAGTTGTCACGAAACTTTCCCTCGCCTTGAATTACACCTGTGTGTAATACAATAACCATCATGTAGGCATGAGAACCGGTGCGGACTGATAGGATGCACCCGTGAGTTCCGTGTAACGACATATTACTCGATGGATTTTTCTTTCTTTTTTTTTTTTTTTTTAATTCTCGGTATATTTTAGTTCTATTCAACTCAATTTTTCGGCTGTGTGGTTGCACATTTCCGCCCCCTTGTGTTGAAAGTACGACATTACAAATCCTCCTTATGCAAGGGTGTGCGTTCAACACGATCAAAGTAGTTTCACTTACCGACATCTTAATTTACAAGATGATAATTACATGATAATAATAGCTTTGATATAGCCATAAATGACGCATCAGTCATAATCATGTCTCATAAATGCTGCCAGACACAGACACACACACATACACACACCTCAAGAGGAATGCAGTGACACAGGCTTCCTTTTAAACCTGGGTTTGACATGCAGACACTACATATAAATGGCACTAATCCCCCGCAATTGTCTATATGTGATAATCACACATTTACCCCCCTCCTTGTCTCTTCCAGTCTAGTGATGATGAGGTACCAACATGACTGATATGACTCCTGTGTACATATTTTGCACTTAGCTTACAGTATGTCATGTTTTGCGATGCTTTTTTTTGTAACCCTTACACTGTAGAATGATTTTGCTTTTAAGCATGCAGTAGCAATTTCAAGACAATTTTCTCAAGGAGAACACAAAGCTATCTTTGCACGGTCCAAGTGAGGTCATTAGATTGTGATTGAATAGGATAATGAAGCACACATGCACATATACACGCAGTTATTAGATTTATTTCTCATATTTTGCCTTCATTTAAAGTATTCACAGGTGGATCATACTGCCTTAGCCACATGGCCATATCTCATTCAAATGGATATCACGGCATTAGCTTCTTACTTCATAGTCAGTATTTTGTTTTGGACCCATTATGTTAAACAAAATGCTGGATTTCATCCTTCATTCAAAGTATTTAACGCATTTTACTGGCAAGTGTTGTGCATCTGACTAAAAGCGGCTCACAAGCGTTTCTTACTTTCTTCCACTAATTGATTTTACGTGTCACACATAACAATAAAAATTATTTCACACTTTCATAAACATCCTTCTAACCCTTTAGAATCAACATTTTTTTGTAAAAGGAGCGTTATACTTATCCTTCATTATTAAACATATATTATTTGTATTACAGAAATAATGTAAACATCTTATAAAACAATATTTTTCTTGAGCATATCACACTTAATATTGAGTATTGACAGAAATTTGGATTTGAGGATCGTGAATTCTTAAAAAGGTTGTAGGTCATTTTATGATTTGTCCAATGATGACACTTGTCCATGGCTGAAACAGGGACACTGTGGGACATTAACTTCATATTGGGCTTACAAGTGCTTACAGCAATTTGACTGCATCTCTTCTTTTGGGATTTGATTATTGGATATTGTTGGTGAAATGGTTGGATAACCATCATGAAGAGCAAATATGATCCATTTCAAGTCACTTATCGTTGTTTCTGTGGCCTTCTAGCACAAGTCCATCAACAAAAATGTCCAAATTTCCATTATGCCATATACAAAATAACTTCATACCTGCAGTATTGGGCTAAAAGTCGAATGCTTCTTGTCAACATACAGGCCTCTCGGTATGCAAGAAAAAGAAGAACTCATGGACGTAAATCCCTCTCCTTTTCTCCAAGCATCTTTTTATGAAGCAGTATTTGATCACTTCCTCACCGTCACCGCATGTCCTCCCTCCCTGATGCCACATTCTATGTCTCTTTGTCCTGTATAGGAAGGCTCGAACGCACCCTCCGCTTCTCCTTAAATCGACCCGAGCGTGACACCTTCATGTTCCTGCGACACGTCTGCTCGTTGAAGACCGACTCCAGGCGGGAGTCGTCATAGGTGTCATCACTGAGGACGGTGGGGCTCTTGTTGGACTCTTGCTGAGACTGGTCGCCGGTGGTCTTGGAGGCAGCAGGGTCTTTTTGCTTCTCGGACTGTTGTGCAAAAGGGTCAAAGTCATGGTCAAGGGTGTGGGGTGCACTGCTGTCCTTGGGGCCTCCGCTCTTCTTCTTTAGGAATGCCTTCCACCATGGCGCCCTCTCTGTCATCTTTCACTGGAGGGAGGAAACTGTAACAAGAAACAAAGACAAATACCATCACTACTTTAGTTGCATCAGTGTTATTTAAAGTGCTTTAATGTCATCTGTGAGGTCATTTTATCACCTATCCACATGCTCAGAACTGGCTTATGATTTCCTTTACTCTCGAATTTCTAATAAAACATTGATTAGGGCGACATATCAATACGACATAAAATAGTCTATTGTATATATATTTTTCTATATAGTTTCTGTCGCAGTTTAGGATAGGCTTGTGTATTTATTTTCTCTATAATTTCACTTAAAACTGTTATGCTCATTTTGCTCTAAAGTTCTTAAAATACTCTTTTCATTTGTCAAGTATTTAATTCACACGGGAGTATACAAACATGGGCTTTATCCTGTGGTCATTTTATATAGACTATTGCTATATTGTGATATATATCGTTATCGAGATATGAAATAAACTATATCGTGATAGAAGATTTTGGCCATATTGCCCAGCCCTGCATCAAATTATTCCTTTAAACACTATGTCTGTAAAACTGTCATGTCTTCGTTTTTCTTTATATTACACATCGTTGTCCTGATATTCATGTTGCTCCAAATCTTTATCTTCACCCCCATAATCCTCACAAATCCTATTTTCTGTTTGAATATTATTAAAATTTGATCCACTGTCAATTTGAACGTGATTAAATGTGATCCCTGCTGAGAGGACTTGTCACTAACTAATTCTCAGAATAACCAGTGTAACCATGTTTACTTTCTCTGTTAAACTGGTTTAATGAGTCGTAAGAACAGAAAAACAAACCCGAGCCGTGATTCACAGGTGAACAATGCACAAAAAAAATCTCTCATGAACACTCACCTGAGCTACAGTAGTGCAGTGTGTGTGTGTGCCCGAAGCAAAGTGTTAATGTCACACTTTGGATTGTTCTCAGATATAAATCCACAGGACAGGTCAGTGTCTTCTGTTTCTTCAGTGGTGGATCACAAACTGGGTGACAAGTCCTTTAAGGGGTCGCAGCAGTCTCCATTTTTACGCACGAGCCACCTCTAAAATAAGCGAATTATTGTTCTCCTAATGATCTCGTCAAATATCTCAACTCTTCTTCTGCTATTCTTCAGAAAAGTACACATGAATTAACACATTTATAAGGAGCGGCTTTCTTCCACTGACCCAGCAGGTTTCCGCCTCCGAAACTCTCCTCTCGGAGCACCTGTCCTCGCTCCTGATTGGTTGAAGTCGCAGGTTGCGTCACGTGAGCTTCAGCTCAGGTGAATCCACTGCGATGGTAGGCGGGGCCTGTGGTTGCGTGGCAACATACCCCATGGGAGCGTGCGCCTCTTCGGCGACAGATTAAAAAAAAGATCCCATTGTATCACCAGAACCCAACCCAAGCGAGGTAGCCAAACCATGCTCCGATTTTGGACGCCCAGGAGGCCACAATGGTGTGCACCATTCACACAAAGGAATGGAATGGGATAGTGATGTTTGTTCAATTAATGGTATTAATAGCCACCGACCTGAACAGGTTGTTGGCCACTCAGCAGCAGGTAGGTGGTTTAAATGAGACCCTGTACTGACTTTAGCAGAGGGGTCGTGCGTCAGGAAGAAGTTGATGTAAGTTCACGTTAAATGAGGGGAAGCAGTTCGGCCTGGCGTCGGTTTCCAAGACTTTTCCTGAAGGGACCCCTTTTCTTTCACTGAGTAAACAGGCAAACGATAAGTGGCATATTTTATGGATATTTCATATTATAGTCAATGCATAATAAGAACAGAACAACTGATACACTGTACAATAAACCCAAATAGTGAATGCAATAACTGCAGGACGTTTGTGTGGTTGTGTGGATGAATTCTAAGAAGATTCAATATTAAATACTTATCCAAACTTTAAAAATTACAATTGCATTTAGTTTTTTTTCACAAAAAATTATATATATATATATATATATATATATATATTGTGTATATATTGTGTATATATAGGATTTCATTCATTTCTGTGAAAAAAAACTAAATGTAATTGTAGGTTGTAATTAAAGGTTGCATTAGTATTTAATATTGAATCTTATATATACTGTGTGTATATATACATATATATATATTTAAAGTTCTCTTACATCTCTTAAAATGAAGAATGGACTGCATTTATATAGTACTTTTCCAATCTTTGTGATCACTCAAAGCACTTTACAACACATCAGCATTCACCCATTCACACACATTCATACAGAGCCAGAGGCTACTGTACAAGGTGCCACATGCTCATCAGTGACAACCATTCACACCTCATATGCCACGTGGAGCAATTTTGGGTTCAGTATCTTGCCCAAGGACACTTTGATGTGCTGACTGCAGGGATTGAGCCAATGACCCTCTGACTGGTGACACTCCACCAGGCGGAGCCACAGCTGCCCATGAAGGCCTTGTGACCCCTGTGAAGTTTTGGTGACCCCCACTTGGGGTCCCTAAACCAATGTTGGGAGCTACTGATCTACAGCCCAAAATATAGTTACATACATCCAGACACATAGACTTACACTGTGGCCTAGATGACACTTTTGAAATAAGACAACCATTTTCAAATGAATTAACTGTTAAAAAATAATTTACAAATGTTAAGTAGAACTTTTATGTTGTCATGGTGAGAAAAATACTTCTACTCACCTTTTTTTACTTACTTTTCTTTAAATCTTTTCTAAACTTAACTAACGGTGCTCACAGTAATGCAGCCTGTATTAGAGATTGAGAACCTTTATTATATGGGTCATGAGTTTCTCACTCTCTAATAAGCTGTTATCTACAGTCATATGCTAATAATAACTTCTACTTAATAACACTTAATACATGGTCATTACAATAATGACCCTGGTGGAAAGAACTATGCATAGATCAACCTGAACCGGCTTACAAGAGTGAAATGATACTTTCACGTAAATGCGTCAACATTAATAATTCAATAAAACAATATTTGATACTCTCATCAGGGCCATTTTTAGCAAGGACGTGAAGTAAGGACATTTAGCTGATAATATTGTACTTTCACTTCAGTTAAATTTGCAACACATGATTTGTACTTGTAATGGAGTCATTTTATTCTGTTGTATTTCCACTTTTACCTAAGTGAAGGATCTAAGTATTTATTCCACCACTAGTTTTTTGTAAATAAATATTTGTCCACAAGCCCTGCAGCTGTTTTCCACCTTGGCCCTGTGAGCTGTCTTCCTGCTGAAGTAAAAGAGCTATAGACAAAGCAGGTGTCACGCTGGAGGGTGGTTATCACTAGCCAACACTTGTTGTCTTTTTTACACGTCAGTGTGTAAAGGATTCCTTTTGATGGCTTATAATCGATGCCTTAGTTATGACGCATAAAGATTTTTTTAAAGGTTGCTTTATGAGGAAGTGGCAGCCAGTTAGATCATTTCACAGTGTGAGTTTGCATCTGTATTTAAGTGAATTGGTGGTGGTTTGCTTCATGAGATTAATCTTATCACATAGCATGAAATACAATATAAAATGATACAACAAAAAACTTTGAAATCTGTCCACAGCCTCATTATGTTATATATATATATATATATGTTATAAGATATAAAACATGACACATATTATGTTAAACTGCAAAATTTCAGTAATACAAACCTCCTTAAAAAAAAAGGAGCAATCTCAAGCTAAGTACATCCTTAAAACACAATCACATGTTAACAATATACAGTACATATGTGCAAAAAGAATCAAAAAAATCTACTGATTTATAATCAGAGCTACATGTAGGGCTTGGGAGATATTCGTATTAGTGTTAAAATGCATCACAAATGAGATACTCTTTTAATCTGAAACTATTATTTCTATTGTGTAAAAGCCAAGTTTCAATGTATCAGATTAAAGGACATCTAGATGTGACGTTATGCTAGAAGCTGTTTTTCTTGGTGTGCCTCTGGAATCCTGAATGGGGTTTATGTGCGCGTCAGTGTCAACAGGAAAGACCTCAGTCTCTGTATCGAAACGGAGAAAGACAGAAACGGAGAGAGGAGGGAGGACTCGGGGAATGCCTTTTGGTCTCGCTCCACAAAGTTTAGAGTGAAAGTCCATGAAGTAATGTGTGCCGTTTTTCCTTCCGCAGCTGGTGGCCTGCATACACACACAACGCTGTCCTACTTTATCCTACCTGCGCACACATACAATCTCCAAAAATGAATAGACATTTTAGAGAATGCAGGTGACAGATCAACATTATAGGGCTGCAATTAATGATTATATATTTTTTGTAAATAAATCTATTGTATTTTTACTGATTACTAGAATAATTGTTTGGTCTGTAAAATGTCTCAAAGTAATAATAAGTAAAGTAAAAATTGCCCATCAAAATTTCCTAGAGCCCCACATGATGTGTCTGGTTTTGTCCAGCCCAAACTATAAAACCCAAATATATTATATATACAGTAAATAAATACTCACTTTGAGTATTTTGATAGTGAAGATCAACTGGTCCAGCTTCTTAAATGTAAGGACTTGCTTTATATTGGTTGATGTTTACCATTTTTGTCCTTTATTTACCTGATAAATCAACTGTGAAAATAGACTAAACAATAATTTCATTATTTCAACGCTTCCTGCTTTCCTACTCACCCACAACACACATGGATACGGCTTCTTCTGGTCTAAAAGATGTTATCTTATTATATCAACTCTCAGTTTTGCTTCACCTCCCTTTCAATTCTCTGTCCCATATCTCTCAATCTGCTTTCCCCTCCACAAACCACAGGTAGTCTCACTGAGAGTTGATCATTAACTTTAACCAGGCCAGACAAAGGAAACATCCATGCAGAGATGTCTCAGATAGAGTTGCACTATTACAGTAACAGTAGTCCCTCCACCCCCGAGGACTTATCTCTTATTGAACATCGTCCAGTTTTGACTGAAGGATTTCCTCAGGTTGACATTTGAGCATTTGCTCATTGAGGCCGAGAGGCATGTGGAGAATGTGTGGAGAAAACACAGTAACGTTAGAGAGAGAGTTTGAAACAGTGGTTGCATACGGGGATGCCCTCCAGCTGTATCTTTTTGAGTCTCGGGGATGGTTCATTTTCTTCCATTGAAACCTACACAAGTAAACATTTATTTTCTCCCTAACAACCAGCTGTCAGGGGGAACCAGCCAAACTCAAGGAGGGACACTTTACTTTAAGTTGCTTTAGATGACATGCTCTTAACTTCGGGAGTCAATAACAAACATTTTGCACTGTCTGGTATAAAATCACATACTATTCTCCTATTTATTACAGCCCATGAAGTACATAAAGTCATTGTATTCATTGTTTGTGACTTGAATTCCATTATTATCAGCATGCAATTGATATCAACGATTACTTGTAAACCACAAAAAGGCCTGATCATGATCGCTGCTATATGCAAGTTCATAGGCCGAGCCTAATTTAGAGACGCATTAATCACAAAGGGACTCAGTCAATCATGCATAAATATGTATTTTGAGTCAGGTGCGTAGAGGTCAAAGTGCGTGCGCTTGTCTACACTTGTGTTTTCGTGTGTGATGACGGTAGTTGGCTTGCATCACACGTGCGTATGAGACAAGTAAGTCATTGGGACATGACAAACCTGAAAATATCTGTCATTGTGCAGCATTGAACAACAGGTTGAGCCGAGGCGTGCTAACCATGGGAAAAAGAGCAGGAAGGCAGCCAGTTGGACTGGTAGAGTCAGCTTACAAAAACCTCTCACAGGAAGTGAGCAGCTACTGTATCTAAGTATAACAAAAAGCACAGACCTGGTTTACTGGCCTTCTCTCACAGCACAAACATTTGAGGCCTCTTTAAACACTGGTTACCTCGCAGGTGCACAAATGCATACATTCCAGCCCACAGCTGATGGATATAGGGGTGAAATAGTAGAAGGAGTTGTACTAACTAAACAAATCCATTTGTGTCTCTTCCCGATCATTTGGGTGGAACAGGCTTGCGATCGGTGTGATTCTGTTCTTGCGATAGGAATGAGTTTCGATGCATTGCATTGTGTGCGTGATTTAAGGATTGCATTGTTTGTCCGGTTTTTCTCTTTGATTTATTGAATTATTGCACAGTGAGTAAAGCATCTGAAACTCGCCTCAGCTTAACCGCAGACGCTTAAGATGAAACCTTCAGGAATGCAGAAAGGAATCTAACATTTACTAGTCATTTCTTTGTGTTTTTGTGTGTCTCTGTGTAGTGCTATTCTTATACCAGACGGACAAACTGAAGAGCACATGGACATGCAACTGTGCACACACACAGATTTGGTTTACTAAATTACTTATAAATACCTCCTATTGATTACAAAACCCTTGACCCTAATCCACACGATTGCATGTCTACTATGAAACTGCCTTATTGTACCTTTAAACTAAAATTGTTAAACCTAAACTAGCTAGTTAAGCCTTCACTTTGAGACTTGTCATTATCATTCTTCTATTTTTCCAGTGCTAACATTTCCTTTAACTGCAGAAGTAAAGAAACAAAGTACTCAGGCTTGACCATTTTTGTGTACTACTAAAACTCCCAAATTTGACCAACAATCCGAACACATTAAGAAGTTTTAAAGTTAGATAAAACATTTATTTCAAATATATAGCAGCACGTATAGGTGTCATGTTCCAATACATATTTGAAGCTTTAAAATGTAACTTAAAAAAGTGTGTGTCACTGTAGCAATGAAAACATCAAGTAACATATAAAAACGGGGCTAAATTAGGAGGGCAGAGGGAAAGGTGTGATAGCTACAGTTTTACAGTTTTAAAGAATTGACCAAAGTAGCATCCTGTGAAAAAGTTCTTGCGTCTTCTTACAAAAACAGCTGTTATTTGACCACCAGATGAAGCCAAATTACATTCTTGATAATCAGTTTTTTACACTTCAGGGTATAATATTGTGTTATCATTGGCTTGGTGATAATCTGTGAAATGAATAGTTGCATTTATGCAATGCATTTAGACAGACTAATTTCGATGAAGGCAAAAAACCTCCTCCAAATATGGTATTTTATCTGCGATCAGAGATGAAATAGAGATCAGCAAAACAGTATAGGTGCAGACCGTAAAACCAAAACAATGAGTTTAGCGGGGAAATGCAGACAACCTTTAGTCCACATGTGTCAATAACAAGGCCCGCGGGCCAAACATGGCCCTCCGCAATATTGAATCTGGCCCTCCTGTCAATCCTGGTCATCAATTTAATGTGGCCCGCGAGCTTGTGTCTGTGACAATGCAACGCTGAAACACAAGAGGGCGCTGTCGCACGTCTCACTACGTCAGTAACGGCCGAGTAACCTTCTCTGAAGGTACGCTTTGCAAAGGAGATTGAAAGCTAGCATAAACAAACGATGGCGAAAAAACAAAAAGTAGACAAAGATTATCGACATTTTCAGGAGAGGTGGGAAGCTGAATACCTGTTTTGTGAATTAAAACAAAAGCCAGTGTGTCTCGTATGTCAAGAGTCGCTGGCAGTGTTCAAAGAGTTTAACATCCGCAGACACTTCGAAACGAAACATGGCGAGCAATATGCTGACATGTCCATGGAGCAGCGGCTGCAGAAAGCCAAAGACTTGAAACGCAACCTTCAACATCAGCAAAGCATGTTCACCCGCATCAGTAGTGAAAGTGAGGCTGCTACCAAGGCAAGTTTTATTATTGCAGAGGAAATCGCAAAGGCTAGCAAGCCGTTTAGCGAGGGAGAGTTTATTAAAGACTGCCTTGAAAAAGTGTGCAGCGTTGTATGCCCTGACAAGAAGCAGGCATTTTCAAACATCAGCCTGTCCCGTAATACTGTGGCTAGTCGTGTTGATGAACTGGCCTCCGATGTAGAGAGCCAGCTAAAAACAAAAGCCAAGGACTTTATTTCATATTCACTAGCTGTAGATGAGAGTACAGACAGGACGGACACAGCCCAGCTGTCCATATTCATCCGCGGGGTTGACAGTCAGCTGTCCGTCACTGAGGAACTTTTAGACGTGAAACCGATTCACGGGACAACAACGGGAAAGGATATTTTCACCCAAGTGGAGCAGAGCGTGAACAAGATGGAGCTACCCTGGAGTAAACTTGTTGGACTGACAACGGATGGTGCACCGGCGATGTGCGGGGAAGTTCGGGGTTTGGTCGGTTTGACCCGAAAGGCGATGGGGGACACAGGAGAAAACTTGGTAGTTTACCACTGCATCATCCACCAAGAAGCCCTCTGCGGTAAGGTGTTGGGCATGGAACATGTCATGACTGTTGTGACTAAAACTGTGAACTTTATTCGTGCACGGGGCTTGAATCATCGGCAGTTTAGGGCTCTTTTAGAGGAGGAGAACTCCGTGCAAGAGGATCTGCCCTATCACACAGAGGTGCGCTGGTTGAGTCGGGGGAAAGTGCTGAGGAGGTTTTACGACACCCGCACTGAGATCGCTCGTTTCATGGAAAGCAAACAGAGGCCCGTCCCCGAGCTTGAGGATGAAAAGTGGCTGGGCGACTTGGCGTTTATGTGTGACATTACTGAGCACCTCAATTCACTGAATGTGAAACTCCAGGGAAGAAAGCAGCTGATCACAGAGATGCGGGACTCCGTGAAGGCATTTGAACTGAAACTGCGTTTGTGGGAGGGGCAGATGCGTAGAGGTAATTTGACCCACTTTCCTACCTGTCAAACAATAAGCGCCACCGTCACCATTCCACTCCCGACCCAAATGTATGCTGACAAACTGAACACTCAAAGAGGAATTCAGCAGGTTTGCTGATTTTGAATCACAGAAATTCAACATTGACCTGTTCGCAAATCCTTTTGCAATTGATGTCGACACTGCCCCTGAGCACCTGCAATTGGAACTCATTGAACTGCAATGTAACAGCGCTCTGAAGACCCAGTACCAGTCAGTCGGGGCTGCTGAGTTTGCACCTCTCCTCCCTGAATCTGTGCCAGAGCTGCGTCTTCATGCTGCACGCATCATGTCCATGTTCGGGAGCACTTACTCATGCGAACAGATGTTCTCTATAATGAACTTGAATAAGACATCCCACAGATCCCGGATCACTGACCAGCATTTGACGTCGGTATTGAAAGTGGCCACAGCAAAGGACATTAAGCCTAGAATAGATGAGATCATCTGTAAGAAAAGGTGCAGAGTGTCTGGTAAAAGTTAAACTACAATGCATTTCAGATAGGCCTTGTTGCACTGACTATTTTGTGTTATCACAGAAAACATTTGTTGTGTTGAAAGATACAGTAGTAGTCCTAATGGTTTTGTTTAATTGTGAACTATTTTGTTATAAACTGAACCTACTGTAGGCTAGACTGCTAATGTAGTTTGTTTAATTGTGCACTTCTCTTTTTTTCTTTTCTTATTATCTTTAAAAACAGCATTGGTTTTGCACTTGATGCTATTGACAGCACTTTCATCTTATTTTGCTGATATAAAGAATTATCCACAAATATGAAGGGGGAACACACTATTTTTATTTTATTTAATCCACCTGCTAGCCTAGTTCTAAACATATTTGTTATGGTCCTGTCATCCATGTGCCCTCTCCTGGCAGGTTCTCGCCAGTCATGTGTTTGGTTTGATTGTGAATAAACACGCCAGTTTGGCTGCATTGACGTTATCTCTGAGTCATGTATATGAGTTGTAACCATAACAAGAATCACTGTAATGAATGTCATGGCCCCTGGTTTTATTCACAACTGTCAGAATGGCCCTCAGTAAGTTTGAATTTGACACCCCTGCTTTAGTCATTTGATCCGTTATTAATGTGAAAATGTTGATTGGTACAATTTTAAACTTTCAAAAATATATTAATTTAAAGCTTATTTATAATTCCAAATCATGACTTCTTATATTTTAAACAATTAGCTGGGAACAAATAGGGTATGAGACACCTTACCTATCAAATCAAACAGTGGCGTGTTTCCCACATGGAGTAGACACAAGGCTTTTACAAACTGTAAATGTAACGATTCGTACAGTAATGTTAATACAAATCTTTATAAATAAAAATAATGAATGTCATCTATAATTCCCTTCCTATTGAACTGATACAATTCAAAGCATTCTGTCTATTTCTGCCACCTACTGGTGTAAACATGCTTTCTGTAAAGCCCCGACCAACATCAACATCCCCAAATGTGTGTCGTGGCGTCCAAGCAAATCTGAACATATTACTTTAATCACTCCATTGGCTTCTGGCGGAACAAAGAATCATTTTTAAAATGATATTTTCACAACACACATCTTTATTGAATGCAAAACACAAGCAATGTGCAGAAATAATGAACAGAAATAAAACAATGTCACAACAAAATGTGTAGAAAGCTCTTGATGCTTGGACTTTTGCATCTATCACTTCCTCCACCTGGCCAGTTTAGAGAGCCAAGAGAACAACTTGTTCTTCTTCTTTTTAGGTTTCTCTTCAGGCTGTGGCTCTGTAACAGTCTCTGCAGTGAAGAGCTCCTCCCTGGCTTGTGCTCGCTCCTCCTGCAGACGCAGCTCCAGTTTTGTTGTGTCCTCTCTTTTGACGGGGATGTTGAGGCTATATGGAGTCTCATCTCCAGGCTTGGTGTCGGCTGCAAAGCTCACAGTAGGTTGAGGATCTCTGTGGCCATGAGGCTGCAGGCCACCAGGGCCGTGCTATTGTCCTTCATCAGGCCCTCTCAGGTCAGCCAGGTGTTAGGCAGAGCCTCCCACAGGAACACTTTGAGTGGCTAGCACAGTTCCTGGCTCAGCTTGACTTCATTGTCTGGGTCCTCGAGGTGTTTTTCCCCATATTTATTTGCCTCCTTTTGCAGCAACAAGTGGATGTGCCCCACCATCTCCTTTTGAAAGGCCTGGTTCTTCTGGTGCTGCGGTCTGCAGAAGGTCTTGTCTTTGCCTTTAAAATGTTCCACCAGGACACTTCTGATGGTGGATATTTTTCACCAAAGCTCTGTCTGTAATCAGATCTTGTTTTCCAGCATTATAGTCGCCAGCCATAAGCTGCAGAGCTCAGAGCTTGCTTTTAAACGCATCATAAAGACTGTATGAGATTCTTTACAAATAGATTTTTCATTTCTTTGAGAGATCCTCATTTTAATGCCAGTTATGAGTATGTGGTTGATAATCTATTCCAAGTTGTAGACATGTCATGCAGAGCAGAGAGTAAGGTTACATTTCAATGACTACAAAAAAACTTTAATGGCAAAACTCACAAGCAAGCTATCCAGAAGTCTATGTCACTTGCTAAACAGGACAAACAGTAAAAAAAAGTATAATACTGCAAATAATCAGTAATATTGATAGGGTAGCAATGACATTTTACAAAACACAAGCAGTAATATGAATATTTTGTTTAACTGCATCAAAGTCAATATTGTGCTGTAAGAACTTGTATGGGGATATAAATACCCTAAAATAACATTAAATGGATTTTCTTTAAAGCAACACAACAAATGACATAACCATGCATTTTGTTGTATTATGAATGTTACTACATTTTTAATCAATTGAAGAAATGTGGTTATTTTTTTCACTTTTTTTTTCTTGCAGGAAACAAATACCGTCTTACACAATGCATACACAGGCACTTCCAGATTGGAGACTCCCTCCAAAAGAAAGGTGATTATGTCGATCCATGAAAGGTAGAATACTAATGCTAAACTGTTCTGACATGGTACGAATTTGTGGATTTAAGATTGAGGCATGATTAGACAGGAGGTATTCATAAATGTAATAGAGAGAAACATACAATGTTTGACTCGGAAATGTAGTGAAGTAGAAGTATAAGAATAATCAGAACATGGAAATACTCGGATAAATTACAAGTAGCCTTCCTCAAAATTGTACTTAATGTCATAGTCATCCCTTTTTGTGGTCAATATCGATTTCTGCGTGTTTAAAAAAAAAAGTGTTGTTAATAGATGTAGCTCTTAACATCTGAATGATCAATATTGTGTATGGATTTTGAGGGAATACACTTGTATTTGTATTGTATTTGTATTTGAAAGATATAGCAAATGGTAGGAAAGTGAGTGGAGTCTGGTCCATTTTCCAATGCGCAAAACGTCCAGAAGATGGCGCTACTGCAACAAAATGAATGGCAAGCTCCTCATGTAGTAGAAGAAGACGCTGGCTGCAGTACAGCCTCAAAGAAGCAGAAGAAGAAGAAGAAGACGTCACTATCGTCATGTAACAGGCGTTAGAACATCTTTGGTAACTGCTAGCTAATCATATGACCAAGGTTACTCTGAAGTTATGAATATCTGCTGACATCATTGTATCTCGGTAAAAGAAAAGTTGTTTGCTATAGTATTATGTATCTGTGTGAAATTACAAACCGGCTTTGCCTCGCTAACAGCTTTAGCTAGTGAGCTAACCATCAACTTGACGATGGAGGTCACGCCAAACTCCGTTTAAAATAATCACAATTGTACCTAACCGATTTGTTATCAGTATACTACGTTTTAGGATCGGCCTGCCTCTTATTTGTGTCACCCGCGTCCATCACAAAACAACACGGTGATGGGCAGCGAGCATTATCAGCTATACTGAGGTCTTGAGGTATGTTTTGTGATTCAGCTCAGGTGGCATTTACCTGACATGAATACTAGATTATTCCGTGGAGTTTTTGTGTGGGGTGCCCTCCCACTCAGAGGGGTGACGTTTCAGCTAAACCGCATTGTTAAGGGGCTCAGCTGTTGTATCGACAGCTGCTTGACTTACAGAGGGTTTATCATTTATCATCCTGAAAGTAAAGGTGATTGTATGAACTGCCAATGTTCACACGTGTGTGTCTAAGCGCAATTTACATTTTTCGGCTTTGACAGCTAACGTCAGATGTTCTCTGCTCTTCTCTGATGTCTGCCAAGGTCGCGATGCACGTCCCCTGTTTCTTGTCCACCGCTGCCCGGAGCTTCAGCCTGCCGTGTCCCGCCGCCGGACTGCTCTGCTGCCGGCTGCTGGGCCGCAGCTCGGTCACAAGGTGAGTTTCATCTGGAAGTTACCGGTTTTGTTTATTACGGGTTTATTGTGGTCTGCTGCCCGGGCTGTTCAATCCTGAGTCACTGTGAAGACTGACAACAAGGAAACTATAATTCGACATTATCCAGGGAAATGCTTGTTAGTTTACTGTCCAGGTGTAAACGTGTGTTTTAAACTTCATGGTTCACTTACCCTGAGCACTATATTGCCACAGGGATAGTTTAGATTGTGTGTGTGTTGAGGTTTTAGATATATCATCTAACTCAACCCCATACAGTGGAGTTTTTCAAATGTATTTTTTTAATAATTTAAACACCACAAAAGTCTATTTACCTTTGTTATCTTGGGGCAACAGCAGACGTGTCAATGTCCAACATCTCAAAACATAAACACATGAAAATGAGTTGTAATTCAGGGGACCTGGCCCCTTTAAGCTTTTTGTTGCTTTCTAGCAGTGAAGGTAAAGTCCACTTGCAGTTTTTGAATGTTCTTGTCACGTGGCAGCCGTGTAGCTCTTTACTCACTGCATAAGAGAATGTTTGACGACCTCCTTTGTTTTAAAAGAAACATGTCCTCCAAAAGGAAAATGGACCATCTAGAGAGAACAGCGAGCAACTACAGACAAAATGTAAGTCGATATTTTTTTATTTGAATACACTGATCTCGACTGTATGCATAACCTGCGCCACATTTTACCAGTGATCTGCTGACAGCCCATTCTCAAATGATTAACCCATTCCTAAACGCTGCTCTGTTCCTGCTTGTTGCCTAACGCAGGCTCTGTATCCAGCTCATGTATGTGGCATCATAAACGAGTCAGAGACGGTGAAACGTTTGAGAATAGCTGTCCACCCAGACTTCAGCTTCAAAGCAGGACAGTGGTGAGTAGAGACTCAAGTTAACTTTTCACCAAATCCTTTATTACTGTGGTTTACGGTAAAACATAGACAATGTGTATATTAAATTCTTCACATAAATAAAATCTGGAGCATTTAAAAAAAAAAAAAAAGTAAACACACATAAAATATAGTTTTTAATAACCCCTGTCCTATTCCTACTGCACTCACACATGGGCTAAACACCTGCGCACACACACACTAACTACCATAGGCCTGAGAGAAAAGCAATGTTTAAGGACTAAAAATAGAGTTGCAGCAGATCTAAGGTCATCAGCCAGTTTGTTCCAGAGAACAACATGACCACTTGCACCTTCACCTCCATTAATAAAAAAAAAAAAAAAAAAAAAAAAAAAAAACCACATTCAGGAGAAACATGCTTGATGATCTGATTGGGCTATAGCAAGTGAGCAGGTCGGAAATATATTTAGGAGCCATACCATTTAGTGCCTTATAAACAAGCAGTGATACTTTAAAATCTGATCTTTACTGTACTGGCAGCCAGTGGAGTGTATTTCACTACAAGTGTAACGTGCAACATGAGCCTCCTTAATCTTGTCTCAAAGCAGAACCTGCCAAAACCTGTCTAGATTACTGCCGAGTGCTTTGTGACACATCCCTCTGGAGTCCTTTCACTGTGCCTGTAAGTGCTCATAGTAACCACAAGATGGTGTTCTTGTGTTTGATTTTTTTTCCCCACCGCACTGTCTTTACTCACAAAACCTTTACAGTTAACAGGAGTTTACAATCCTACATCACAGTAAACATGTAAGCCAGCTCTAGGTTACTTTTGATAAGTAGAAAACAATTGCTGTCAAGGAATATATCGCATCAGATAAACTTTAGCTGATCCTTCCTTTAGCAGCTAAAGGAAGGATGAAAGCTCATGAATTATTTAGAGATTATTCTGAAATGAGGATGACCCAAATAGTTGGGCCCCTAATAAGATCAAGTTTGCTCATAGATTTGTGTAAATGATTGTTGTATGCACTTGGTTGCATGTACGCTTGAAAGATATTTGAGGCACAGTGGCTTGTTTTTGACTGGTGCATAATATCGGGAAATGTTTTAGCATTCAAGAAAACTTTCAGTGTCTCTTTCATAATCCTAATGGAAGTTCTTATTCAATGAAGGCAGAGTTTTATTTTTCTGTGTTTGTCAGTCAGTGTTGCCAATGTTAATTAGTAGCCTGCACATGCAGTATATGTACATGAGCCCATACTGTAGGTGGGCGGTGGTGAGACATAAAACCGGCAGCCAGTTACCCTGCAGCAACTGGTAATGAATGTAAAAAAGATGGAAATCCTTGAGTTTCAATGTTACTTAGAAAAAAAGAGGCCTGTTTAGTTGCTCGTCTCCAGGTGGGAGAAGAGGAGGAGGAGGTGGAGAAGGAGAATGAGGTGGGTGGAACATATGTGTGCGTCTTCGCAGCAGACCCATATTTGTGATGCCTCCGAAGGTTGTGGAGTCAGTGTGTCTCTCTCTAGTGTAACAGTGGGTCTCTGTGTTGTTGGAGCATTAGCCCAACTGTTAAGCATCGCTGTTTTCCTCTACCGACGCTCCGCTGTGCTTGTTGACGGACCGAATCGACCACGTTGTGTGTAAGACTGGGACGCTTCACTTTGTATAAACTAACTAGCAGGCAACTTTCCATCTGGTTTGGTTTTGTTCTACTTGCTTTCTGGAACAGGCTGCCCCCTTCGCTGAGGTCAAAGGGCGCCACTCTGACTTCATTCACACTTTGACCCTCAGTTCAGCGTGCTTCCACTCTTGAATTATCCGTTGTTTACAAATCTGAGAAGTCAGCTATAGTTCCAATCACAATAACTTTGTGTGAAAACACAATAATGAAAATACTGGCTCAAATGAAATGATTGTTGTTTATGTTTGCTAACAACTTGCATGTGGTTGCAATACATCTTAATATAATACAGTGACGTTAAAACAACACATCCATGGTCAGGCTTCCTATTGTCAGGTTAAAGTGAAGAACATGAGCAGATTTTCAAACACTGGCAATGCATATCTCTCTAACTCCTAACAGTTTTAGTCTCCGCAATGATGTAAACATTCTAACTTCACAGGTTTTAGTGTAGATATTGATAATAATGTGTTCAAACATTCACTTGTGTAATGAACTAGTTGACTGATTTAATCCATGAGTTGTGTTTTGTGGTCGTGTGCGCAGGGTGGATTACTTCATCCCCGGCGTGGAGAAGGTGGGAGGTTTCTCCATGTGCTCCTGCCCGGGTTTGCTGCAGAGGGAGGGCGTCGTCGAACTGGCCGTCAAATACACCAAACACCCCCCAGCACACTGGATCCACACCGTGGTGAGTGGGGCAGGGAAGCATGATGCTGCGTGATATATTAAGAGCGCTCATTTACCTGGGTAAAGTATTGAAAGATTGCTGCCTGTTGGAGGGAATATTGTAGATTTGGTCATCCACATTGCTATCTAATGGGTTCGAAAGATTATTTTGTGTGTGCGTGCGGGAGACGGGGAAGAAGTGTGAAAGTGAGAGCACAAGAAGAGAGAGATGCAGAAAGAGAACGAGTGGAGCGATCAGGGTTTTGGGAAATGGTTCAAGTGTTATAGAGTTAGGAAATGAAGACTGCCGCCAAATAATCACGCCACCGGTTATTCTAAGACAGTGAAGCGTGAAAAGAACGATGGCAAGTGAGATGATGGTTAAATTTAAAACTTGCGATACACTCCCAATTGAACAATTATTGTTCATTTAACCACTTAAGTCATAATCTACTTCATCATTTTCTTTTTCGGTGAGCCACATGACCCCTGATGTTTTTCAATCACGTGTAATTGCTGTCAAGGGTTAGTTAAAGTGAGTCAGCGAATTGGAAAAAATTGCCTGCGTAGTAGTTCTGAAGTAGAATTTGACAGTGAAGCTAAAAACTCAGTTGAGTCAAGTTGGCGCTCAACTGCTGCAAGTCGACAGCGTAAACAAAAGTTGTGAGAATGCAGAAATAAAAGGGATACAACTATGAAAATGTTCTTGGGGTGCGTACCATTGTAATTTGTCTACAAAGACGTGCTCCAATAGTCGTGTGAATGTGAACAATGTTTTCTCCCTGCGTACCTTTCCCTTGCACTTCTGTACTCTGCGTGTTTGTTTGTAGCTTCCGTGTTTGATGACGGGCCCCGATAAATAGCTTTGAGCTACTACGCCTCGTGTGAAAAAGTATCAGAAAGCGGCGCGTTGCGTTTGAGCATTCTGAGACTTACAGCTCTCTGCATCTTGTTTGATGATCCATTTGTTTGATATTGTGCTCCGACTCCTCTCCGTGAGCAGGAATAGTGTAGGGACCACAGCAGCAGATTAAGAATGCAAGCATTATTATGTACAAAAGCAGATGAAGGCGTATTTACTGCTCTTTTTGACTTCAAAGGCCTTTCTCTGTGCAACTTGTGAAATGGCTTTCACCCATACCGTAGCTTCGGTTTGGTGTGTGTGTGTGCACGCTGATCTAAAAGTGTCTGTTTCCTGAGGCTCGTCTTCAATGTAGTTAAAGCGCTGCTGTATTTATTTATTCCAAAAGGTGTGTTTCAGCTGCTGAGCAAAGAGAAATGTTGGGATGCCAAGTGTCTATATGACCCAGCTCAACACAGTGTGCTGCTGTCTCCTTATCCCTCTCTCCTCCCCCCGTACCCTCAGTGTACACTGGGCTCCCAGGTGGCCATGCGCGTCGGCGGGGACTTCTTCTTCGACCCGTCACCCTCTGACCCCTCCGTGGATTTGCTGCTGGTGGCCGGCGGCGTCGGGATCAACCCCTTGTACTCAATCCTGTTGCACACCACAGATCTGCTGCATCGCAACCAAGCCTCTGGTGGGCGGGACTACAACATAGGCTCTGCCCACCTCTGCTACAGCGCCAAGAACACCCAGGAACTGCTATTTAAGGTGCTTGTGATGCTTTTGACTGTTGGAATTAGCGCTGGGCGATATGGCTTTTAAATAATATCTCAATATTTTTAGGCTATGCCGCGATATAAGATGTATATCTACATTTTAAAAAATATTTCCTCGAGAATAAAATACTGTTTATTAACGACATTTACTGATGTTTTACCTTTCAATATGTTTGCTATCTTTACACACAACCGTGCCCAACGTGTACGTCTGGAATACGTGGGCAGGTGTGTTGCAGTGTGTAAGGAGGAACTCTACCTAAACTACCTACCTTCTATGTTACCAGAGCTCCATCATCCAGGCGTGTCAGGAATTCCCCGACAAGCTCTCCTGTGACCTCCACGTCACGCAACAGACCACAGATGTCGACTCGCACCTCCAGCCATTTATCAACCGTAAGTAATGCCCGTACCCGCTCATATTTAGTGACTGTCACATTGTTCCAGAGTCTGTCTTTGTTGATTTATCTGTGTCGTCATGTAGAACAGGCTCCATCAAAGCTCCACATGGGAGACGAGGAAGGAGTAGGCGCCGCAGCACTGAGTCTTGATTAATTGATTGACTTCCCTTGTGTCTGCCCAGGCGGGAGAATCACAGAGGAGGAGTTGCGGGCTCATGTAGACCTGCAGAGGACTTTGTGTTTCCTGTGTGGGCCCCCGCCCATGATCGAAGCACTTTCAAAATCTCTCATGGACTTCGGCCTTCCTAAAGACAGAATCCTCTTCGAGAAGTGGTGGTAGAACCGATTCTCAGAAACCTTCAGGGTTTGTCCTCCTGGATTCTGCTGCTTTTTGCAATCTTCAAGGGGAGGACGTATGGTGTGTGGTGAGAATGGAAACATTATTACGAGTGCTTGAGGACATTTACCCTCCAATCTCCAATATCTCTGCTACCTCAACCTGTGCCTGATCCACGATAGACCGCCGGGACCACCCACTCTTCAACTGAAGCACAAAGACAATAGAGATGACTTTTATTTCTTATGATCTATAAAGGAGGATTGACTGTAACGCCTTAGCAAGACATTGCTGAATATTTCAACAAACCTGCAACTCTGCGTATGACAGACACATCGTGACACAGTTGTTACACTTCTTCATGTCTGATCTCATTTCCAGCCTATAATTGCTTGATTTAGGTTTAGTCTTACCCCCAGATTTGAACCTAAATGTACTAAAAAAAAAAAAGGCACTAATTTGCCTATGCAAGCATTTATTGAAGCAATAATTTGACATTAGGAAATACATCATTGCCAAAAGTTGTACAATGTCAGAACCCAACGGCTATCGTTCTGATGACAATAAGCCTCTGGGGGCAACAGCCAATTTACACAGACCAGAACGCTTCCCACACCAAAATACTACTGGATTCATATGCAGATATCTGTTTATAGAGATGACGTTAGACGAGTACTAAGTAGACAATACTTGTTCGCTAAATATGAAGCTACAGTCAGCAGCTAGTTAGCTTAG
Source organism: Bovichtus diacanthus (assembly GCA_943590825.1). Classification (NCBI taxonomy): domain Eukaryota; kingdom Metazoa; phylum Chordata; class Actinopteri; order Perciformes; family Bovichtidae; genus Bovichtus; species Bovichtus diacanthus. The sequence goes on from CALSBV010012213.1 coordinate 6,112,618, forward strand.
CTTAAAGCCTGGAAATGGCTAGCACATAACCCCCGTAAAACTTCAGCCGGTTGTTTTATTACCAATATAACAACCAAGATAACTTCAAACAGAGCTTTATGCTAAGATAACCAGCTGCTGGCGCTCGGTTCATATTTAGCGGACAGATATGAGTGGTAATGATCTTCCCATCGAACTTTTGGCAAGAAAGCGAAAATGCACAATTCCCACAATGTCAAACTATTGCTTTAAAGTCCCTAGGATATAGAGAATCAGTGCAAACATTAGCAATCTGTGCATTATTTTACACTGTACATAAGTGTTGGAGTGACTCAGTTACCTCTGATAGTTAGAAGTGTTATACTACATGTATATATAACTCAGCTATTTATTTGCAGAACTGAAGATTTTAGAGTTGTTTGGCTGATGAGTTTGACTGAGCTGCATTGGAGCGATTTTGTTTTTCACATTTTACTGGTGCGCAGACGTCAGTGTCTTTAGAGTCAACAAACCAATAATGTCCCTACGTGTTTTACTCAATCACACACTGTTACATGCATACACAGTGCCAATCTTGCATACATTCTTACTCAATCACACACATCCACATAACCATAAAGGATTCTCTTGCGGGGTGGAGTGAGTATCCCATGGTGCACGGTAATAGAACCTCCAGGTGGTCTCTGATTGGCTTGGATCACTGAACATCTCTTGGAGATATTTGCGAGCTTCTTGTCGTCGCTCAGTGGGGGTTACACTGCAGAGACTCATTTTTCAGTTGTTTTTGCTTTTCTTCCTCATATGAGGAAAACAGTTTATACTGGTAACGTGAGATTTAGAAGAAATAAAGGATATCGAGTCAAATCTGTTTTCACTTCACACTTTATTGACCTCCACTTTTATATAAAGACTCTACATGTCACACTACTTAGACGACGCAGGTGGTCCAGGTAATAGTTCATTTCTAATTTACACATTTGTCAAAGAGGAACCCTTCAGAAAGGTCAGTTCTCCAGAATTACAAAAGGCATTTTTCCTTTCATGTTGTAGTATCTAACCACGCTGACGTTTAAGATATGTCTCTGAAATTTCCACCCCATTACATTGGAGGTAATGGACATAATTTGTTATGCTCACAGCTGTGGATAATCAACACACCTCACTGTAATTAGTTTTCATAAGAACGTTTTTCTACAGAAGAAATAGTCCATGAGAAAACTTGTCGCTCGCACGTTCTGTAGATTATCTGGGGCACAGCTTCAGGAAAGATGTTTCCATACTCTGTCAACTTTTCCCCCCTCTTGTTTCTATCTTAAATTAAAATACTTTACATATAAAAATACAGTGAGCCCAGTGAAATCAGTACTCCCTTTTTTAACAGTCCAATTACGAGAAAGTAGTAAAATACAACAAGAAAATAACACTTAAGGCTTGGACTGGAGACTTGCTCTCGGTTGTACTCTATTAGCCTTGCACGGTTTCATTTCATATAAGGATACATTAAATAGCAACACTGACCCAAAGCAGAGAACTGCACAACACTTTCCCATATGTGGGAACTACAACCTCAAAGCCTTGCAACAGTGTTAATGCCCAGAACAGAGCCGACTGGAGGGAAGGTAACGGTACATGTTGACTAACAGTATGACTGACTACATCTGGGTTGTCAGAGGAACAAAGAAATCCAGATCAACAAAAAGTTATTTTAAAAAGACATTGTTTTTGATCAACTTAACAGGCCTCAGCTCCCGCTCGCCTGCTTTGTGCCCAATGTGTCAACAGACGCCGGAAAACAGCTGCTGCTTGATCCTCTCTTCCGTCTTCACCTCCTCCTTGACCCCTCCGTCATCTGTCTGACACACATCTGTCCATCTCACCGACTGCTCCTGCTCGGACAGCGAGATCTTGTCAATGTCGGTTTCCTCCTCCCGCTCCTCGATAGAAGCCCTGCTCCCCGATAGGAACGAGAAGCCCCTTTGATGCCGCGCATCCTCTTCCCTCTCCTCGCTCCTTCCGCTGTCCCTGCTCTTCCTCTCCTCTGCCTCTTCTTCCTCCTCTTTTGAGTTCCTCCTCAACCTGTCCATCTCCGTCTCCATCAGAGGGGACATGTTCTCTCTCTCCTCTTCCGTTTCCCCAGTAGATTTCTTCTTTGCCTTGCTGCGACCCCTGAGGTTCCGCATCTGAAACCAAATAGATGCGTTTGAGACAGTTTTGCGCTTTGTGCCGTGTCTTTTTCTTTCCATCTCTCCAGACACCTGCCAACCCACAACAAAGCCTCTTTTATTGATGCCTCTTTCCTGTACAGTTTGAGGTCGACTCTTAGCCTATTATTAGACTTTTCCTGAGCGGTTTTATGTCTGCTGTACGTCCCATATTTAGTAACAGGACTTTTTGATGGCACCTTCTGTGACATAAAGCACGTATCCTAAAGGCACAACAGACACAAGTGACAGGTTTGCCGCGAAGATGGAAGACAAAGGGGAACAAACCTTGAAGTCTTTCCTCTTGCGCTGCAAAACGGGTCTCTGAAGGAAGAGGATTTGCTTGGTCGACAAACTCCCGTCACTGCAGAAAGAAAAGAACAGCACTTTCACTACCGTTACCTGTTATAGTCTGAGGAGCTCGCATGCCGCTACACACATTGAAATCCAGATTCTGTTCGCCGCGGTTCGTAAAGTGACAGGTTACAAGACAACAGCACATCAGCGACTTTGCCTGCGCTCGCAGCTCCGGCAGGTATCAAAAGCGGTTTCATGTTGAGATGAGCATATGATCGGGATTTGTCAGATCTCAAACCATCTGTCCTGTGTATCTAAAATACACTGTCGGTCCTAATCCCAACCAGAATGAGACACAGGCAGTGTCTTAGACAAGAGAATAATGAGTCTAAAATCAACAAAGCTGTAATTAGTCTGTAGGTGATGGAATATAAAGAGAAAGCAGAGGAGAAGAAGAAGTATGCAGATCCTTTACTTAAGAAAAAGTACCAATACAGCAATGTAAAAAAAAAAATGTAAAAGTAAAAATCCTGCATGAAGTACATAAGTAGTAGCAGCAAAATGTAGACACAGTATTAATGTAAAAGTACTAGTTTGGTCCCCCTGACTGATCTATTATTATATGACATGATTAGATTAGTAATACTGAAGCGTCAGTGTGTAAGCAGCATGTCACTGTTGTAGCTGCTGGAGGTGGAGCTAGACACCCGATACATGCACCTGTTTTAAAGTATCGGACTTTATCTATAATCTTTGACTTTTGGGGAGATATTTGATCGTTTAGAGTGAAAAATCAATAGATGATGGAGCAACTCTGACGACGGAAATACTCAAATGCCTAAAGAATTGTACTTAAGTACAGTACTTGTACTTAGTTCATTTCCACCACTGGTATTTTTGGGCTGTGGTTCTGTACCTGTTGGTCTTCACAATGGGTGTGGGTAACACACACATCAGCCTCCATCCATACGGAGCCAGAGACTGGAGCAGGGGGATGTAGTCTGTCTTCACCACAACACCCTGGACAGGAGAGACCGAAAATCACTCAGACAAATAGAGCACAAACCCACACACACACACACACACAAGAAAACAAACGCATTACAGTACACATGCAGGTAGGAACATTTAACCTCAGCCACAAACACACGCTACTTCCCTTCATCTCCACTCTTTTTATGTAATGTTTGACAGAAAACAGCTGAAACCTTCAGTCAAAAAAAGGATTTTCTCAAAGTGCACTGCCAGAGTATTAAAAACTCAACAAAAAAAAAAAGAAAAAAAGACCCACATCAACGACGGTCCACTGCTCCACCACGATGGCATCGTAGGAGGCGTTTGCGGTCTCCTCTGCGGAGCTTTGGAAGATGAACACACTATCCACAGATGAAACCCCATTGTCTGGAGAAACGGGACGGAGTCAGATAAACAGAAGGGGATGTATGTGAGTCAGACAGGAGTTACAAGCTCATTTCCACTCTCCAATCTCTCACTATTGATCCCCCTGTTCCCTTTGCCTTAAGCCTACTTATTCCATGGGTGAATGAACAGTGACTTATAATATAAGCCGTGGATTTATGTCACTCCATGGATATCATCCATTACCCAGCAGCGGGGCAGAGAGCTACAGCCTGAGCTGCTTTTCCTCTCGTCGCTGCTGTGAAAGGTAAGGAGGTATGGTGAAATGGTTACTTTAAAGCTGCAATAATCAATATGTTAATGTTAACAGATGAAATTACTATGTTTAAAAAAGGGGAAGTACGCCCATTTTCAAAAACCATACATGTTATTGCTATGGTCTAAGACTAAAGGCTAAAAATGTTAGTAAACGAAAGAAAAAAAAAAATTCTCTCCCAAATCTAAAAACTATGTGCTGAAACTCACATGTGGTATGTCATCAGGTGTAAAGTCTGGAAATTGAGAAAGATGTTATAGGTGGCACTGAGATCACCCAGGGGAATATTCTGAGTATATGGGGACATTTAGAATAAAGCTCATTTGGGTATAAAAAATAAATAAAACAGTCACAAAATCAGTTTCCCATTCATTGTCTAAGCTCTAGACTTATATATACACTTGATGACATCACAAGTTTGAGACTTACTTCTCTGGTTTCTGGCTTTGAGAGAGAGTTGATAATGTTCACAAATATTGACTGAACTTTCCTAGGCCATTGACATAACATATTGGACATCTTAATGCAGGTGCTGTTCCCCTTTAATGTGAAAGAGGTCGTCTATAGTAATGAACCAACAGATAATTCAGTTCCCTTTAGCTTTACAGGGCATTTTAGCATCTTTAAGCGCGTTAGTTTTTTTTTTTTTACGACCCACAACTTAACTGTCATGGTTCAGTCTCACTGTTCTGATCAACCTCGTGTTCAGCCACAGGAAGCGACAATAAATTTCACTTTGCAACTTTTGGGTGTGATGTAGCACTCATGCTGCCTACATTAAAGTCGCTGACCTCATGGTACATTTGACACCTTCTTTACAATTTTGCATGCCCTGAAAGTATGACTCTACGGTGACGGCGCGTCCGAAATACCATTATCGTCTTCCAGGTGGAAAAACCCATCGATGAGGTGTGCGCCGCTGGTGAAATGCTGAGTCATGTGGTCGAGCCAGTGTGTGTCAACTTCTGTGATTTGCCCTGCTTCCTTTTGCACTTGCAGCGGCACCCTGAGTGAGTAGAACCTCAGAGAAGTGTTCAGCTCCCCTGTGTGGTTGTACAAGGCAAAGAGCTGCATCCCTACAGGCACACAAACAAAAAATGGACCGTTGGAAACCAAACACAACTTTGCATAATGATGATTTGTACAATAACCCCAGTGCAAATAGGCAGTGCTGGGAAAGTACTAGCAATACTACAGCGTAGAAATACTCTGTATCAAGTAAAACACCTACATTAAAATGTGTACTGAAGTACATATGATTACTTAAGTAAAAGCACATAAGTAGAGATATATATTATATATAATATATATTTAAAATCATTGATGCATTAATGTGTTCACAGTTTCAGCTGGTAAATGTGGAGCTAAATTTAATTATTTGAATTATTGCTGGGTTTGCTTAACCTATAGTAACATAGCATCATTTATTAGTTGATTTTGAAATGTGCTATAATATTCAAAATCTGCAAAACCACTAAAGTGATCAGATAAATGTAGTGGAGTAAAAAGTCAAAATATTTTCCTGTGAGACATGGTGGAGTGTAAAGTAGCATAATATGGAAATACTCAAGGAGAAGTACTTCAAAAAACAGGAAAGTGGTTACTTACTACCCTGCGCTGGAGGTGAAGTTGCTTTCTCATCTTTCTCCGAACTCTTGATGCGGATGTGGTTGTTGTTGTGTGTCGTCACTCTGCTTTGCCCATCTGTGCAGGTAGAGCTGGACTTTCTCTCATGGGTTCGATCCAGTTCTGGAGAGCTGGGCCAGCTGTCGGAGCTTGAACTTTGTCTCTCTCTCTGATTGGAAAGGTTAAAATGTTTCTCGGTGGATCCTTTGAGGTCTGGTAGACGGCCCTTCTGCTGTCTGATTATACCTGCAGCTTCTGGAGGGCTGGCACACAGCTGGTTCCCTTGGGCTTCTGCTGGGTTTTGATTTGAATGCCACTGAACTGTGTCTACACCGCTCTGATCTTGATGTCGGTTTGTCGATTCTAGTGACTCCTTGTGGCCGATCTGTAAGGTCTGGATGTGCTCATTGGACTCGTCATGGTCGAGCTCTAAACTCTGGATGCGTTTCAGAGGACCGACGTCCGGTTCTCTTGTCTTGTGGTCCCGTGTGTAATGTTCTATACCTTCATGATCTAACTCTCGAGGTTCTAAGAGGGGACCGTCATGCTCCGAGTCATTGTGATGGGGTTCTGTAGGATCTGTTGGGCTGTTGTTGGCGCTGAAGGGGTGTCGGTGTATGGGTGAAGGGCTTGAATGTAAGGAGGAGAGCTCGTCAGGGTCCCAGTGCCCCAAGTAGCAGGGTCCTCCGCCCGGCTGCTGGAGAAAGCCCACAAACATCACCCCTTGCTCTGCTACATCCTGGATCTGTAGGCGTAGCATACACACAAAATAAACCGTTATTGGAATAAATTTGAGTGACGCGTAAGTACAAGAAGGGAGTCATTCACAGCTCCACAAATAAATTTGCAACGTCTCTTCTACTATATTCAGACAAACAAAGCCTCATTTATACACAAACAAAGGCTGACGTACGCAGAGTAGATATTCTGCAAAATAACAACCTACCTAATCATCTGCAAAGATCAAATATTCAAATGACAAAGGGACCTCATTATCTCAACGCATCCGTGTGTGTACGCGTGTCACTGTGTGTGTGTATGTGTGTGCCGCTCCCTCCCATGGAGCTCTGGTGG
>CALSBV010012213.1:6119479-6131466 GCA_943590825.1 Bovichtus diacanthus
TTTGTGCTCTATGGGTGTTCAGATGCAAATCTATTCAATAGAGCACATTTTCATTTCCCATTGTGGGACTGTTGGAGAATTCATGAGCAGAGAGACTAAAAGTGAGTTTTACAGCTGATAAATGCCAGTGATGATGCTGCGGTTGGCAGGGTATCTTAGGGTTAAGTCTCATTATAGTTTACCATAACTTCTCTGACCTTCCATTCATTATAAAAAGGTCCTCCCTCTGTTACCTAGTAACGGGATAGTGAGCTTTGTCAAATGAGATGCAACTAGTGGGAATCCAGTTTGTTAGAAAATAGATGGAGAAGGAAAATAAATCAGCATTCTTTTCCTCCTCCCATCTATGTTTTTAGATGCACGGTTACCATATGGCACAGACAGGCAATTACAGGCAGCTGCCTGTAGCCCTTTGAGCCCCGTAATGTTTCCCTCACTGTCACAGCAGAAGTGTTGCACCAACATGAGGCACTCACAAAAACAAGTACGGAGAATGACCAAGGGGGAGCTGGGGTGGATTCTACATAGATCACTTTTGTTTTTTTCTCCCAAGTCTCTTTATTGAGTTTTCTGCAGACATGGCAAAATCAGTACATGAAAGTCAGGACATGGCAAGGTGTCTGTGTCAGAAGAAAAACAAAGAAAAAGCACCACCCGCCCTCAGTTTTTAGTGCCACAGCAATCCCCATGTTACCTATACAACTTATTCCAATTGCAGTGAGGAGAAAAAGAGCACTGGTGTAACGGAGTGGAGCATCCCTAGTACTCAAGTGTACATTTTACATCCTTTTATTCTTTTAATTGAAGCATTTAGTGTCCTTCAGTTGCATGTTTCACTAGAAGGCTTTTCCTCTAAGTAATTGTAGCAATGTTAAGCCCTCTACCCTGCATACTGTAGGAGTCTCATCATTAAAGTTTGATCTACCCTGGTAATTACAGTAAAAAAATAAAAAAAGCAAAATACTGAACTCACCCTCTTGACGTAGCTCTGGATCACTTCTGGTTCAGCTGCCTGGTGACCTGCCACACACACATCTGTCTCCAGACGATGTCTCGCCCACCTCAGCTGGCTTTTCTCTGAACTACAGAGTGAGAAATTAAAGAATTTAAACAAATATTCAGTATAAAGCGTCAATCATGTGCAATTTAAAACCAGTTCAATTCCGCTCCCATGAACCAGAAAATGTCAAACGTTCTCGTACCGTTAGAACTGTACATTTCCTTTACGTTCGTTTCCTGTCCATTATCACCAGAGCAGTTCCATCACCTAGTAACATTACAGTCAAAACGAGATTCTGGCACGCATGCTCATGTTCACGAGCACTCATTGACCCAGAATGATCACAGCAGAAACACAATGTCAATTCTGGTATAGGCTGATTTTTCCATTTAACAGGAGGACACATTCAACATGATCACAATAGACTTTTTAGATAGAAAAAGGGACTGAATTTCCTTCTGCTCCCACTGCAAGACAGGATCATAAAAGGAGCATTCAGATACGCCTCTTCAGATTTGGATTGAGGTCAGTGGGAAGGCCGCGGTAATATCTTGTGCTCTGAGGCGTGAGTGACATTCGCAGCCAGATTTGAAACAGTACATCTGTCAGATTTTTTTTTGCTTTCATTTTTAGGGTTTTTGATAAAAGGGGATGGCGGTGATGGGGAGATAAAAGGCGGAGTTAGAGAGGGGGGGGTGGGGAGGGGGGGGTTGGGGGGTTGGGGGGTGAGGAGGACAATAGAAAAGGGGGAACAGCCATCAATGAAGAAAGCAGATGAAAGGATGGAGAGATGGTTTCTCTCTTTCAGCGTGCCGTTCCCCTCTGGCGAGTGCTGATGATGCAATCAGCCGTCTCCACGGTGACAGGTGCCAGGAAGCAGCAGGACCACTTGGCAGGAGGGGCATCAAAGGAGCAGCCCGGCACCTGTCTGTGCACTAGAGTGTGTGTGTGTGTGTGTGTCGGTGTTTTTGTGTGAGTGAGTGTGTGTGTATACAATAAGCTATTCCTTGAATTGACAGTACAAAGAACACAGGAGGATGCCCAAAACTGCAGGCTAAGCAAAGTCATTCCTTTAATTGCGAAGAAGTAGAAGAAAAAGTCATTGACATTATAGGGGAAGGTTCCATATGCAACCATGGTTCTCTGAGTGAAAAGACACAAAGACTAATCCACAGGGGTCCCCGCCTCTATACAACAAGGACTTCTCTTCATCCAAAGGATCCTAAAGTTCAGTAAGCTGATGTCAGATGTGTTGGAGTAGTTGATGTATTGTAAAATCTCTCGCGTACAGTATGTTTTAAAAAAAAGTCTGTAGGAAATGGAATATAAAGTGCTACAATAACTACTACGATACAAGATCCCTATGATATACGATACATTATCGCTGTTATTTATTGAAGAAATTTAACTAGGAAGTTCTAAATGTTTGGTTCAAACACTAAAGACTAAGAGTCTACACGTCAACGCTAGTGTCTCTCTGAGGCTTTATTTAGCCTTTGCTCTGAGCTAAATGCTAACGTCAGCACGCCAACATGCTCACAGTGACAGTAGGTATGTTTATCATGTTCACTACATTAGTTGAGCATGTTAGTATGATAGCATTTGCTAGTTAGAGATAACCAAAAAAGTACAGCTTAGGCTGATGGAAACATCATTATTAAGTTGCAGTAGGTCGTAAACCAAATAGTTGGACAAACTGAAATGTTGAACAGATGATGGCGCTAGATTAGAGACGTTAAGGGATCACCAAAGTTATTGCAATTCAACCTGAATGTCTGTACCATATTTTTTGACAATACATCTGGTAGATAGTTCACAGGATAAGAGAAGATGTTGACCTCCTGGAAGCACGAGACGAGAAGTCAGGGGATCACCAAAGTAATTAGGATTCTTACTCTGGGACGAATGACATTACCATCCACAGACATAACCATTGCCAACGCCATTATGAGCAATTATCTTTATCGAAAACCTTATAATGTTTCAATATGTCTTGAGACAACACTTGGACGAAATAGGGAAAACAATACATAATTTAAGACTCAAATTGAGATTTATCTACAAATCCACCAACAGGACTCTGCATGTCGGCATATGGTTTCTGTTTAGAGCAAATCTGTCAGTAACTTCCACGACGAGATGCTTAGAATAAAGCTCAGCTTGCATGCTGTACCAGAGCTGATAGCAGGGGGGTATGAAAATAATGCTCTGCTCAAATATGACTGAATATTGCTTTTTTAACCAGAGAATAACTGGGTTACAGAAGAGATACACAGTCGCACAGTATATTATCATGTATAGTCAAAAGTGAAAGAATTGGGACAGTGAGCTAAAGTTTGCCAGTTTGTGTGGCTGACTCATCTGCAATTAATTTTACATCGAGGGACGGTGAGGTGCGCAATTGTGCTTGTGGTAATGGGTCTCAATTGGCTTCCATATCAAAACAATGAAGGTGCAAAAGCTGCTGCCTTCTTACTGTCGTGTAAATCTGGCTGCATAATGAATCATCTCGCATTTATATTAATTAATCCGCTACTTAAATCCCACAGTGAAATCTATAACAAGGCGGCGCTCATGCTAAAGACAAGCGTGTGTCTCGTTTGTGTACCTTGGCGTCTCTCGGACCAGCACGGCCCGGTGGAGCTGGCGCTGGATGTGTGCGTGACGAGGGCCGCAGGGATGGACGAACGGGTGGACGGCGACCAGGACAAAACCCTGCGCGTAGAGTTCCCTGACCTGAACCGGTAGCTCTCTGACCGAGGAGAGACAGAGCACCGATGACACCGGCACCTCTGGAGGGAGAAGAGCGGGTCAGAGGGGAGGGATGAAAGAAAACATTGGAAACGGTCAAGACATGGACATGACGGGTTGCAAAAGAGACATGGGAAAACAGTAGAGAGGTATTTTGGAAGTGGAGAAACGTTGGAACAAAGAGGAAGAGAGAAGGGGGAAAAAAAGAGGGGGGGAAGGGGACAAAGGCTGTGAAGAAACAAAGCATGTTTCATTATGATAATTCCCCTTAACAACAACACATGGCATATTCACGCTAAATCGGAAACTAATTACACCAGAACTATTAGCCTCTGTCCTCACTGTCACCAGCAGCTTGGTTTTTGGAAAGACATTCATGCATATGTGCACACTGGAAAATGCTCTATTGAACACACACACTCATCCATATCACAGGCAGACTAACACATCTACGCCTACACTAGCAGGCAGTTGAATATAGTGAAAAAATGCACAGACACACACATCAAAAGGTTGGAAAGACAATGCTATCACATTGCGTGTTTGGCCGTGTGGTATTAGCAGCAATCGCTAACACAGAGCCGGCTCTCTTATTACCATACACAATGGAAAGAAAACCCCTTTACTTCAGTGGAAAATGGTTAGCAGAGCTTATCGTATGGGAGCAAACTGCCACAGCAAATCCACGAGGGAGAGCGCAATGTTTGCTAGAACTGACCTCTGAGGGTCGGCGCATTGTAGTAAAGCTCCCTCTCTGTTCGCAGGCTTTTAGAGGAACACGTGCATGCGTGGCTGTGTGTTTCTGTATCGCTGAGTGAAGTCAGGTGTGTGTTAGAGGGAGAGAGAGGAGCATGCAAAATGAGATGAGAGAAGTGAAGAAAAGGGAGACACAGAGAGAGAGAGAGAGAGAGAGAGAGAGAGAGAGAGAGGCAGTTAGCAGATCAGTGTTGGAGAGAGGGAGAGAGGGGGGGGAGAGAGAGAGAGAGAGAGAGACAGAGACAGAGAGACAGAGAGACAGAGACAGAGAGAGAGAAGTCTGTTTGTGCCTGAGTGCTTGTCATCCTTTCCCATTCAATCTCATTTGCATGGGTCTGGAGAAGAGAAAATAACCTGAATAAATTAACTAGACCCACACAAAAACACACACAAAAACACACACACACACACACACACACAGAGGGAGAAGAAAAAAAAAGAAAAAAAAGATGTGCGAGCCATCTCATTTTCAATTTGTTCTCCATCATCTGCCGTGTTCACACATACGAGAGGCTGGCCAGCATGCTCGGGTACAAGCGCATGAACACACACGCTCCTGACTTCTATCTAAGTTAAACAATGGGAGAAAAACTCCCTGAGAAAATCCGACCATCGCATCACACTTGGCATGACGAGAGCCTTTCATCAAGCAAACACTTAAACGGGTGTCTGCGGGGACTTATCAAAAGCAGTACAGTGATGATAATAATAATAACAGCTGGAGACTGGGGTGGCGTGGCGGGTGGATAACAACCATCCTGTCACCGTAAACAGTCATTAGTTGTCATTAGCCGTGCACGGCTGGCACTCACCCACCGACAAGACGCAGGCAAGGCTTCGCAGCTAATTCAGGCAAGGCATACAGAAGTTATTAGGGTGTTATACAGTGCTGTAGGCTGGGAAGCGATTTCATTTATACTGTCTGCCACAGTGGGATTTAAAGAGAGGCTGCAATTCCGCTCCAGAATGGGAACATGGGAACGGCTCAGGGCAGAAAAGCCGGGTGGAGTTTCACAGTGCCAGCTAGTGAGGCCAGGGAGGTGTAGGAGTGTACAAAACAGTGTGTGTGCATGTATGTTTAAGAGCGTTGGAGTTGTGTGATGGAGCGTTTTTGTGTGTTTGAGGGTCAGAGAAGGGAGAAAGAGGTGGTAGCAAATATGTGTGCGTGTGAGAGGAACTACAGTATATAATAGAGGAGGGCATCTGCTCTTTTTAAAAGCACACGTTTAATGACTTTTAAGTCCTTTTTAATACCTCTAAAGAGGAAAAAGAAATAATACCATTGCTGCGGTAAAATAAATCGACAAACTAAACTGCAGTATACACCATTATTGAGTTTTATTGAATTTGAATAACTTTAAAATTCAGTGCATAGCAGCTAACAAAACCCAGTTCAATGGAAAACAATGTGCAAACTCGTCAGGGGTGAAAAAGGTGAAAAAGATGCGCCCCTGGGAATATGTTCTTTTCAATATGAGCTTTAAAATGTGGATTTACAGTCAATTCTAGCATGACAACATAGGAAAAAACTCACCGTAGAATTAACATAATCTTACTCCCTCCTTTCCTATAATTCAAGACATTTTAAGACATTTCAGACCTTGAATTTCAAAAACTAAATTTAAGACAGTTTAAGACTTTTTAAGGATCCACGGGGATCCTGTAGAGTGGGAACATTTGCATCCATACGTGCATGTTTAAAAAGGGAGGTACAGACATCCAAGGGTGCATTGTTTAACGGACACAAGACGCTGCCGAGCGGCTGTTCAGCTGTTGATCCCCGCTCTGCTATTTCCGTCTCCACCAACGAAGCTTTGACCACACGACAGCCGCCGCGTATCGCGCGCGACGCCTCACATTTTGACCCTGGATTTCACAAGCTGCATTCGGAGTGCGAGAGTCATCCCCGTTCCTGTAGCCCGCCTGAAAGGGTTTATTAATTCCTTGTACAAAATCCCTGAATTTCTGTGTGTGGCTGTAAAGCATATATATTCTGTGGTGCAAGTGTGCCACGGTCTCTCAGCAAGTGTGTATGGGCCATCTTTTTTTTTTGCCTGTGTGCGTGTGTGAATGAGAAAGAAAGAGTTTGCACTAAGCCTGCTAGGTGATGCATGGGGATTACTACTCACAGCCACCCTCAAGGCTTATCCCTCTGCTTGCTGGAGGTTCACGTTTATTTAAATAGCCTTCTAATGACTTGCAGAGGTTTTAAGCGAGGATATGAGCCAAAACAGTGACTATAAAATAATCAGCTTCCTGGAGCCAGGAGCTCCCCACTGTTTTAGGGAATGCAGCCACGGGCTATGAGAGTTGTTGGTCAGCATCTGAGCTTTGTCAAAATGGGGGTCTGATCTCCTCAGAAGGCCCGCTTCACAGGAAGTTTGACAAAAATGGCTGACAAGTACAGTACGAGGAGGAGGGAAAAAAAGGTTTGCTGAGGTGAGAACACAGTGTGGCACTTAAGGCGCATACATTACCATGTACGTGTGATGCTGTGAATCTCTCTCGACATCTTCGCCGGTATTCTCTCAATAAAACTGAAACTGTATAAAAAGGAATTATGCAGAAAAATGGATTGAAGTCAGATCAACAGTTTCAACAATCTTTCAGAAAAAAAAAATTGAGTTTGCCCACAAAAGTGTGTCAGGCAGCAAAGATCTCGCAAACTGATGGATGTGTGCGTCGCACGCTCTCTGAGCCAAAATACATCACACACAGATTGCGATAGCAAAGATGGCAGAGGGAATGTATATCCGTCTTTGTCAGCAGTGGAAATATCTATCACAGCATTCACGTGTAGATCACGTACACGCAAGCGCTGACATATAGCTCCAGACAAAATAAAGTTGCCCACAGGTATACAGTAGCAAAAAGCCACAAAAACACACACGCCCACACACACTGCTGAGCATTAGCCACATGTTGTATGTTTTAATGAGCCGAGTGGGTCTCCCTCTCTGCAGGGCGGCAGAAAGTCATCAGCAGAGTTCAGCTCCTCACTGTCTGCTCCAGAGACAGGCGTTAGTCACGCAGCATCACACCTAACTTACTTCCTCACACATCCTCAAGATTCCCGACTCCCGCTCTCTCGTTCTCACACCTCCTCGCTCTCAAGACGCTCTCGCTCCAGACCCGACTCACCCTGGTATCTCTCCCGTTTTTATGCGCAGTTCGTTATCTCACCCTCGGCTCTCTGCTACACCACCTTGACTTTATACCGCCTCTCTTCTACTTTGCTTTTTCGCCCCTCTCTTCTGTTCCGCTTCCCACATTTTTTCCTGCTCATTATCGGAGCACAGCTTCGACACAAGGGAGGGTTAAAGTGTCACACCTTGCCGTTACATTTCATACTCAACATTCATGCTGACAAATCAAGGTAACCAATCAATGTTCAAAAAGGGAATAATGAAAATCATGCCTATTGTAAAAGGCGGGCGTCACGGTGCAGCAGATTGGTCATTAGAGAGTAATAAGACAGCTCTGTGGAATAAGACGAAATCAAATAAATGGTCTATGTCTGACGCGGGGGCCAAAAGCCTGAAACGTTGAACATATTTCTCCTCATCCTCCCTGCATTCACCACAGGGTCGCTCTGACACAGTGTGAGCAAGTCAGGCTTAGTCACACACGGAAATATTTTTCAGCTTAAGCACTCCTGCAGTTAGAGCAAAGCTCATAGAACAAAGGCTGACGATAAATAATCAGCAACACTGTTTCTGGCGAGTTTCATCACTCGCCAGTCAAAGGTCACATTACAAACCACACTGTACTCCTCTTCATTCTCAACATTACGACACAACTTAGTTTAATAAACAGCCACCTAAAGTCTCACGTACCTCAGAGGGGCACCGGCAAAGACATTTGTTTTGGATTACTGTGTAGGAGTCGTCAAGTCACGCTGGCAGGGAAATAATATAGTTAATGGAAGCCAAATTGAATTAAAGCATGGATTTGACCGTGGGTTTCCTCAATGTCATGGACTGACATACAGATTCCTCTATCTGCCTCCTACATACACACGCACACACACGCACACACACATAAACACGTGGACAAATACAAATAAATCCCTTTGCTGGGAATGAGGTCTCTCAATCTCCACAAACAATCAGATAATCCTTCAGGAATCCTTCACTTCTCTTGGTCTCTCTATCACAAATGGGAGCGAGCGAGAGAGAGAGTGAGACAGACACAGAGAGAGAGAGACGGAGAGAGAGACAGAGAGACGGAGAGAGAGACAGAGAGACAGAGAGAGAGAGAGAGAGAGAGACAGAGAGAGAGAGAGGGGGGGGGGGGGCAGGCATACACCCACTCACAACCACACACAAACACAATCAATTCACAGTAGCTGTTTTTATCCTAAAATAGAGTATACCCATCTTAAGCAGCTCAGGTGGCGTCAGTGAGTTTACCATATAAATGACCTGCCTGTTGGTTGAAAGATAACACTAACTCTGTTGACTAAGTGCTATAAAGTGTTTTGTGCGAGTGTGAATGAGCCAGCATCGATTGTATGAACAGTATGTATGTGTGTGTGTGTGTGTGTGTGTGCGTGTGTGTGTGTGTGTGGTCTTGCTGTATCCATGTGTGTGACGCTGCTGCCCGTGCGATTAGACAATTTATCTGCTCCTGCCTTTAGCAAAGAGAAAGACTAGCAATCCTCATGTCTATTGTCTGTTTTGGTCACCACCACCATTTGGAGTTGCCAGATCTCTCTCAGCCAACACTACAGCCTAACCAATTTGCCAAACATAATAGGGCTGGCTGAAAATGAAGCCGACTGGCAAACAGACACATTGCCACTTGGCTGTGGAGCTCTGCCTGCTGTCTGTTACAGTGTTGCATTGGAAACTCCTCAAAAAAAAAAAAAAAAGGACTTCAGTGAGATACTTGCACCTGCTTCAGCGTGTCGGGTGATGGAGTGCACAGAGCAGGCATTGTAGCAACATTAAGCCATAAGGGAGAAAGAGGTGATTTTTTTTGTTTTTTTATATCCGCTTTAACACTATCCGTTTCTCCTCCTTGCCTCTCTATTCCCCTCGCTCCGTCCCTCCCTTCTATCTCTACGCAGTCCACACCAATACAATGGCAGAATTAGTATTTTTAGAAACCAGATGCCTCTGGAGGATTCTCATCAAACATTCTCAAGACGCCGCGAGCATGCACGCACACGCACACACACACACACAGGCATGCACACACACACAAACAAACACACACCCACACGATATCAGACACACTATTTTTCATATTCACACAAACATGGTTGAAACACACATCAGCTTTAGTGTATTGTCACTGTGCGAGGGAGAGGCAGGGGGAAGTTGGAGGGCACGGCTACAGCAGCGTCAACAATATAGCTGAATCTGAGAATTATAGAGAACTCTTTGAACTCCCTGCAACAGGAGCCGCACAAAGACACAACTTCAGCTTATAAGCCACTTTTTGCCCTCGAGATACTTACAGCATGAAAAAAAAAAAAAGAAGAAAAAAAACACATACAGTTCCGCAGATTTGCTGACCTAAACATTTCATTTAAGTGGTTAAAGTTGGAACAGCAACTGTGGCTATTTTATGAGTGGAACACACAAACACTGTAGCCAGGGTTCAGGATGACGACGCAGAGCAAGGGTTCAACAGAAAACTGAAGGAGACAACCATACTTAAAAAAGGTGCTCAGTGAAAATAATTATTTTGAGTTATGAGCAAATGTGAAGACACATTCCTTGGAGTCTGTTCCCTTCACCAAAGTGGAACTGGGACAGATGTGAATTCAATCGGAATGGAGACTGTCTGCTGAATCTGATGGCCAAGATTTGGGCTTTTTATATGGAGCCGTTTCTGAAATTGCCTCCTCTGTCACTCATTAATTCACTGTCCCCGACAGTATATTTTAAATGCCAAGTAAGGAACTCTACTGTGAGTGATTACAGACACGTTTGAATCATCGTCACTTAATCTTAGGAGCAAAGATGCACTGCATTGTGGGATTTTTACTATAAAATAGCATATATGCAAGCGACAACTTCCGCGTGTGAAAAGTGAAGCCTATGCGAAAGAGCCTTGAGATTGCATTAATTCTAATGGCTAGCAGGAGGCGAAAAATAAGTCTGGTTGTATAGAGGTCTATGAGAAAATGACTTCAGAATTGATTTACTACAAACATTTTCCTGACAAGTTTATGGTCTCAATTGCTAGTTTTAAGTCTTCTTCAATACAGCATGATGTTCATTTTGTAAATTATGGTCCCATTTAGAGTAAAATAGACAATAAACTAGGGTATGCTTTAGGGCGTGGCTACTTTGTGATAGACAAGTCGCTACCACAGCGTTTTGCGGTTAGGGTATTTTTGTCTTACAACTTTAACCCTTTGACAGTGTGTTCCCAATTCATAAAAGTTAATTGTGACATTTTGGTTGACTATAAATAACTTGTTCAGCGTTCGGTTGCACTTAGCTCCACCCTCTCAACTCACTGCTGGTTCCAAAAAAACAAGATGGCGATGATCAAAATGCCAAACCAGTTCAAAAGACTTGGGGTGACCAATGAGTGACTTTACAATGACTACATCCACTTCTTATATGCAGTATATGCATATATGCTACCCTATTTATTACATTGTTGAAATTTTGTGAGGTCGGCTTTGGTTTCACTTTACCAAGAAACTTAACATCCATCATGTTATCATCAATAATCTAAGAGATAAATGGAAGAAGGCTATAGGATATACAGTAAAGAAAATGTTGACCATATGACCAGTAAAACATGCGTCTGTCCCTTAATTGATAGATCACAAATGTTATTTTTTGTGTCTTCAAGTGTTATATCAAGAAATAAGCAACACATGACTATTTCAAGTATGTGTAGGTGTAGTAGTGTAGGTGAAGTCCCATGAAGTACACGTCTCACTCAGCCCAGAAAAGGACAAAGGAAAAACTTTGCACATAAATGGGGATCTGTACAATATTAAGTGCTCACAGGAGAACTTTAGTACGGAAACGATTGACAGTACATGGATAATCTTATCAATACCTTCTTTCCCCAACAGGAAATCCAGGAAGTGGTAGGTGTATGCCACGCCCACTTTAGTCTCCACCTGAGGCCGTCGAAGGGTGGAGTAGATATTACCTGGGCTTCGCTTTTCTTCTGCCTTCCGCAACTTAGGAAGCCTACAACCCATTTCTCTGTGATAAAGGAGAGGAGAAGAGAAGCATTAAAAAAAAAAATGTAAAAAAAATGTGAGATGAAGAGAAAAACAGAGGAGGGTGCTAACAAAGACTCGAGTGGGAGACATGGAATTGATAGAGTTTCTAAATATACAGAACACATTAACACTTCCAATAGCGTGTGTGTGTGTGTGTGATCGTCAACACAAGCCGGAATGCAATTGCTCACGTGCGAACTCAAGCTGCGGGAAATAATGTGTGTATCTAACTCTCTCACACACACACACACACACACACACACACACACACACACA